>CM050908.1:3042500-3557500 GCA_027726005.1 Juncus effusus | reverse complement strand
TAGTTGAGGGAGCAAGTTGCACATTTTTAAAGAGTTTAGAGGACAAACGTGAGCTTTTCCCAATTTATAAATATAGGGATTCAAATTAATACATGTGAATTCATGAACAAACTACTTACAACATGCTTCAAGAGAAAAATAAAAAGAAATTTCTAGTCTGACATAATTCCAATTTTGTTCATTTACTCAACAAATATTTTAACATAACGACAATCCAACTCTATTACACATACCAATTCCAAATATACACGTCATTTCAGTTACACTTCCATTTTAAGTAACCTCAATTCCTGAAACCTAACATACAATCAAATTACCATAATCCTAACTCCTACGCCATCACAATACCTCTTCAGTTCTTGCATTCTTAAGTTTAGTTGTACATCATGTCTCCTTTTTGCTTGCAATCCTGTGCAAGTTGTAATAAGTTGTTTTCATTCTGTAGATTCTTTAAAATAGTGTAATCAACTTCATAGATTAATAAAGGAATTTGAAAGTTTGAAATACAAACTAGAAATTTTGAAACCGTAATGCACAAACCCTTCCAAAAGAATTGTGCTATTATTCTTTACGAAAAATCTATCCGAGTTTTTTTTTAATGAAACGAGGAAACTAACGCACGAAACATGAGTTTTAGGTGCAAACAAAGATTGTGGAGAAATATTTTAAATTGAATACGAATTTTGGTTTGAATTTGAATAATTTAGTATGTACTATCAATCTTTATGAAAAATGTAGCCGAGTTTTTTAACATTAAACGAGCGAACAAACGCATGAAGGATGAGTTTTAGGGGCACACAAAGATTGTGGAGAAATATTTTAAAATGAATACAAATTCTGATTTGCATTTGAATAATTTTTGATTTATTATCCTTCTTTACAAAAAATATCCACTACAAGTTGACGAAATGAGAGTATCATATTAATATCTACATTCTTTAATCATTTCTTCTTCTTTCCTATTTAATCTCGAGCAATTTGAAGCTCCTGCAAAATGATAAGATAGGCAAGATGATAAGATAGATTGAATTTCTCCTAAAATAGAATAAAATAAAATAAAAACTTGAGTAGAGATGCACGTGTTTCTTAATATATATATAAAACTTGAATTTCTATAAAAAAAATAGAAAGTTGAAGTTAGAAAAATACATGATAAAACCCTACTTTATGAAACACTAATCACAGTAGCAATTTCAAAACCCTCCACAATAACAATTTCATTCTTTAATAGTTTCTTCTTTTCCTATTGAATCTTGAGCAATTGGAAGTTCTTGCAAATGATAAGATAGATTGTATGAAATCATTGATGTAAAAACAAATTACAAGACAAATTAAATAATAAAACAAAGTATTGACTAGTAGAATCAGATTGCAGAAGCACTCGTGAGACAAAGTGCAGGGACTAACTAATCGGGATTGAGAAGAAATAGAGAGATTATGGTTCAACTAAACCCAAATTCCTAAATATTGAAGAAGAATCAAATGGGGTATGGTTCAAAAGGTTCAACATTAACCCAAATTGCTCAAAATTAAGAAGTAGAAAATGGTATGGTTCAACAAACCTGCAACCTTTTCATGGGTTAAGGCCAAAAGCAGCCCAAATGTGCCAATTAAGACCAAAATCAGACACAAATTGAAGAAATTTGCATGATTCATTACTCATTCAGCACAAAATCAGCCCCAACAAATCAAAATACGGAACCCTAACACGTACTGACCTAGAGCAGAGAGTGTGGTGTCCAGCCGATCTGGTCATGTTCTTTTTGGTTCGAGTCGACCTGAGACCTGAGCGAGTCGCTGCCCGTTTCTTCTGCGAGTTGTGGAGAGGAGCTGGACCTCGCGTGGCTAGAGCTTCGCTTAAAGAGAGATCGACTGGAGCTAGAGAGAGAGAGGCAAAGCTAGGTAATCGAGAAGAGAGAGAGAGGGGAGGAGAAGAAAGAAGGGGATGAGATGAATTCCCTTCTGTGAGAAACGGATATGAAGGAGATAAACGGAGTTTTTTTAAATGGCTGCCTAATCTAATCGTACGCCTCTAAAAGAATTTAACATAGGATCTGACGGTCCAAAAGTTACATGTAAAAAAAAAATATATATATATATATATATATATATATATATATATATATATATATATATATATACACGTCGTTCCCAAAGGCCTGCCTTACCGACACGCCACAGTTACATTAGGGACCAGGTGATGAAGTTCTGCTGATAGATAAATAGTACTGAATGATGAAAGAGCATGGATTATCTGTGAGTCGCGTCGGGTCTGCCGCTCGGTCAATTTTCTGCTTATTGAAGTCCGGCTAGTCTTTGGCTGGTGGTTTTGGGATCCCGTCGAAAATGAGAGGCCTCCCGTAGCTTGCCAACCAATCATATCGGTATACCAACCAGGGCGTCGTATTGAGAGTTTAGCGATATATTAACCTAAAATCATTTGAGGTGAAGGTGCTAACCTGATCTCAAATGAATAAGGAAAAGCGTGTTAATCCCTATGTTGTGCGGAGCCGGATACTTCTTCAAGGCAGTTGGTTGGCCCAAAGGTTGAATTTAACCCAGCAAATTCAAGAGCACCGGACTCAACTCATATTCTCAAATTGGACGTACATTCGATCTAATTTCCCCCCTTTCAAACTTCATTGAATGTTCTCAGAAAGGGTCATTCGAGACCTTTGGTAAAAGTGAAAAAGTACTGTCTGAAAACTTGTGACAGCCTTGGGATTGAGGCTTCTTTTCCAATCTTTTCGAACAACAAACCTGAGCAAGAAAAACTACAAATCAGAGAGCAGTCTTGTTCCGCTTATATGCTCGAAACATTATAAGTCTCTCTCTGGGTCTCAACATTAGGAGTGGAGGAAATGAACCTAAGGAAGGAAATCTCGTCGCGATATCCACACTCTTTTGCCAGATTCGAGCGCACACTGAAATTCAAGGCCGAGGAAATCCTTAAACTGCCTTTGCTCAGTGTCAAAGGTAAGGACCCACGAACTAAAGATGGGGGCGGCGGTCCCCTATTGGGGCTTCATCTGACGTTCCAGGAAATGAGGGGGGGGGGGGGGGGGGGGGGGATGACCTTTGTCTTTGGCACAGAATAGGCGTATGACGGGCATAAATGGAATCCAACGGATGAAAGGAAACCTTCACGTCCGATTTGAAAGGGGCCCATCAAAGAGTTTGATGGATTTGGTCTTTTTGATATATATATATATATATATATATATATATATATATATATATATATATATATATATATATATATATATATATATATATATTCCATCCGTACGGTTGCAATTTGAATTTCTGATGATTTAATACCTATTTTGGACCGTATGTTTTTCACCCCAAAAATATAAGTATGTTTTTTAGCCACTCCATATATATTTTTGGGGTGGCTAAAAAACATACTTATATTTTTGGGGTGAAAAACATACGGTCCAAAATAGGTATTAAATCATCAGAAATTCAAATTGCAACCGTACGGATGGAATATATATATATATATATATATATATATATATGTGTGTGTTGTAGATAAATTTTCACAAGAATCAGAATATTATATCATTGTCATCATATATTATCAAAATATGTATAATATATAATCGCATATGCTTTATGAACCTTCAATACTTGCAAAGATAAAAAATAATTAAACTTTAAATGCTTTTATCTAAATCTGAATATTAACGTGAATCCCAAAATCAGTATGAAGTATTACACTAACACAACTACAATTAACTGTTGAAAGTGAAATTGATGGAAAGAGAGACAGATCTATTACAAAATAGAAGAATGAAAAGTTACATAAATAGTTAGTTCTAATATTCATATTGGTAATAAAAAAATGATGAAAATTATGTCTTCTCATTAAAAAAAAAACGAATTATAACATAATCACAATAAGGTAATATAATTAGTCAACATATTTTTAGTCCTAAGGGTCAATCCAGTTCTCATTGTTATGGGTTTACTTTAATATTTATAAAACATCAAAATAATAGTCATAGTCATATAATAATTAAATTATTATACTGAAAGTTTAATAGTGGTTTAATTTGATTTGTCATGTTTGAAAAAAAAAATTGGATTACAATTTATGAAAAATTACAAATATCAGTTTATTGTATATAATTATGACAAATAAAAAATATGCCCGAAGCAGAGCGAGGCTCTCTCTTGTATATTTAACTAGGATAATGAACGCGCTTCGCTACGAATATTTCAAAGTTATGTTTATTTGAATCTATAATGTATATATTGCAATTATGAAAATTAAAAAAAAAATGTTTAGGATATTATATCCATTTATTATTCATTCAAAAATATTTTCTATATTACATTTAATTTTGTAAGGATAGATAACTCTATACTAATAAATTTACATATGAGAAATAAAGTGACATAAATGATAAATTCATAAAAAACAAAAAATAATAACCCACTAAATAAGTTAATGCTCAAAGAGAGGTGAAAAATAAGATAAGAATAACGAGCGTATCATTTTTTTATGTGTTATCTTATATAGTCTATATTCCCATATTTTAGCAAGAAAAAAATAAATTGGAACCGTAACAATATGGAATTCAAAATAAAGAGAAAATTCTAACAAATTTATATTTAATGATTTTAACATGGGAAATAAAATAGTTCATTAAGAATTATTATTTTTTAAAGAAGAAAAAAAATTATTTATAATTTAATGAGTGAACTTTTCATATTCTATTTGTATTAATATTCAACATAACTTTGGACTATGATTCATTGAAACCATTAAAATCTGATGGTCAGAAACAGACTCAATGATTCTCATTTAATCGGAAATGGAACATAAAACACCAATTCAACCAATTATGTTATTATGTTTTAATAACCACGTATATGCTCCCACAAAATATCAATAAATTTGAGAAAATGAAATATTAAGATTTGGCAACAATTTTGATCGAATGGTCAAGATAAAAGTGATGATATGGCTCAATGAGAAGGCTCAAAGGTAGATGAAAAATAAGGGGTTAGGGTTAATTCTAAAGCCACTTTTCTCAGTACTTGCACTTAGATGAGCCATGTCATACCCTTTTCTAAACCATTTGATGATAATCCTATGGTCAAAATTTAAGTATAGTTTACTTAAGATTACATGTTGATGAGCGAAATTCATATTTATTATTTGGGCCGATGTTTTATCTATTATTTATCTATTTTCAATACTATTTTCAATACTATTTATAATTATTATGTTTATTTTGTCAAGAATCAAGGTACTGCTAAAATTTGTTGCTTGTTATTGGAAAAAAGCGTAAAAGAAGCAAAATGGAGGGAAATAAGCATGACATGGAGCAATTGGAGTGTTAGGAATGCAAAGGAGCAACCCAGAAGCAAGGAGCTAAGTATACGCAGTAAAAGAAGGCATAAAGTCAGGGAAGAACATCGTTCGAGGCCCCCCAAACCTACGTTCGCGGTTGTTCCCGCGTGTAGGAGCAGCTCCTGACAGCTGTCCACTATTTTGATCATAACTCGAGATCTGAAGATTGAATTGACACGTGCTTGGATGTGTTGGAAATATAGAAAAAGATCAACAACTTTCTTGAAGACCGCCTCTCCAGATTCTGCCTCTAAGATTTCCAAAATCGCAGATCTTTGCTGCTGGGCAAAAAAGAAAACAATACCCAATGCAAGGAAGGAATCTTCTCCATCTTCTTAGAAATTTAGGCAATAGATGATGCGGCAATTAGTTAGGGAAATAAATCATTTTATTAGGAATTAGAATTAATTAGAAAGATTTGTTTCTCACTCTTAGAAGATCTAGCCCCTAACTACCCTAGGGCTGGTCAGAAAGGGGGAGCCACAGTAGGAGCCAGCTTGTTTGTATGTTTTAGTTATGTTTTGTATCTAAAATATTTCTAGGGTTAGATTGGTAGTAGTTAATTTGAAATTTATTTGAATCTGCTTGTGTTGCGTGTTTGTTTTATTATGTGTTTGGTATTTTATCTATGTGTTTTCACTCTTACTTGATCGTGTGACAGGATCAGGTACATAGGTTGTTAGGCATTGTACCGGGAGGTGATACCTACGACCCGGCCCACATAGGTGAAACTTGGCGAGAAAAGTGTTGTACCGAGAGGTGAAACCTACGCTTCAGGGACTAAGTCAAGAAGCTTGGAGAACCCAGAAGGTTTGCTTGAGGACGACAAGTGAGAGACCCTTGCGTTACAAGAAGGAAGTTTGGCAATCGTGATGAGTTGACGCAGAAAGGGCTTCCCCATAACTCATCACGGCTCTTGATTCCAGAACGGTATGAGGATAAGTGACAGCCCCTCTAGACGACAAAAAACTGGAGCAAGGAGGATTTCAAACCTGTCATACGAATAAAGAACTCCCTACCAAGGCAGAAGAGAAACGACACCAACAAGCAGAGGAGGATAGACGAATCTATGACGAACCCAATCGAGGCCTAAGTGCTCCTATCTCGACCCCCGAATTAGATCTTTACGGTCACCTGTGACAACCGCGACTGCAACCTTCTGAGCGACCTTTTTCTTTTCATTAATTTACTTTATTTTATTTCCTTTTATTTAAATTAAAAACAACAAACTTATTTGATTCTGTCTGAACTACAAAACAGTTACCAAAGTCAATCTAGGCCTCTCTGTGGATTGGCCCCTGCTTCCACTGACTATATTTATAAGTAGGGTGTTATAAATTTTGTTTGATAATTTCCACACGACAAGGACCTATCAAAATGGCGCCCTTGCCGAGGAGGCATCTCAGTATTGAATTTGGTAACCAGTGGGATCAGACTTTTTCTTTTCTTTCACATTTAAATTCTCATTTTCCTTTGATTTACAGGCAACATACGCTATCTGGTGACACAAATTTAAAAAGAAGAAGAGATCTCCAGAACATTACCTCTACCAGGGTACAATCCACCTCGACCACGGAACCATCTACTTCGTTCAGCATGATTCAACAAGATGAATTCAGTGGAGGACCCTTGGAAGATCCGAATCTTCATCTATCCACATTTCAAGACTACTGCAATATGCTACATCTAAACAGTGTCTCAGACGACGCTATCTGTTTACGTCTTTTCCCGTTCTCTCTTCGGGATGAAGCTCTAGTATGGTTGAGATCGCTACCAGACCACTCCATTACCTCATGAGAAGCTTTGTCTCAAGCATTCTTAATCAAATACTTCCCACCGAGCAAAACCGCACGATTAATGGAACAAATCACGACCTTCAAACAAAGATCCGGTGAAACATTTTTCGAAGCATGGAACCAATTTAAGGAGTTGTTATGGATGCGCCCGCACCAGAGGCTGGAACATGTAGGATTAGTGCCCTAGGCCAAATATATTTGTGCTAAGAAATGGATTATGTATTGAGACATTATTATTTATTCAATAAAGGTTGTTTCTTATATATCTATGTGTATAGATTGTGAATGTAAATCTTAAATCAACCAAGAATGACACTTCGGGTTCACGTCATCAGAATACGTGATTCCGATAGTAGAACTGTGAACCAACGAATGGCATTCTAAATTGTCCCTAGTGATATGTAGGATGTTTATAGAGATAGACATACTTCAGGTAAGAAGCTACATATCCACACTAGTATATTCGCAGGCTGGATGATCATGTTCTGCTGATCATGGACATAGGGATGTCAAGTCTGGAATATAGGTAGGTGTTAGAGAACACGTACTGGACTGACCACACTATGAGAATATGCATGGTATATGTCATTAGTGATTCTCATACGAATAGTGTGCTTGTTCCTACGACCTGAGATCACCATGGATTCCTGTATGATGAACTGTATACTTTAATATGATCTTACGTCATCCGTAACGGGATGATCATTAAGGTCATCATTAGGTATACACTGAATCATGACAAAGAATGTGAGTGACCAAGATGGAACAAAAGGGAGATATCTCTGGGCCCCCTGATGAACTAGGACTGAAGGAAATTCATGGCCATGCTCAAAATGGATTAACATGTGTTGTTAATATCATTTTGTATTTACTCAGTCTAATTCTCGATCAGGAAAGAGACTTTGATCAAACTCAAGGATGATATACTTCAATGCCTTGTGATCAAGACATATATCGTAGAACAAAAGGAAAAAGCAAACGTCGATTCAGATAGGTTTATGATCGCTGATCATTTCATTTAACATGGGTAGTCATGACACCAGTCTAGAGGTTACTCATGACTTACGATCTTTGGAAGATCGTTGCCAGCGTTAAATGGAACCTACACGGTCACACATAGAACAACGTCTAGTCGGGAAGGAAATGCTCTTAAATGGTTATACATATGATGTATAAATAAGTGAAGGAAATAATCGATCATTGAATAATTGATTTGAATGAATGTGCAAGATTAGCATAGTTCCGGTAGCAACAGAATAGTTTCGTTGCCAACGGAACAGTTCCGTTGCCAACAGAACTCAGCTAATATGTCGGCAGCTAAGTTTCCAGATTAGGAAATCCTATTCCGTTGGCAACGGAATAGGTCTGTTGGGAACAGATAAGCGCTGTAATTAGGATTTTAGTTATGGTAACTAAGCATCGCCTCCCTCTCTAGTATAAATAGAGGGACTGTCCCCCTATTAAAGAGATATGACATAGCCTCCAGGCTGCCGAATTACAGAGAGAAAGAGAGAGAGAGAGCCGAGCGATCAAGTTCTTCATCCCTAGGAAGAGCAAGAAGGTTCTCAGAGTCGTGCTTCATAAGCCAAGAAGGAGAAGAAAGCTAGACGGAAGTTCGTTCAGACCTACATCTGCTTCTCTCTCCCGGATCAGGAAGATCCGAGGTATAAATTTTAATAGCATAATCTCGTACCTTTATTTCCTTTACGATGATCCCAAGGAGGGTTTAACCCGTAGGTTCCGCTGCGCATGTAATGCACATGGCTACGGGTTTCCCAACAGTGGCATCAGAGCGTTCGTTAAGGAAATAATCATCGATTATATATTTAAAATTTAGTAAATTCTAGTATAATAAATTTTAGGGTTTTACATCATGGAAATAGTTTCTAGGACTATAATATTGGATATTATGATTTTCTAGAGTTTCGAAAAAATAGTTTTTCGAAATCCGCTTTGGAAACGGAACTAAAACTAAAGGAAATACTAATTTCCAGCACGTCTCCGTTGAGAACGAAATAGTTCCGTTGAGAACGGAATAGTTCCGTTCCCAATGGAATAATGCTGATTTTGCGAGAAACCCTAATTTTTGTTATACATGGAATTTAAATTTATATAAATATGGTATGACCTTTAGATCTGTGATTGTTCTGTGATGTAATCTTTTGTGTGCATGCTTGTAATTTTATTTAATATCTATGGCAACCAGTGAGTTGTCCAAAGTTGTAATTATGGCAACCTGTGAGTTGTCTAATATTGTAAATTACCTTTTCTAGCAATATGATAGTTGTTTGGATAGATATTATATCAAGACTACAAGACAAGGATCTTGGCGCGATCTTCGGAAGATGGCATTAGATCTTCGCACACACACAACGAAGGGTTCGTTGAAGATTACTCCTGCAATCTAAAAGATAGATCTAGGATTAGGAACCTCATGATCGCTCGTGAGGAATAGGCTCATACCATATTTAACTTAGTTTCTGTGATGTTTATATTTATAATTATAAAATAAAATCCTTCAGAATGTTAAGTAAGGAAGTGCCCGCCATGTCACTGTAACCCTCAGTACTCAGACAGTTTTCCACATGGGTCATGCCGGAGCTGAGTGTGTGGAGGATTGTCTTTGGAAAGGGACACGCGGGAAGCAGTAACTAGCATAGGTCATGCCTGAGCTGAGTGTGTTAGGAACTACTTTGCCGATATTCATACATGGTTAAACTTAACTGGGCAAGCAAGTCGGACTTGGGCTCAGGGCACAAGATGGGATAATACACAGAGTATAAGATACTCATTCCATAAATGGCAAGAGTTGCATATGATGCAATTGGAAAGTGTTCCTACCTAAATAGTTGAGCATTAAGGGTTGCACCGGAACGCACTTAGTGTTCAATAAAATACGGATCTTGACTCACTATGAAACTTCACTCAGTTGAATGTTTCCGAATCAATACTATTGAAGGTGTTTGATTTGAAGAAAATAGTGGGAGTACAATATAAGAAACACCAAAACAAAACAACCCCAATGAATAAATAATAATGGCACTTTACATTTTAACTTGTAGAATAATGGCAAACAATAATAATTCAACTGGGTTGAATTTGCGATCTATCCTTGAGAAGGATAAGCTCAATGGGCTAACTTCCTTGACTGGTTTAGAAACCTGAGAATTGTTCTCAAGGCTGACAATAAACTGTATGTCATAGAAGAGGCTTACCCAGAGGAACCAGAACAGGGAGACCCGAGGGCTGCCCGAGATGCGTATGCTAAATACGTCAAAGACGACACAGAGATAGCTTGTCTCATGCTAGCGACCATGACCTCCGAGCTTCAGAAACAACTGGAGGACATGAGTGCTTACGATATGATCGTAACTCTCAAGGAAATGTTCCAAGAACAGGCTAGAGTTGAGCGCTACAAAGCGACCGTCTCTCTGACTGACACGAAGATGGTTGAAGGTTCATCTGTGAGTGCTATCATTGGTTGAAGGTTCAACCAAGAATGACACTTCGGGTACACGTCATCAGAATACGTGATTCCGATAGTAGAACTGTGAACCAACGAATGACATTCTAAATTGTCCCAAGTGATATGTAGGATGTTTATAGAGATAGACATGCTTCAGGTAAGAAGCTACATATCCACACTAGTATATTCACAGGCTGGATGATCATGTTCTGCTGATCATGGACATAGGGATGTCAAGTCTAGAATATAGGTACGTGTTAGAGAACACGTATTGGACTGACCACACTATGAGAATATGCCTTGTATATGTCATTAGTGATTCTCATACGAATAGTGTGCTTGTTCCTACGACCTGAGATCACCATGGATTCCTGTATAATGAACTGCATACTTTAATATGATCTTACGTCATCCATAACGGGATGATCATTAGGGTCATCATTAGGTATACACTGAATCATGACAAGGAATGTGAGTGACCAAGATGAGATTTGTTCCTCTCGTTAAGAGGGAGATATCTCTGGGCCCCCTGATGAACTAGGACTGAAGGAAATTCATGGACATGCTCAAAATGGATTAACATGTGTTGTTAATATCATTTTGTATTTACTCAGTCTAATTCTCGATCATGAAAGAGACTTTGATCAAACTCAAGGATGATATACTTCCATGCCTTGTGATCAAGACATATATCGTAGAACAAAAGGAAAAAGCAAACGTCGATTCAGATAGGTTTATGATCGCTGATCATTTCATTTAACATGGGTAGTCATGACACCAGTCTAGAGGTTACTCATGAATTACGATCGTTGAAAGATCGTTGCCAGCGTTAAATGGAACCTACACGGTCACACATAGAACAACGTCTAGTCGGGAAGAAAATGCTCTTAAATGGTTATACATGTGATGTATAAATAGGTGAAGGAAATAATCGATCATTGGATAATTGATTTGAATGATTGTGCAAGATTAGCATTGTTCCGTTGGTAACAGAACAGTTCCATTGCCAACGGAACAGTTCCGTTACCAACAGAACTCAGTTAATATGTCGGCAACTAAGTTTTCAGATTAGGAAATCCTATTCCGTTGGCAACAGAATAGGTCCGTTGGGAACGGATAAGCATTGTAATTAGGGTTTTAGTTATGGTAACTAAGCAATCCTTCGCTTCCCTCTCTAGTATAAATAGAGGGGCAGTCCCCCTCTATTAAAGAGATGTGACATAGCCTCCAGGCTGCCGTATTACAGAGATAAAGAGAGAGAGCCTACTGAAAGTATTTCCGGACTCGTCTAGCCGAATCCGGTTATTCCGACTATTCGAAGTTCGACGTGGATACGTGGAGATTAGCGAGCGATCAAGTTCTTCATCCCTAGGAAGAGCAAGAAGGTTCTCAGAGTCGTGCTTCAGAAGCCAAGAAGGAGAAGAAAGCTAGACGGAAGTTCGTTCAGACCTACATCCGCTTCTCTCTCTCGGATCAGGAAGATCCGAGGTATAAATTTTAATAGCATAATCTCGTACGTTTATTTCATTTACGATGATCCCAAGGAGGGTTTAACCCGTAGGTTCCGCTGCGCATGTAACGTACATGGCTACGGATTTCCCAACAGAACAATGGTTGCTAGTGCTCACGTTCTTTGAGGGAGTCAACTCGACCGTCAGAAGAAATCTACATTTATCTGCGGGATGAGACTTTCTGGTTAAGATGCCTGATGAAGGATTCATGATAATTGAGAACATGACGAACAATTCCCAGATGGACAAAGGATGGACTGTTGTAAACTGGAGGCCTATGGGGGGGTGGGGGTTAAACTAACCTAATTTCGTGCGGAAATGTGGATTTGATAAACACCAGATCTTTTGTTGTAATCACCCTTCACTAGCGGCCCTTATCGCGTTCGCGAGCGCCTACTCTCCGGGTATGCCTTTCGGCACCTTTATTACACTAATCCAAATAGTGTTTTCTTTTACAAGACCACGATTCACCGTTCGCTTTACAACAACTCGGAGCGAAGCGATGAAATAAAAACTTACAACAATTTCTTTCAATCAAATAACAACTAACTCGCTCACTAATTTCTCTCTAATATCACTAAGGAATTATTGAGTAAATTTTCTTGAACACAAGAGAGGGAGGATTCTGAATTTTCCTTGAATTTTCATTTTTCAAATTTCAATATAATTTTCAAATATTCAGCTACCAAATCTGTTCAGATTTATCTGCTGCAAAGATCTCCTTTTCTGACCGACATAGAAGCTAAATTTGAAATTTTGTAAGAGAGGAAAAGTTGTAGATCGCTCTGTTATCTTTCTATAGCCGTATCACACACCTTCATATGATCTACGGTGTGAGAGTTATGGCCCAAATACTGAAGACGTGTCAGCAGATTCCGGGCTGATTCGGCCCATCTTTGCCGCTTTGCTCCATTTTTATGTTTTGATCCAAAAAAACAAACTAAAACATAAAGAGCTCCAAACAAGAACTCTATGACTCCCGGATCCTTTGAACAAAAGGCGTCGCGTCCGTCTTGATGAGTAGTCTTATAATGCTTTCTTGAACTTGCGATTTATCTGTACTAATTCATGATACTCAAAATATTATTAGTAACTCGGAATTGTTTTAAACATCATCAAACCGAGAACAATATGGACAAACGGAAGCAAGCCGAGAGGAGTGTACAAACCGAACGTCTCGACCAGGATGGAGGCCAAATTGGACGAATTAACGAAGCAAATCGAACGAGTCACCGCGACAGTAAATTCGTCCACAGCTAATGCTATCCAGATAAATAGTTCCAATTATATATGTGAAATTTGCGGTATTATGAGCCATGATAGTAATAATTGTCACTTTTACAAATCCCAATGGAGGTTGAAACTGAACAATTTAATGCCATTAATTGTCAAATTAGGCCAATAAATGACTTGCATAATCAGTCATATAACCCATATTGGGCTAATCACACTAATTTTTTTTATGACAATACCATACCATCACAAGCCCAAATAAACTCGAACAATAATAACGAATCACAATCTAAACTATTAATAAATATGTGCCAAATGATCACCGGGTTTATAGCAAAGCAAGATAAAATCAATAGCAACTCGGCGGTTAGAGCCGATAAAATAGATATTCCAATCACTATCTTGACAGCTAGGATGGATTCGATAATGGCGCAACACAAGGTGATGGCGAGCCAACTAGCAAAGTATGAAGCATTCAGGAGAGAAGGAGAAATCCCGAGCCAACGACAAGACCCATTGGAGTACATTACCGCAGTTAGTACGGGTAGTGAGATACAAATATAAAACCCAAAGAAGCCGGTCTCCGAAGAAATCGACAAGGAGGAATGTCCGAATACTGCACCAAATAATCTGTTGAGGGCGATTCTAGAAGAATTGTCATATGAAGTTCTTGGAGCTGAAGTGGCCAGACGATTAAGTGCGGGACCATGGAAGAGTAGGAAGCACCGATTCGAGCGACTGACATATGACAACGACAGAGAAAAGAATGGAACCACAACGATGATAGGAACTGATAAACGAATTACAACCGTCTCCATTTTATTTGATCAATTATTTGACCGAATTGATAAGCATTCAAACTCAATTATAAAGGGTAGTGATATTTTAAGCGTAATTTTTTTGTGTGAAGCGCAAAACACTTGTATTTTTCTGTAATACCCATTTTACCCTTGTTGTGATTCATTAAGTTCTTTTTCTTTTATTATTATTTTACCAAAAAAAGTTGTTTTCTAATGTAAAATAAACCGGGCATAAACATTACTGTCATGTTCTTCGTCTCAAGCAGCTAAAAAATGAAGAAATTGGTCAGCAAAGAGATAAAGATCAAAATATTAGAATAACAAACTAAAAAATAAAGAAATAAAAAAAGAAAATGAGATATTGAATTGTCATTTGATCGGAGAAAATATTGATTAGTGACCGACTAGAAGCAAATTCATTTTGAATTGTGATGAAAAAAACTAGTTCATAAAAGAGGACGGATTGAAGGAGTGCAACAATTTATGGTTGAGGAGGCATCGGAAAGCTGCATTGGATATCTCAAGGAAGACTAGAGAAGAAAGATAGCAACTTCTTGTGAATAATTTTTTTAGCTTTTGTTCCTGTTTCTTGTTGTTTTTTAGTTAATGGTGTTTTTTAGTGACTTTTTTTTTTAAGTAGCACTAATTCAGAAAATAATTGAGAAAATAATACTGATACGAAAAAAGTTAGCTATCTAGTATTATCGCCAGCTATTCTGAAATAATTGAGGGAATAACATTCATATAAAAAAAATTAGTATCATGGTACCGTCAGAATTGAAATTCTGGTAGAAGTGTCTATTTTTCCATTTTTTTTTTTATCCCGGACACTAGACTGTCTTAAACAGACTTAATTTGTGAAAAATAGACTATCCTACTAGCTCTTATGGCTGAAGTGGCCAAAAAATTAATTTTTTTGATTAACGAAAAGGTTAAAATTTTTATCCGTTTTAGCAAGCAAATTAGTCCAAAATTAAAAAAAATATTTTATGGCGGTTGTGATATTTTTGTAAATATTTCTAGATCAACCTGTTAGACGTCTTATTATGCAAAAAAAAAATATATATAACTGTCCCGCCAGATATCCCGGCGGAATAGATCCATATATTATTATTTATTAGACTCAAGCTCATACAAAAACAGACCCCTGTTTATGTGAATAAATTGAGGGGATAGAAAATGGAGACAAGGTGTTTGATGTTAGTGCCTTGTTTTGTTAGAGGTCTTGGATTGGAGACTTCCTTGCATTCATTGGCTGAGTTATGATGTGATTCTGTGAATACTTGGTACTTGCCCCAGAATTTAAATAGAGGTTTCATGTTGTATTATGCATTGTTTAGAATATAACAATAGTGTGGCGTTGTAGCACTCAGTCGTATTTTTTTTTGCCTAACAAGTTAAAAGATTGATTTAGAAATATTTACAAAAATACCACTATCGCCAAAAAAGTTGAGTATAAGTAATTTTTTTAATTTTTGGGTTAATTTGTTTATTAAAACAGGTAAAAATTTAAACCTTTCAGTTAAGAAAAAAATATATTTTTTTGGCCACTTCCGTCAGAAGAGCTGACAGGACAACTAATTAAGTCTGTTTAAGACAGCCTAATGCAAAAAATGAAAAAATAGCTACTTCCGCCAGGATTCCTGACGGTGCTAGCTCTTAAAAAAAAAATTTAATTGACAACTTGAATTTTGCTACTTTATCTTTGTAAATGACTTATTTTGTGTAAAGAAATTGAAGGCTCAAGAAAAGGAAGGTAGAAATGGAAAGCAATAAATTAATGGACAGAGAAAAGATCATTAAATAGAGGTAAAATGAGAATAGCCATAAAATAGAACTTTTTGCGCTCAACTGACAAATCTTTCGTCAAAATATCACTACCCAATTATAAAACTCAATTATACACAAATGTATTCAGCACCGTATTATTCGCAAGTAGCTATGAGTGGGTTTTTCTCTTGTATTTACTATTCATAATACGAACTGAGTAATTTCTTGGGCACTTCTTTTTTCCCAGTTTGCAAATAGAAGGATCTTATCATCACACAATCTATCGGACATAGAAGATCTGGACTACATTCTTTCTAACTTTGGTCACAGAAGATCAGGACCTTCTTCCTCTCTTCACAACTTCCGTAAACTTGTATATCTCATTGCTTATATCACTCTTCCCCATTTCTTTAATCACACTTGCACCAATGGATCAATAAGCAAACAAAGTACTAGAAGATCAGAACAAATCAATTAATCATACTGCATTTAGTTCATTCATCTAATAAAAACCAATCTTCTCGTCTTCAACCTATATAAGTACACGACCCGATGGCTAAACTCAGCCCAGTCAGACTTCTTCGCTGCATTCCCAATAATAAGGCCCTTTCGCATTTGGTTGACCCTAAAAGAAAAATAGCCACTCCATTTTTACCCCTTTTGAGGTCTTCTAGGGTGATCGCTAGAGCAATGGCGACTGTTAATGGCGATTCAAAGAGGCTTTTATTTAGGCAGCTGTTTGAGAAGGAATCGAGTACTTACACTTATCTCTTAGCTGATGTTGGTCATGCTGAGAAGCCTGCTGTGGTAAGATATTACTGCAATTGATTATTTGTTCTGTTTATGCAGAATTTGATGAATGGTTGTCCCACGGAAGCATAACAATTTTAGTTTCCCCCTATTAAATGAGTCTAGAAATATTCTAAGGGCAATGCCGGTCGAAGTTACTTTCTTTGATGTAAAATAAAAATAATCACTACTAAAAAGCTGATCAATTGGGATACCTGGTGTCATTTTGCATAATTCTAGAGCTCGTTCATGACTGAAATTAAAGAGCTAAAAGGAAACGAAAATTCTTTGATCGGGGAATTCCAATTTTGCATTATGTTCAATTATAATTGACGAAGTCTGACAAACTGTATCATTTTTGGTTGCATTGCTATTGTTGATAGGTTTCGAAATTAATGGTTAACATCCATGAGTCAATTTGAAAATAATTTTCCCCTTTGTTAAAATTTTTGCAGTTAATTGATCCTGTTGATAAAACTGTTGAAAGAGATTTAAATCTCGTCAAAGAATTGGGATTGAAGCTCATTTATGCAATGAACACTCATGTTCATGCGGATCACGTCACCGGTACCGGCATGATAAAGGTTTCTATGTTTTCTCAAAACTTACTTTAGCAAATTGCATTTTAACACCCAAAACTTTTTATATTTGCAACCTGCTTTAGAAATTTATGGAATTATCTATATAAGACTAGAAAAATCTAGAAATTATCTAGTGTTAACGTCCATTTGAGAATAAATGGTTTTGATTGAGCTAATAATGTCCAAATTGTCATAGGCTTTTAGCATATCAAATTAATAATTAATAAATATTAGTTATGTACAATCATTCAAGACTACACAAAAGTTGTAATATTAGTCAATATAGTGGCTCTATTTCAGTATTTTGCTCTAGTTTAACTAAAGAACTTGAAATAAGACAAATTTGAATTTCCTCCCAAATTTATACTTATAAATTATACTCGTGACTAATCTTCGAATTTTATTTGTTAATTTTAGGGTAAGATGCCTGGTGTGAAATCCGTAATTTCCAAGGCTAGTAGTGCAAAGGCTGACCATTTTGTTGAACACGGCGACAAACTCTATTTTGGTGACCTTTACCTTGAGGTATACACACATATATTTTTCTTTTCCCAATGTCTTTTTTTTTTTACTATGATTAGAAGAAAAAATAATAAATGAAAAATATTAAACAGGTACGTGCTACACCAGGCCACACAGTTGGTTGTGTGACCTATGTAACAGGAGACGGGCCCACTCAACCAAACCCTAAAATGGCCTTCACTGGCGATGCTCTTCTCATTCGCGGTTGTGGACGTACTGATTTTCAGGTATAAAGCATAGAAGGGTAAAATGGTCATTTTGAAAATATTAACGGTGGTAAGCTTTTCTGTTTAGTCAGGGACTAAGCATGCACAATTTTATAAAGTTCAGGGACTAAAAAAGTTAAATATTTAGTAGAGGGACTAAACTTGCAACCAATTCAAGTACAGGGACTAACGGTGCATTTATCCCTAATTTATATAGTTGTTGTGATTACCAAAGTTAGTTACAAATATTTGATACAAACAATTATTCATATTTTTTGTGGAATAAGGAATTACTTGTGTAATGTATTTCACAGGGTGGAAGTTCAAAGCAACTGTATAATTCTGTGCATTCACAGGCAAGTGGATGTTGTGTTTACTTTTACTGTCCTTCAATTAGTGTATATATGTTTTGTTTTGCCTCACATTGAACATTGTTTACATGTGAAATAAAAACCAGATATTTACCTTGCCGAAAGATACACTTCTCTATCCTGCTCATGACTACAAGGGATTTTCTGTACGTATTTTTATTTCTTACTATTGTCATTATTTTTGTTAGTTTTATTATTATTTATATAATATCTATCTTGTATTAATTTGTAGAGGGATGTGTGGTAAACAATATCCCAACCTTTTAGTGTTTTGATGTTTTATCATTTTTGGGTGATTAATAACCTAAATTAATTTTCCTTTATCTTGTAGTATGTTGATGATTATAATATTAACTCCATCATTTCCAACATGCTTGATAACCGATTTAATGACCTATAACACTAGGAATCACAAAGAAGGTTGGGGTACTTGGGGCAAAAAACCATGAATTTATGTGGTAGATTGTAAACAATGAAAAAAATTGTTTTAAATAAATCCTTTTTTTTTTTTTTTACTTTTTTCAGGTCAGTACCGTTGGAGAGGAGGTGTTGTACAATCCTCGTTTGACAAAAGATGCGGTACAAATATATTTAACTTTTTTACTTAGTGGCATTAAATTTGGTTTCTTTAGTACTTAATATACTTATCATTTTTTGGTTTAATTTTGTAGGCTAAATTTGAGAACATCATGGCAAGTATGTTTTTTTCCCCTACTGAACTTTGTATCCTTCAAATTTTTGTGTTTCCGTAGGAAGTGGCAAACATGAAATTTTTGTTTCATGTTTGGACCAATTGATATACACCATATGTTAAGACAAAGTTATAAATTCTATGTTTGGTTGTTTTCTTCTGCAGATTTGAACTTGGCATATCCAAAGATGATAGATGTTGCGGTACCAGCAAACAAGGTTTGTGGTCTACAAGAAGTCCCTAAAGAATGAGCAATTATAATACCAAAAAGGCTGATGAACAAGTGTGTTTAGTACAAAATCTTACTTTTTAGCGCTTCACCATGCTGTTATATGTCTGTAATTATTGTGTTCTTGTTTATGTTTGAAAAATAAAATGTTCTGTAGCCTTATGGTTCAGCAGAAGTTTCTCTGCAAACATTCCTCTTTTCCTCATGTTTACTTTAGTTTAATCTGTTTGCTTTTACAATTATTTTGCAAATGATGTTTTACTCAGGATTTTTGAAGTCTGTAATGTACCGTAGGAACTCCGATTTCACATATCGAGGTCGGAAAGGGATCGGGTGATTGAACGTCTCACCATAGTGCACGCTTTGTCTTGATGGTAGATTGAGAAACAAAAAGGAAAAAAACAAAGAAAAAGAAATGAGCAAACCATACAAATATGAAACTTGATATTTTATGATGTGCTTGGGAAAAAATATTTTTTTCTAAGTTTTCTCAGCATTTTTTTTAGATTTTTTGGATTTTTTGTAAAAACATGTTAAAGAAAAATATTCTTTAAAAGATATTTTTACATAAATACATTTTCTTAGAAAACAATTTGGTTAATTTTATTTTATTTTATTATAAAAGTATTCTTAGTAATATTTAAAAAAATTAAAATAAATATTTTCACAAAATTATTTTCCGAAACAATATTTTAAAAAAAATATGTGTTTTAAAAGTATTTTCAAATGGTATGTTTTTCTCATCAATATTTTGAGGAAACATTTTCCTAAATTTCTTGTAAAAAATACTTTTCGAAAAAATTCTTTTTTTTATGAGGAAAAAAACATTTTCTAAAGAGTTTTGAAAAAAAATATAAATATTTTTCAAATTTTTAAAGAAATACGTGCATCCAATAATGCAAATGCTTTATTACTAGCAGTTATATCACCATATCACTATTTAAGTTTAACCTATGTTGTGCGGATATTTCAAAAATTGGGAAGTATCCTGAGCATATGGGTATCCGATACGGATACGGCTGCGAGACGGCTCCAATATGTATCGAATGCGCCACGTGACGTATCTGATTATTTTAATAATAAAAAAATTCAGATACGTTCAGGATACGTCAGGATACGGCTGTGATACTTCTGGGATACGACTGGGATACTTCTGGGATATTTTCACTATACATTTTGGTCCATTATACTTTTTTTAACCATTTTTTTTTATAAATCAAACTTTAACCCACATTCAAACTAATAAAATACTTATTTGCATTCACATTCTTTTTTTTGTCTACAACTCACATAATTAAAAAATAAAAAAATCAATTCCCGAGAAAGTCGAAAATAATTGACTTTCCTTAAATCAAATCTTGAATTTTACGAACATTAAGTATCGAATATGTGTTTAATTTCATTCACATATTTTGGTATTAAATTTGAAATGTTGATTATTTTATTAATTAATTAATTTATTATTATTATTTTATATAAATATAATTAAAAAATAGATATATATAACCGTATCCGTATCCTAAATTTTTTGAGATCTGCCGTATCCCCATATCCGTATTGTATCGGATACGATACCAGTATTCGTATCCGTGCAACATACAGTTTAATTGATTAAAATAAATTGACAGTACATAGGTCGAACAAAATAAAAATTGAAGAACTTAATTGAACATTTGATAATAGTTGAGGAACCAAAACTGGAAATTTTCTAAAATAATATTCGTTTGCAATTTTATATTTTATATATTAAATTTCAAAATTGAAGTTTTAAATAGATATCAGATTTTAAATTTCAAATTTATAAAATTAATTCCCAATGTAAATTTAAACATGACTATAATAATACATTGAATAGTGTATACATAGATTATGAACCTGTAATTCAATACATTTAAGGGACGGGCTAGTTACCAGCCACAAATTGTGGCTCCCTAGCTCCCGTCCAAGGAGAAACTGCCACGTGTCCACATAATTGGGAGTTATTTAAAATTTTTTGGAACTCCCGATTCTATGCAATCCTGAGCTCACATATCTTACTGAAAAGATCAGAAGCTCCAAAATGACTTCCAATCTCTAATTGTTTTGTTTGTTCCCTATGACTCCCGTGAATTTCTCATGTAAGGTATATTATTGAGAATATAAAAATATAATATTTAGAATCTAACGTATATTGTTGTGATATAAAGGTATATTGTCTCATTTTGACGGAGAGATATATTCATGAGTCTCATCTTATACATCTATAAAATGAGACTTGTACCTTCAACAATTTTAGTCTTCCATTTCTCTTATTTAGAATATAAGATATATTATGGTGAATATAGAGCTATAAGGTTTAGAATGTAGGGTATATTGTTGAGAATATAAAGGTATAATGTTTAGAATCTAAGATATATTATTGTAAATATAAAAGTATATAAATAGAAACTAAAATAAAATTATGAAACTTTGGACAGAAAGATATGGGAGCGGGAGTGAACAATGTGGGCCCGTTAAAACTTGGGTTGAAATATATTAGAGCCACTACAATCTAATAAAAAAATATTCAAATGTATATACGGACTCCTAATTTGGGCTCCCATCTTTTTCCTACATTTAATCCGCAATAACAAATACTATTAGCATGGCAGAATTCTTGTAGGGAGTCATGCTTAGAATAGTATTTCTTGTGAAATCCACTATAAATAACTCGCTAATTATTTCATTAATGCTTCTTTTAATTGTAAGTCTCATAATATGCTAGCAAATAGCTTGTAGTCTAGTTGGTTAAAGAATTTGTATGTGTAACAAGAGGTCATGAGTTCAACTCCCAGTAAACGGAATATAACACATATTTAGCAAAGTCTCTCAACCCAATGGGTTGAACATAAAAAAAAAATCTCATAATATGCGAGGCTCAAAACAATGGGTGAACTGTTTAGTGGAGTAAGATTATTGCTACATGAAATTCGTATGCTTTAAAGCGACAATGTGATATTGGATATAATATCATATACAATACTGATATTGTTAACTGTCCAATATAAGTATTTATCCATATAATACATTTGTCGTATATAATATCGTATACAATACTAATATAGTTAGTTTTTCTTAATGTTCAACTTATTGAGTTGAAGAAATTTGCTAAATATTTGTTATGTGATTGCGTTTCTCAGAACTTAAATCCATAACATTTAGCTATATATATAAATGCTTTAACTGAAAGTAATAATGTCCTAGGGCAAACTGTTTTGCTATGTGGGAAACGGAGTATGTATCAGACATTATATTTTTGTATTAGATGTTTTATCTCATAAACTTTTTCATATAATAATTGTGCGTAAATGTTGTTAGATTATTAATTAACCATGAATATGTATGTCCGTTATACATCATCAGAATATGTGATTTTTATAGTTAAACCGTAAAGCAAAGTGAATACAATTCTAAATTATCCTTAGTCATATATGAGATGTTTGTAAGACAAACATATTTGAAAATCACAAATCATATATATAGATACTAGTATGTTGGTTGGATGATTATCACGTTTTACTTATTATGGATATTGCATATCAATTCATTAACATAAATATATGTTGGAGAACATATATTGATCGATCCAATATGAGAATATACATGAGATATGTCATTAGTGTTTTCTCATCATCTAATATATGGGTAGTCCTATGACTTGAGGTCATCATAGATTCTTGCTTTTATATCTTCATACTTAACCGGATAATTATAAAAGCTATGATCGGGTATTTAGTAAACCATGAGTTGGAATGTGAATGATCAAGATAGAATTTGTTACTCTCGGATATGAGAGAGATATCTCTCGGCCCCCTGACAAATTGATCGATAAACATGGATCCTCGGTTAGGAAATGAGTAAATTTTTAATTCTGTTGTGCATCTTTGATTGCGCGTTTCCTTTCAGTGGTACTAAAGCCACGTGTACTGATCGATCAAATTGATTTCAGTATAAGAGTTATATACAGTTTAGAACCAATCTTGACTTGTAAATTAGGATTTCATCTGATGTGGGAAAGGGGTTTCCTACATAGATCGTAAATTGGGATTAGGATTAGATGTTGATCCCGAATTGGATTCGATGATTACCATCACCGCTGATTTGAGATTCGATCTCAAATTGAGTTTTGAATTTTGAATTCAGAAAGATCTTGATTATCAGATTCGGTTTTAATTAATAGGATTAATTATACCCGATTTGATTTATCAGTTTCAGATTTAATTAATGTGATTAATTATACCCGATCTGATAATGAATTTTGGATCTAATTAATATGTTAATTAAATGCGAAATGATTATTGATTTTGGATGTAATTAATATGATTAATTAAACCCAAAATGATTATTGATTTTGAATCTAATTAATAAGATTAATTAATCTCGAAATGATTATTGGTTTTGGTCTCTGGTTTGCAGATTGGGTGAAATTTAAAGACAACGACTCATCCGCTATCCCGGAAGCCGCACAAGGGGAACTGCCCCTTTGAACCCCGCCCATTAGTCGAAACCCTAATATTTCATTAATGGTTTAAATTAAATAAGATAAAGTAATTTCATATCATATGACTTGTATGGCCTTTAGATTCTGTGATGTTGTTGAATGAATGTCTATAATTTGGTTGTAATCTGTGATGTGATGTAATATGGTTGTAATTTTGTGATGTGTATGATTTAGTTGTAATTTGTGGTTTGTATAATTTGGTTGTAATATTTGATGTGTTGTATTTGTTGTAATTTAATACGGTCATGATATCGTCATTTGTATGTAATTATTATTTATGAGAATTATGACAAGAGTGACATCCAATCACATGGTGAATGAGTTCATCGCCTCGACCAATCGCATGGTGAAGGAGTTCATCGCCTCGACCAATCACATGGTGAAGGAGTTCATCGCCTCGACTTCTCATCCAACACTTAGTAAAAATCCTTCAAATAAATATTAAGTCATGAAATGCCCTCCATATCTAAATCTTTCGATATTTTGATAGACCCCACACAGGATCATGCCAAAGCTGGGTTTGTGGGAACTATCTTAAAATGAGAGAATGTGGCAAAATATGAAAGAACATAGGTTCTACCAACGCAGGATGTGTTGTTGACTATTTTGCTGATGATTAGATATGGTTCGACTTAACCGAGCTATCAAGTCGGACTTGGGCTCGGGACATAAGATGGGATAGTTTACGCCGGGCAATCAAGTTAAACTAGATACTCTTCCCATGAAAGATTAGTCAGGAGTTGCATGTGATGCAATTAGATTTGATCCTACCTAAATAATTAAGTCTTAGGATTGAGAGCCAAAGCTCCCTTAGGATTTGATGAAATATGGGTCTTGTTCCACTACGAAATTTCAAAGAGTTGATATTTCTGAATCAATATTTTGAGGGTTATTGATTTGAATAAAATAGTGGGAGTCATATTATATGAATACATCCAAAACATTAAAAACTAGCCAGTATTAACATTTAGCAGCACTTTAAATTTTTAAATATGTGTAGAAAAATGTCAACAAACACATCAAATTTAACTCTGCGATCAGTCCTTGAAAAAAAAAACTGAATGGGAAAATTTTTCTTTGATTGTTATTGCAACCTGAGAATCGTTCTCAAGCAAGAGAAAAAACAGTATGTACTTGAAAATGCTCTTCCTGAAAAAGAATCTGCGGGTGAAGCCGCCACACCTGAGGTAAAAGTTGTTTATAGTAAGCATGTCAATGAGTCTAACGATGTTATCTGCCTTATGCTGGTAATAATGGACTATGAACTTCAAAAATAGTTTGAAGAAACCTTGGTCACACAGCTCAAGTAAATGTTCCAAGTGCAAGCGCATACTGAAAGGTACAGTACGCATAATGCATTTACCAATTGTAAGATGGCTCCAGGTACATCAGTGGTCGTCCATGCTCTCAAGATGAAAGATTGTATTGATTACCTTGAGATGCTTGGTGCAAAGGTAAACAAAGAGATGGCTACTGATATAATTCTCGGGTCTTTAACCCCGAATTTTAAATAGTTTATTATGAATTATAATATGCACAATATGGACAAGTCTATTTCTGGGTTGCTTGGCATGCTTAAGCAATGCGAGTTGAGTATGACGCCAAATATTGGCAATGCTGTACTCATGGTTCAAAAGGGGAAGAGTATGAAAATAAAATTCAAGGGAAATGACAAGGGCAAAGACAATGGAAAGGACAAGGGTAAGGGCAAGATATTGCCTAAACCTAAGATTAAGAAATCGAAAGATAGATTTTGTTTCTATTACAACAAGCCAGGTTATTGGAAGAGAAACAACAAGGATTACTTGGAAAGTCTTAAGAAGAATGATAATATGACTATATCTTCAGGTATTTTTGTTATTGAAATTAATTTATCTACTTTTACATATTCGGTATTAGATACTAGATGTGCAACTCACATTTGTAATAATGTGCAGGAACTGCAAAGGAGTAGGAGATTAGCAAAAGGCGAAGTGCACCTATGGGTGGGAAATGGAGCAAGAGTTGTTGCATTAGCCGTAAGAACTTATAATTTATCTTTATCTTCTGGACTTGTTTTAAAACTTAATGATTGTTATTTTGTACCTGCAATAAAAAAGAATTTGATTTCTATTTTGATTTTGACTAAAGTTGGTTGTGAATTTATTATTAATAAAAATGAATTTACCATTCATAAAGATGACATTTTCTATGGGAATGTTCGTACAGAAAATGGTCTTTATATTCTTGATCTCGAAATAGAAAGTAATGAGTCCACTTATAAGTTTAACATGAAAAAAATTAAAGTCTAACGATTTGAATCCAACATACTTATGACATTGTCGCTTAGGTCACAGAGATGTGACCTCCCCCTCAAGTGAAAGAACAAGTGGTTTTTTTCAAGAAACGCATTTCGAAACTTCAACAAGATGGACTATTAACTTATTCGATTTTGAATCGTTCGAGACATGTGAACCATTTTTATTGGGCAAAATGACAAAGATGCCCTTTACCAAGCAAGGTGAAAGAGTGAATGACTTATTAGAGCTCATGCATTCAGATGTATGCGGTTCGATGAGTAACGAAGCTAGAGGTGGTTTTTGATACTCCTTTACATTCACTGATGATTTGAGTAGATATGGATATATATACTTAATGAAGCATTAATCAGAATCTTTTGAAAAGTTCAAAATATTTAAGAATGAAGTAGATAATCAACTTGGTAAGAAAATCAAAGTACTTCGATTAGATCGTGGTGGCGAATATTGGAGCAAAGAGTTCGTAGATCATCTTAAAGATTGCGGAATTATTTCACAATTATCTCCGCCTGGAACACCTCAATGAAATGGTGTATCCGAGAGGAGAAATCGCACTTTGCTACATATGGTTTGATCTATGATGAGCCGAACGGATCTTCCAACTTCCTTATGGGGTTATACTCTTGAAACAGCTGCATTCATATTGAACATAATTCCATCAAAATCAGTTCAAAAGACACCATATGAATTATGGACTGGGAAGAGTCCCAAATTGTCTTTTCTAAAGATTTGGGGATGTGAAGTATATGTCAAATGACAACTCTCTGACAAACTTGCACCCAAATCTGATAAGTGTTTATTTCTGTGTTATCCTAAAGAAACTAAAGGATACTACTTTTACAACCCATCCGAAAACAAAGTGGAGTCTTCTTGGAGAAGGACTTCATTTCCAAAAGAGCGAGTGGGAGTACAGTCCAGCTCAAAGAAATTCACGACTAACAAATTAATACAAAACCAATGTTGGAAAAAGAATTAGATTCATCAATAGTTAATGAATATGAAAATGTAACACAAGTACCTCCTCGTAGATCTGTTAGGGATCGTCGAGAGCCTCAGAGATATAGATATCTTGTGACTCATGATGATGATGTGACGCTCATAGATGAGAGCCCACATCCAATCAAGAAGTTATGTCGAGTCCAGATTCTCATAAATGGAAAGAAGCAATGAAAACCGAGATACAATCCATGTACGACAATCATGTTTGGAACTTGATTGATCCACTAGAAGGCTTGAAGACCATCGGGTGCAAATGAGTTTTCAAAAAGAAAACTGACAAGTTGAAAATGTGCATACATATAAAGCACGGCTCATGGTGAAAGGTTTCAAACAAATCCAGTGTAAAGACTATGATGAAACTTTCTCGCCATTCGTCATGCTTAAATCAATCAGAATTTTACTTGCCATAGCTGCATATTATAACTATGAAATATGACAAATGGATGTCAAAACAACGTTTCCTAATGGAAACTTTACCGATGATGTATACATGATACAACCCGAGGGTTTCGTCAAACCAAATAATTCTGAAAAAGTTTGCAAGATTAAGAATCCATTTATGGATTAAAGCAAGTATCTCGTAGCTGGAATCTTCATTTTTGATGAAGTCATCAAAGATTTTGGTTTCATCAAAAGTGAAGAAAAATCTTGTGTTTACAAAAAGGTTAGTTGGAGCGCGATACTTTTTCTTATGCTTTATGTTGATGACACCCTACTCATTGGAAATGATATTCCCATGCTCTTGAGCGTCAAGACATATTTATGGAATAGTTTCTCAATGAAAGACCTAGGAAAAGCTGCCTATATATTAGGCATCAAGATTCATAGAGATTGATCTAAAAAGCTAATAGGTCTAAGTCAAAGTACATACATTGACAAGATACTGAAACGGTTCAGTGTGGAAGATTCCAAGAGAGGATTTCTACCGATATCACATAACGTCTCACTTAGTAAATCTCAATGTCCAGCAAAACCAGATGAACACAAATGGATGAGTAAGATTCCATATGCTTCGGGAACACGATCTATCATGTATGCCACGGTAAGTACTCGACTGAATGTGGCACAAGCATTAAGCATAACAAGCAGGTATCAGTCAGATCCTGATGAAAGTCACTGGAGCTTTTAAGAATATTCTCAAGTATTTGAGAAGGACAAAGGATTTATTCTTGGTTAATGAAGGATTGGATAGTGAGCTGGATGTAATAGGTTACACCGATGTGCGTTTTTAAACTAACGTAGACAATTATAGCTCACAAAATGGCTATGTGTTTTGTTTAAATGGATGAGCAGTAGTTTGGAAAAGTTCTAAATAGAAAACTGTGGCGGATTCTAGCACAGAGGCGGAGTACATAGTAGCTTCAAAAGCAGCTAAGGAAGCTCTTTGGATAAAGAAGTTCATGACGAAACTAGGAGTAGTCCCGGGTATCTTGAACCCTATGGTTATCTATTGTCACATCACAAATCCAAGTATATACTTCGGCGTTTTCATTTGATCTGAGAGATCATTGAGAGAGGAGACGTGAAAGTGTGTAAAATACATGACGATGATAATGTGGCTGATTCGTTTCCTAAGCCACTTCCGCAAGCGAAACATGAGGGTCATATTATGTCAATGGGTCTGAGATACCTAGAGGAACAATGAGTATGTATTACTTTGTTCAGCCTAGTGTAAGTGGGAGACTGAAAGTAATAATGCCCTAGGCCAAACTGCTTTGCCGTGTGAAAAATGGATTATGTATCAGACATTGTATTTTTATATTAGATGTTTTATCTCATAAACTTTTTCATATAATAATTGTGCATAAAGGTTGTTAGATTATTAATTATCCATGAATATGTATGCCCGTTATACATCATCAGAATATGTGATTCTGATAGTAAAACCGTAAAGTAAAGTGAATACAATTCTAAATTATACCTAGTCAAATATGAGATGTTTGCAAGACAAACATATTTGAAAATCTCAAATCATATATATAGATACTAGTATGTTAGTTGAATGATGATCACGTTTTACTGATTATGGATATTAAATATTAATTTATTAACATAAATATATGTTGGAGAACATATATTGGATCGACCCACTATAAGAATATACATGGTATATGTCATTAGTGTTTTCTCATCTCATCATCTAATATATGAGTAGTCCTTTGACTTGAGGTCATCATAGATTTCTACATGTATATCTTCATATTTTGACATAGTCAAACATTGTCTTTAACTGGATATTTATAAAAGCTATGATCGGATATTTTGTAAACCATAAGTTGGAATGTGAATGACTAAGATAGAATTTGTTACTCTCGGATAGATATCTCTGGGCCCCCTGATAAATTGACAGAGAAGGAAAATACACGGCCGTGTACGAAAGAATTAACATGTGTTGTTAATGTCATTTAATTTATTCAGTCTAATTATAAATCAGAAAAGAGAACTGATCATATTAAGGATGACATAAAAGCATGCTTTATGATCAATATAAATATCATTTAACAAAGGGAGTAAATACATAATTGATGTTTAGGTTATGATTACGTATTATTCATTTAATTTGGATAATCATAACGTCATAGTAGATGCTACTTATGATTTATAAACTTGAAATTTATTTCAATATTAATTGAACCTACAGGGAAACAGAAAATCAAAAGGAAGATGAAGAGATGTAAGCATGAGATGGTATAAATAGATGAAGGGGTCGTCTGATTAGGTTAGAAAATTTCGAAAATCCTAGCCGCCTTTTGAGAAAGAGAAACTGGATTCTAGTAGATCTCGGTTTCTCCGCCAACGAGGGAGGTTCACATGTAAATACGTGTAGAGGGCCGTGCTGGAGTCATAGCGCCTTTCGTGATCAGATCCGTGAAGAGAAGAAAGGAGATCGCGAAATCCTACTGACCGGATTTTCCAAATCCGAGGTATGAAATTTGATTTCTTTTCTAATTTGATCAATATGCATGGATCCTCGCTTAGAAAACGGGTAAATTTTTAATTTTGTTGTGCATCTTTGATTGCGTGTTTCCTTTCATTAACTATCTAGACTACGAGCTATTTTGCTAGTAATATATTTAGTTACCTGTCCAATATAAATATTTATCCATATAATACATAAAATCAGTACTGTGAAAAAAACATTAAACTGCAACTTCTTTGACGCTATATTATAATATAATACATTGAATTTGTAATCACATATACTAACATGACGAAATTCTTGGTGTGGGTCACTAAATAATTCATGAACTATTTCATTAACTAGGAAATTTTTCACGCATCGCGGCGCGTTTATAATTCTCTTTTATATCAATTATTTCCGTTTATAACAGTATTATGAAACCTCATTCATGTAAAATCTCAATTGAAGTCAGTGTTAACAAAAAAAAAATTAGACCAAAAAATATAAACTAATTTTCCAATAAAAACATGACATATTTCGAGATATACATATTAATGTCCAAATTTCATACAATTGAGCTGATATTATTATACATATTTGAACAAGTTAGAATGCATATATAGAAAAAAAAATACAAAATATACATTGAACATTTATGCAGACTAAGTAATACCATTTTCCAAGCTCCCTTTGTGGCAAAATAAATTTACATAATACACAAATTGAACTTTATGCTAAATAAGTTTCATCGTCACTTAATTGTTTGCCTATAATACAAAATTAAATGATGAATAGTTTTGTTTTTTTTTTAAGTATTTGACCCTGGAATCATTCTTTTTAATAATTTTGTTTTAATAAACAATCTAAATTAAACAAAAAAAATCTAATTAATCATACAACAAAAATAAATACACGACAAATAAATAAATAAATAATGAATACAATCACAAAACAGTGAGGTCCACTTCCAGAGTCTTTCTAGCTCGCTCATAAATACTATTTGCCGTTTTAGAAATTCCAACCTAAAAAAAAATAATCAACAAATTAAACTACAATAAATTTCATAATTTAATATAAATCATGGGCTAAAATGAAAGAAACAACAAACCTCTGTTTCCATCATATACTAATCTCGCCACAAATCCATATCTTGTCCATAAAAACCCAAAGCCTTTTCATACAATTTACGCACATTTAAAAGGACATTTTGGTTATTTCCACTTAATGCAAGGTTGAATTCTATCTCTATGCAATATTTGAATAATTCCAAGCTTGGATGAGTGAAAGAAATAAATCTGCAAAATATATATAATAAAATGGTAGAATCCATTGTATATACAAGCCAAAAAAAAAAATTCTGAAACATACATATGGGGAAACAAATTCCATCGGTAGCATTTTCGCTCTTTGGAAGTGTGGTTGGGGTGAAAACAGCACTTCCAAAGTGCGGTTGTAAAAAAAAAAAAAAAAAAAAAAAAAAATTTGCCAAACCGCACTTTCAAAGTGCGGTTACTGTAGCATATGTATTTTTTTTTTTTGGAATTCTTGTTTAAGCTAGAAGCGCGGTTAAATCAGTCTATATCCTGCCCCCACACTATATAATAAATATTCACAAATCGCACTCTGTAATCAAAAAAATTTCAATACTCATTTGAATTATAGTTATTTGAACTATCTTTAACATGTGGTTGCGCATAATTATAACATTTGTTAGTATTGGACTACATCATAAAATCTAAAAAAAATGAATTACAATTATTTTCCGGCACAAGAGAGGAACTATTTCGGTATACCCTGGAATTCTTGTTTAACCTAGAAGCGTCGTTAAATCAGTCTATATCCTGCCCCCACACTATATAATAAATACTCACAAATCGCACTCTGTAATAAATATTTATTATATAGTGTGGGGACAGGATATAGACTGATTTAACGACGCTTCTAAGTTAAACAAGAATTCCAGGTATGCCGAAATAGTTCCACTCTTGTGCCGGAAAATAATTGTAATTCATTTTTTTTAGATTTTATGATGTAATCCAATACTAACAAATGTTATAATTATGCGCAACCACATGTTAAAGATGATTCAAATAACTATAATTCAAATGAGTACTGAAATTTTTTTGATTACAGAGTGCGATTTGTGAATATTTATTGTATAGTGTGGGAGCAGGATATAGACTGATTTAACGGCGCTTCTAGCTTAAACAAGAATTCCAAAAATAAAACAAAAAAATACATATGCTACAGTAACCGCACTTTGAAAGTGCGGTTTGGCAACAAAAAAAAAATTTACAACCACACTTTGGAAGTGCGGTTTTCACCCCAACCGCACTTCCAAAGTGCGAAAATGCTATCCGGTGGAATTTGTTTCCCCATATATATTTTTCAGGAATTTTTTTTTTGACTTGTATATACAGTGGATTCTACCTAATAAAATTATATTGTATTTTCAAATATAACATTTTCATAAAGAAATTAGCAAAAAGCCCCTTTAATATGCTTAATTACAAAAAAAACTATATTCTTTAAAAAATAGAAAAAAAAATATGTAACTCATTTTAATCATTCTAATTACAATTTAGTGTTCTTTTTGCATATTAAATACCTGTTATTCATAGCTCTCGCGTTTGTAAGTTCTTTTTTTACAAGGACTAAACCTATAATTGCGCAAGCTAGTGAGGCCTCATGACCTTCTGATTTTCCCATTGCAAAAGTGGCCAATTTCACCATTTTTTCAAAACAGTCCTCGCCATTTCCCAAAATCTTCAACCCCTAAAAGAATATAAAAAATTATTACAAAATTTTGCACCAACTAAAATTCCAAAAATTTTGAACCCTTCAAAAAAAGATCATGTTGCCTATCGTTTTTATCTAAATTACGGTTTAATTCCTGGATTCATAGCTATGTATAAGGCAACCTCTTCAAATCTATCAAAATAAATTAAATAAAAGTTTAATTTTGTAATTATCAAGATGTACATTTCACGATTAGTTTTTGTAAATAACATATTTTAGGCGGCATATCTATATAAATAATATTTACTCTGAAGAAGAATTTGGCTAGCTCTTTGCATTTCTTTAGAAGGTTCTATTAAATTAACTCTCTGAATCCATTTTGGTCAAACTTCCTTCATCGCCCTAAATAAAATAAAAAAATGTAAAAAATAATATTTATTTCTAATGAAAAAAATGAGAATAAAAGGAAAAGAAAAAATGGTTTATATTATACGAATCAAAGAGCTGATCTAGGTCCAGCACAAAAACCCAAAACTTTTTGAGGTCTAAAAATCAGGCAATCTTCTTGTCACCTAAAGAAGAACCATTCTTAGATATATAAAAATCAATAAACACAAAAAAAAAAGGAGAAAAGGAAAAATTGCAAAAAAAAAAAAAAAGTCAAACCTCTTTAAGAACATGATGAATAGCAGCATAGAGCTCTGGCATGTGAGATGCCACGTAAGCAATGGTCTCGTCTTCTCCCCTATATCACTATAAGCTGATTTGATCTTCCATCTGGCCACTCGATTCTCCACTGGACGATCAGGATTCTCCACGAGCTCTTTGGACGCCAGCTGAAGATTCATCTCCTTTACTCGGCAGAAGCGTTGCGACACAAGCATCACCTTCCTGAGAGAAGATAGAAACAAAATCGGAACTCAATCAATATGCGGCAGAAAACCTCTCCCCCTTCTCACCTAATCCGTGGCCATCAATGGCTGCCACCGTCGTCGAATCTTTCTCGACAGCATACACACGTCAGGGTCTAATTACCGACCACCAAAGTCCTAGATCTGCTGACATTGGAACTCTAATCCAGTGGGAACTACAGTAACAATCCTTGCTCTTACATTGTGATATATATAAACAAGAACAACAACAAGAACAACAAATAGTGAAATGAATCCAGCCGTTACATGAAATGTCCAGTTGTTAGTTGCCGCACAAGACTAGTGTGAATGTTTAGGCGAGATCGAGACAAGAGGGAGTTGGTGGCGTGGTGGTGACTATTGATCATCCCAAGTTTAATTTAAAATAAAGAGTATACCTGGTTCATGAACCATTCCCTACCAACCCATATCCTGTCTATTCTTTTCTTTGAAATATTTAAATTTTTTATGGAAAACAACACCCAAATTTAAAGAGTAATACATACAAAATTCGTATTTTTTTTATTTTTTAAAATCATATATATATATATATATATATATATATATATATATAGCCTTGAAGTCATTTTTGTAGCGTATAGCTCTTAGCAAACGCTACAGCGTATGATATAGTGAATGTTATAGTATGTCATCGTTAAGTATTATTTAGAATAAATATATTCTTTTGTAAAAGAAGAATGATAATTTAACTTATTTTTAATTAAAAATTATCGTAATTATATTATTTATTCTTTAAATAAGTTTTTAAATTCAAATATCTTATTTTTATAGTACTTTCATTTTATAAGTTCCTTTCATAACCATCTCATAAATTGGCCAATGTTATGTACATGGAATTGAATTCACTATATTTTAGTTATCAATAATTTGTTCAACATACGGTTTATGATATGATGTTAAATGTTATCTACAGTACTTTCATTTTTATAGGGTTACATGTGATGTTTTGTGGCGTGGTGATAGAAAGTGAAACACATCATCCTCATGATCCTATTAAACACTCTTGTGTGTGAATATCTATAGTTAAGTCACAACGAAATTGTGAGTACATTTAATTATGAAAAGGTAATCTTCCACTTGTTATTTGTCTTGATTAGTTAATGTATTCCAGGTATGACTAATTCGAGTTTAAGATATTGGTGGAAATTGAATCAAGTTTCTGGAGTACAAAATAAGTGAAAAAATGAAATACACACAACAAAATATGTAGCAATAGTGCAATACTACGAAATATATTGTAAGTCTAATATGTTTGATTCAAAAAATGGACATAAAATTAAATGGAAATGAAATTATTATATACATTTTAATGCATTAAATCAAAAGTAAATTGATAACACATTAATTGTTACTATTTTTTTGAAGAAGAACACAAGAAATTATTATATGCATATGTACCTTCGTATGTATTTTTTCATGTAAAATAAGGTTGAAGTTTTAGGCTTCTTCATTGTTTTTGTTCCCTCCAATATCATACAAGAAAATTAATTATTTGTTCCTTTTTTTTCGACAGAAATACGCCCGTAGGCTAATTATTTGTTCCTTTTATCTCTACAAATTTATCACTGCAGTCATATATACTTTTAAGAGGATTTCAATCGCCTTCTATAATACAACAAAGAGAAGAATAAATCCTCTTTGCATGACCACTACAAACACACTCACCCTATTTGTGAATCGTACCTACGTTTGTGTGTTCACATTTTTTGTAGTGTAAAACTATTCTAACTATTACTATTATATGAAACAGCTTTTTGAAATTACAAAATAAATTAAATCTGTTGCCCAAGTAAAAATTAAAAGCGAGAACAGATTTGTTCCCTAAAGAAAGTTTTCTTTAATATTATAACAATCAACACTAGTATAGTTTATATTTCTAGCAATTTTGGATTTAGAAATGAATTGAATATTTTAAAAGGAAAAGAAATGAACCTGTCAAGTTAATAATGAAAATCTAGTTTGTCATTATATATCTAAATAAATAAAATCATATCCTTCAGTGGAAAAAATATATTAAAAGAAACTAAAGTATGTACACAATGTTAAAAACAAATGAATATATACAATCCACATTTATTTTGAGCAACTGGTTGTGGAGAATTTTAGAGATGAAGGATTGTTTAAGGAATATTGCCAACTATTTTTCAACGAGTAATCAGGCTACTCTGAAACAGACCTACATCAAGAGTTTCTCCACTTTGCTCCACAGCTTGTGCAAACAGGAATCTCTATTTGAGTGCACCTCCATTTTTTATGAAGTAATAGATTGTGTTGAATTATATATAGAAACATAACTTTCCAATGAATAAAACAAGATAGGTAAACAAAAATATTATGTCAAATCTTACTAGCTCAAGCGGTAAAGGCACCATCCAACAAACTAAGAGGTTGTGAGTTTAATACATCGAAACGTATCTTCGAACTACTATGTTACAAGAGAGATTGAACGGATTGGCTATGATCGCAATTGAAAAGGAGTTTTTAGATAAATTAGATTATGATAAGTTAATTGAGGAACTTTTGTTTGTTTTGAGGATTGAACTTTGTTTTGTGAATTTATGATCATGTTAATTATTAACAATATGATGATTTAATGTATTTTGTAATGGATGTTAAAAATTATGTATTAGAATTTATTTTGCTAATTGTTATTTTTAATTGAATTTGTCGTCGACATAATAAATGGACAGCATTTAAACTTCGGACTTGGGCAACCGAATTTACAAGGCCGGCCCTAGCCACTGGTATCAATCTCTATACGTAGTTGTGTTTACATGCTTATAATATCAAAATAATTTTTTGATAATGACACATCAGTGTCACAAATGCAATAATATTTAGAGAACAGGAAACTAAAATAGTTTGATGTAATGTTGATATATAAAACTATAAAAAATGCACTACAACAACACATATTTTTTTAATTTTTTATTGTTTTATGTTGCGATTTTAACATAAAATACAATTGTAGTTCTAGACTTATTTTTTTTTGTACTATTATTCACTTGTAAAATATTTTCCATTCTTACAATACTATTATCTTGAGAAAAATATTAATAGGGCACGATTTTATTAAATATTTACTTTAGAAATAAAATTTAGTAACTTGGGTGAAACTTGAAAATACAGAGTAATTGTTCTTTTATTTATTCGGCCAAATATTTCAGACTTGAGACTCAATCTCATCCTTTGAGATTGGTGCTCAAACCTATGGCTACTGCTCCGGAGAACCTATAGAGAACCGTGCTTTCTTTGATCTTTTTTACAAGGCGCCCACAATATTGTAAGATATTTTGCCCACTACAAAGTGAATCACACATACCTTTGTGTGTTCACATTTTTTGTGGAGTAAAAATATTCTAACTATTACTATTATATGAAACAACTGTTTTAAATTACGAAATAAATTAAATATGTTGCCCAAGTAAAAATAAGAGATAACAGATTTGTTCCCTAAAGAAAGTCTTTTTAATATTATAACAATCAACACAAGTATAATTTATATTTCTAGCAACATATATGTGTATAATATCAATATAATTTTTTGATAGTGATAAATCAGTATAGCAAATGCAATAATATTTATTGAATAGGAAACTAAAATAGTTTGATGTAATGTTGATATATACAACTATAAAAAATGCAATACAACAACACATTTAATTTTTTATTGTTTTATGTTGCAATTTTAACATAAAATATCATTGTACTTCTAAGCTTACTTTATTTTGTATTATTATTCACTTCTAAAATATTTTTCATTCTTACAATACTATTATCTTGAGAAAAAATTTAGTATGGCACAATCTTATTAAATATTTAGTTTAGAAATAAAATTCAGTAACTTGGATGAAACTTGGAAATACAGAGCAATTGTTCTTTCATTTATTCGGCCAAATATTTCTGACTTGAGACTCAATCTCACCCTTTGAGATTGGTACTCAAACCTGTGGCTACTGCTCCGAAGAACCTATAGAGAACCGTCCTTCCTTTGATCTTTTTTACAAGGCGCCCACGGTATTGCATGATATTGACATTTCTTAAAACTCATAAAGACATAAAGCCAACTAAATATAAGTTATGACATCTATGAGAAAGAACGAAATTCATATTAATTACGCGTATATGTAGAAGAGAAATTTACAAATAACCCCCTAATTTTTCTCAATATTACAAATAACCTCCTATATTTTCAAATTTACAAAAAAAACCCTATTAGAAATATTTTCCTTATAAATACCCACCTACATCCACTTTTCCATCCACTTCTTGGTTATATTTTTGAAAATGGCAGAACCCTCATCAATATTGAATAAATTTAATTAATAAACAAACCTAAGTAAATAAAATGTATTAAAATATTTAAAATAAATAAAATAAATGAATTATAAATAATTAAATATAAAAAATACTAACTTTATTTATTTTAGTTCATTATAGTTTTATTTAATTAATTTTATTTTTATTTAATTAATTTTGTTTATTTAAGTTTATTTATTAATTAAATTTATTCAATATTGATGAGGGCATTTTTGTCATTTTCAAAAATGTAACCAAAAAAGTAGATGGAAAAGTGGATGTAGGGGGTATTTGTAAAGAAAATATTTCTGACATGATTTTTTTGTAAATCCGAAAATATACGTAGTTATTTGTAATACTGAGACTAGTTAGGGGGTTATTTGTAATTTTCCCTATGTAGATTACATAAAGTGGTAATAAGAGATACTATAAAGATCATAGTTTACACAACTCTAAAAATTAGATATAAATTTTACACGTCCGTTTTGTTGTCCTCAGTTTGATGATATTTAAAACTATTCCGAGCTACTAATAATCATTGTTTGTGAATTCTTATAAGCTCAGATTGTCTCCATGGAAATGATTTTTAAATCGAAATGGACGCCTCCCTATAATCTCGTAAGGACAAGAAGACGTCGTGCATTAGCTCAAGATTTCAAGCTTTGGAGCGTGTTGGGTCTAGGATTAGTTGAGCTTTTGAGTATATTATTCCATCATAAATTGAGAAGAAAATTGGCAAAACAGACTTATTTCGTCCACAACGGAATAAAACCTATCTATTATGTTGTCAACGGAATAAACAGTCTTCCACTCCGTTGAGGACGCAATGGCTCTGTAAATCTAGATGTTCTTTGTGCTATTCCGTTATCGACGGAATAGGTTCCGTTATCAACGGAATAACCAGGAATTGTCTTTGATTTTATTCCTTTTTGGTATTCCGTTGTCAACGGAATAGATGAGTTGTCAACAGAATAGCTTGTTTTTCCATTTCTGTGGCCTGCTCCTTCCTTCTTTTAAATAGCTAGCCTCAATCCGAATTTCTCCATCAGTTTTCCAACAGCAAAAAGCCTTTTCTTCTCTCTCTCTATTATTGAATATAATTCACTCAAAAGTTTAGCGATTGATTCGCGCTTGTCTATTGAAGTTAAAGATATTGAGTTTGTAAGTTATTGCTCCATCGATTCGTCAAGTTATAAGACGAGCGGTGGTTCGAGGTTCTGTAAACGATCTTGTTTGTTAGTGAAATCGGAGCTGCAAGGCAAGTCCCGGAGAGTAGGCAACTCGTGAACGCGATAAGGGGCGCTAGCGATTAAATGGGTGGATAAGGCTAACGCAACCACCTCGCCGAACTTTGCCAACATATCTGGTGTTCGGTATCGATTTTCTTTTTCATTTACTTTAATTTCTTGATTATTTAATTTATTTTGTTAATTAGAATTTTTACAACCATCATCCAAAAGTCTAAAAAAAATATTAAAAAGTAAAAACCCTAAAAATTAGTATAATCTTCACACTTCCGCACGTAGTAGACCCCCACCCCTATAGGTCTATAGTAGACAACAATTGGTACTAGAGCTGGAGTATAGACCGCTTCAAATTCCAATTTGAAATAACGTGTATTCGATTCATGGTGACTCTTTTAATCAACCGACTCCAAATCGCCTACCCCGACAAACTTGACGGCAAGAACTGGAACGTCTGAATAAGATGCATCATGAACGCGTTTGATCTTCACGGTCTTCGAAAGGTAGTGGAAAATGGTTTTACCGTAGACTTTATAAAAGATAGTACCATAATTTATATCGAGGACACTAAAACTAATAAGACACTTGACATCATGGCACAGAACCTCATTCTCACAAACATGTTGAACACATTTTCTGTAATAATCGATAGTTGTGATAATTCTAATGAAATGTGGAAAGCTCTCTTAAATAGATTTGAGAGAAATAATCAAATGAAGAGAACCAAACTTATGAGACTCGAACAACAATTTGATAATTTTCGGATGATCGAAGGTGAACCCGTCGAGGATATGTACACTCCTATGTCGCATATCCGAAACGGATTCACCGCTTTTGGAGAAAAACTAACCGATGATCGAGTTGTAGGTAAATTGATTAGGGCGATGCCATCGAGCTGGGAAGTACTTCGAGTCTTATTGGAAACGATGCTAGCAACGAAAATATCGAGCAGGAAGAACTTGTCAACTACTTCCGTATTTCGAAACTCAAGTGAAGCAAATGGGAACCGATTCCCAACCCAAAACCGTGGCTATGCAGGCGACAAGCTCGAATGATGAGGATGATGAGATAGCGTGCTTAGTGCGACAATTCAGTGAATTTCGAGCCAAGGAAAAGCGGTTTATCGACAACCGACGTCACAACAACCAAAAGATGTGTTGCTTCGAGTGCAACAAGAAAGGGCACACCATCGACAAATACTTCACCTTTTATTCTGAGCTCGCTCCTTGGAACAAGAAGGATGACGAGAAACGCGATGGACGTTCAGATGATCGACGCGACCAACGCGAAAGATGGACCGACGATCGACAAGACAAAAGACGAGAAAAGATGCACGATGATCAAGAAAAGGACAAGAAAAAGAAGTCGAAAAGTCACCTGCCCAGGTAGCCATTTGGGGAGATGAGTCGAGTGATTCATCGGATGGTTCTGGTTCGGACTCCGACTCTGAATCAGAAATGGCGAATGTCGCATTCATGGCGTATGATGACATGGACGAGGTATGCGAAAGGGCAATACAAGAGATGATTCGACTAGGACAGCTTCCAGCTCAACCTCGTCCTCCTCCCACGATATCCTCCATCGACTTGACTTCCTCCGGTTCTTCCCGCGATACGAGTCACGAGGTATATCTAGATCCCACTGTTAATTATGTTTTAGAAGAGATAAAGGTTCCTAGTTCCAATCCAGTAATTAAAAATGTAGAACTCGGAACCTGCGATGAACTAGAAAAAGAATTGAAAAGGATTCGGGAGTCTCTCATTAGTACCTAAGAACTTCTCATTGTTTCTGAATCCTCGGTAAGGTCGTACAAGGCACATATAAAAGAATTTGAAATATTAAACTTAAATAATAATAGCAACTCAATTAACGATAACTTAAACAAGAAGCTAAATAATTGTATTTGTGAAAAATTAAAAACTTAAATTAGTCATCTAAATGTCAAAGTTATAAGTTTAAAATATGAAAATAAATCTCTAGAGTCTGCTTGCGCCAAAAATGTCTCAAGCAAACTTGATTTAGAGCGCTTCTTTCGTTTCTTCGCCTTTTTTCTCAATCCGTTGGCCTTTTGGCGCTTGCCGAAGCCCCTTAATCCATAATCAGACATAGTTCAAAACCAAACTATTGAAGGAGGAAAGAAGGATTTTGCACCGCCATTGAATTTGAGACTCTTTCATATCGACTTTTTTTTCTGAAATTTCCTTTCAAACTAAAGCCAGAAAAAAAGGGATGATTTGGCTCCAAAGGCGCACCCTTCCTTCCGTAGGATTTTCTAGTTGAATAGGTCGAATTATATGTAAAATAGGTAATTTCCTACTATGTGCGAATTTATAATTTTGTTGTTTACTTAAACGTACAAATTAAAATAGTCTTACGCAGAAAACATTCAAACAAATTAGCAATAAAAATTATTTTAAGAAACATGAACAACAAAATAATATTAACAGTCCTAACATGATGAGGGCGACCTAAAAACGATTTTGAATTTCGGGGTGGAGGCAAACCCTAGCGGCACCTCCACCTTTCGCTATTTTTTCAATGTGTACTGCATTTGATGGCCAAAACCCCGCCGCTATAGCACCGCTTTAAAACACTGGTTAAAATTAACGGTCAAATCTTATAATTACCATTATATCGCTAAATTTATTTCATAAATTAGATTTCATAAATTAGATTTCATATTAAACATCTCTCTCTCTCTCTCTCTCTCTCTCTCTCCATGATTTAAATTCATATATAAACAGAAAAATCTTTCTTTTAATTTGAAGTCAAAATAATTTGATATGAGAGAAATGAATTGATTATTTTTTTGAATAATTTTTTCTCTCGTGTCAAATTTTTATTTTTTCTGAAATGTAGCCGATTAGGCTACTAAGACTTTCATTAAAATTAACCAAAAAGAAGCTACATAGATTATCCCTTAAACAAGGGCTTGGAAGCCTAATTGTAATGGTTATGATATGGCCGTGACAGTAGTCTGTCACTTTTGGGATATACGGATGCTGACTTTGTAGGATCAAAAGTAGATCGAAAAAGTACGAGTAGCAAAAAAAATATTAAAAAATAAAAAGCCTAAAAATTAGTATAATCTTTAAACTTCTGCACGTAGTGGACCCCCCTATATGTCTCCAGTAGACAACACCTTTCTATTCATAATTTACCATAATAACTAAAGCTTCACTTTTCCTTCTTTATTCTTGATTCCCTCCATTATTTTACAAGAAAAACCTATCATTATTTTCTTTATTTCTAACAAATCTATCATTACATTGCATTTTCTTCAGAAGAACTTTCATCATTATTTATAATTCAAAAAAGAAAAAAGAATAAGCCTTCTTTTGCATGATCATATCACACACAATTTATGTCATCTTTGTTTTTCAAGTCACACTTTTTTTATGCATAAAATCTAATATCATTGTCGCTCCGAATTAGAAAAATAATAATTATATTGTTTCGCGGCTATACAAATAACGTATCTTGAATTTTCGCTCTTATTTAGTTTCATGGATATTATGTTACTTGCATGAATAAGTACGATTTTTTCCTTGTACTGGAAGAAATATTTATTGTTATCCATTTATGTCATAAACTAATTTCTGTTCACCATATAATTGCTATTAGTTTTATTTCTAATTTAAGTATATTTATATATTTATTAATTTATGTTTCTCTGTCGGGCCATCATTAACCTGGGCCCAAAACATTAAATCCGTAAATATGTTTTAACTTAAAGGCTATGTTCTACTGTAGACCAACCAGTCGTAGACTCGGTCTACATAATTCGACTTTTTTTTGAAAGGGCCAAAAAAAAAAAATTAATTAAGGGAATGGCCAAGTTTTAAAAATATTTGCAAAAATAGCCATTTCGCCCAGCCACCGGGCGAAACACAAGTAGTTTCGCCCAGTAACGGGGCGAAACAGCCGTAATCACGTTTTGCTTAATTAAGTCTATTTCGCCCAGCAGTCGGGCGAAACAAGCCATTTTTAGTATCGGTTTATCAAAATAACCGTTACAGAATATAGCCTTTTAGTATCGGTTTTTAGAAATAACCGTTACAGAATAAACGATTTAGTATCGGTTTTTACAAAATAACCGTTACAAAATAGAGAGTTTTAGTATCGGTTTTTACAAATAACCGTTACAGAATCTTCTTTCGCCAGATCGCTGGGCGAAACAGCTCTGTATAATTCCAACCCACTGCCGTTACTTCGAGTGTTTTTTTGCAAATTTTCGAAACAGAAAAAAAAGGGCGACGCAGAGGCGAAAAAAGAGGCGAAAAAAAACAGAAAAAAGGAGAGGGAAGGTATGATGATTTTTTTGACTTTAGATTTAGTTAATTTTGGTTATTTGCTTAAAATTAGTTTCAAATTAGGTTTATTTGCTCAAAATTAGTTTCAAATTAGGTTTATTTGCTCAAAATTAGTTTCATATTAGGTTTATTTGCTCAAAATTAGTTTCAAATTAGGTTTATTTGCTCAAAATTAGTTTTCCATTTGTGTGGTTGATTTGAAATTAGATTTATTATTTGGTTGATTTTGTTGATATTGTTAGAAAAAGAAGAAGAAGAAGAAGAAAATATAATAATTACAAGTAAATTTGTAATATTTTTTCTAGTTTAGATACATATTTATTTTTGAAATTATTTATTTTTGAAATTAATTTTTGTAGTTTAGGTAATGTATATATTTATTTTATAAATTATTTTTCTTGTTTAGGATTATTTATTTATATTTTTTTTGTTATAGATATATTTTTTAGTATATTATTTATAGTTTTATTTTTTAAAAGTTTAAAAAATCAAATGTATGCTATGTATTTATTTATTTATGTATGTATGTTTATGTATGTTTATGTTTATGTATTTATTGATTTATTTATTATTAGTTTTTATTTATTTATGTTTTTAAAAATCAAATGTTTAAAAAATCAAATGTATGTTTATGTATGTATGTTTATTATTAGTTTTTATTAGTAGTTTTTATTTATTTATTAATATTATTTTATTTATTAATATTATTTTATTTATTTATTTATATTATTTTATTTTTTAAATAAAGATGTCATCTGACGCGGGACCTAGTCGGCCAAATTATGCGCTTCAGTCACAACAACACATGCATCGGACGAACGAGTTTGGCAACACTGAAGATGTAACTATCAAACCCATGCGCTACCGACAACATGAAGTTCCGGTAATTTTTTTTTTGTTAGGGTATTACTTAGAAATTTTTTTAGAAAGTTAAAAAAATCATATGTATGTTATTTATTTATTTATTTATTTATTTTATTTATTTATGTTTCTGCAGGTTCCATGGGACGATCGGTAGGCCCCTTTTTTGAAGAAAGCAACCTTACTACAAACTGCCAGGATGGGTTGGCTGGATTACGACAGCAGACTGATAAGCGCTCTGCAGGAACATTGGAGACCGGAAACACACACGTTTCATCTGCCTGTTGGTGAGATGACCATAACGCTAGATGACGTTTCGTGTTTGTTGGGAATGCGGACGGACGGTGAGGCAATGTGTTTAAATAATAAAGATGTTGATTGGAAGGGAAAGGTCACGCAACTACTCGGGAAAGAAATCCCGGAATTGGAGTTTAAGGGAAAGGGGAGAAGCAAAATTTTATTGAAAAGAACATGGTTGAAAAATAATTTTTCCGATTTGGAAATTGATGCCCCGGAACAGAAAGTCGAGCAGTATTGTAGAGCCTACATGCTTGCATTATGTGGGGATGTATTATTTACGGAAGCTTCGGGAGATTGTGTTTCAGCACTGCCTCTGCTTTTATTAGAGGACATGTCGGTTTTAGATAGATGGGCATGGGGCAGTGGAGTTCTTGCGTACCTTTACAGGGCATTGTGTAAAGGTACGCATAAGAAACGGAAAAATATGGGAGGGTGTATCATGTTGCTGCAACTGTGGGCATGGGAACATATCACTGTCGGACGACCCGTTCCTAAAGATGTACGCAAGGAACTGCAGGATATGGCGAATTATGGTGATGAAGATGAGAGACCTACGGTTGGTTTTTTGTGGAAAGATTGTACTCAATACGCGGATATAACACCTCATCGGCATTTGCCGACACATCGCGATCAGTTCGACAGTTTGGTCGACACTCAGGTGGTTTGGACACCTTATGACGCATTCCGTCATATACTCCCGCCGATAGTTGCGCATGAAAAAACTATGGGGCTTCTTACAGTGCCATTGATCTATTTTTGGATTGTCGAGATGCATCGTCCGGAGCGGGTGTTGCGTCAGTTCGGGTATGCGATGGAAGTACCCCCAAATTGCGAGTACGACAAACGATTGCACGATATCGCAAATTACCGTGGAAATGATTGGCCTACCGTACATTCAGCTTATCTGGCTAAGTGGGAAAAGAAACGCTTGGGACGTGAAATAAATATTCCTTCATGGCGGCCGTATGACCCTAGCCAGTATGATGCATACTGGAATTGGTATAGAACGGCAACCGATCCTTATGTGCAGTCCGATATCCCGCATGCTACGGTATCGTATCATCCGATGGTTCCGCAAAAAAGGAAAGCGGTAATGAAAATAATTGACTATTATTTATATTATTATTTATTCATATTATTTTAGTTTTTAAACATTACTCAAATATTATTTTTTAGCATGCATTTCTTTTGGAGGCCTGCAAACATGGGTTCGAAGCGCTAAAAGCCGAGTGCCAGGATGTAGCAGGGAAATTGAAAAAATTGTTAGGGTGCATCCGGAGCAGCATAAAGGAAAGTAATGAATATGAGGGCGACTTCGATTGGGGTTCGATCATCGAACAGGTTGGAGACGAAGGAGGAGACGGAGGAGGGGAAGGAGGAGGCCAAGGAGGAGACGGAGATGAAGGAGTTAGTCAGATTACTCAGGTTCAGCCTCAGGCGCAGCGAGGACGCGGAGGAGGACGCGGAGGAGTACCACGCAGAGGAGGAGGGGAGGGGGGAGAGGAAGACACGGAGGACGCGGGGGAACACGAGGAGGAGGAGGAGGCCGCTGGCATTACTGACTATGTTTACTTTTTGGACTATGTTTTGTTAATTTAGATTGATATTTAAACTATTTTAGAGAGCTCACTATGTGTCTTTAATTTACAAATCAAAATACATAAACATAGAATACAATCCATAAAATATTACAAATTAAAATACATAAACATAAAATACAGTACATAAAACATAGAATACAAAACATAAAACATTACAACCCACAATAAATAAACATAAACTACCATACATAAAACACTACAACCTTCTCGGACATTTTGTTTTCGTGTGCCCTGCTACTCCGCAAATACTGCAATGTTTTCTACGATCTGCGTTGTCCATGACGTCCATACTATTATGAAAGCGTTTCTCCTGTCTTCTTCCACGCTTGTTGGTTCCACGGACATTTTTCCTCATAAGTTTCTCAGGAGGAACTAACGTACCACCATTAAAAACTTTTTTACGTTCAGGCCACTGTTCTCTATCCTCTATCGGATAAAAACTTCCTTCATATGTATGTTTAAGGTGATCCAGCGAAAAATGTTGATGTATAAAATACTCGGGACTAACACCTCTGCATATGCAAACTGCTACCAGATGCGAACAAGGATAGTGATATAGCATCGGTTTCTGACAACTGCATTTGCCTTCATTGAAATTCACATGGAAGCTCTTTCCCCCTACCTTGGAACCAGTAGATCCAGTTATCACCTCATAAACACCGTTTTCGACATGGAAGGTAGTGACTTGATGCGCACGCGCCTTAACTGTTTTATTCTCCATTTTTTCCATCACTTCCTTTCCCCACATTCTATTATTCATTTCCATATTTGCAGCTATCTCGCGCTTGTTGACAAAATAACTATTCAGCTTGTAGAATGTCTCCATCACAATAGCCGTAACGGGAAGCTTCCTCATACCCTTGAAAACATAATTCATCACTTCTGCATGATTACTAGTAGGAATACCCCACCGGCGACCTTCTGTATCATACGCGAACGCCCATTTTGATTTATCTTTTTTATTTAACCATTCCCACGCCTCATTATTTTTATCCTTTAATATTTTATATAGCTTATTAAATTTAAATTTGGTGGGCGCCTTAACTAGTGGTACAATCATTTTAACCAATGTTTTGTCTGATACAGCGCTACTGAAATTTGCTTCTAAATGCCGCATGCAATAACGATGATAGCTGTTAGGTTGTTGATCCTTCATTGCACGAATTATTCCGGCATGCCTATCCGAAATCACACATAAACCTTTGCGATGGCCGATCAAAGTACCCAAACACCCTAAAAACCAACCCCACGTTTCTACCCTCTCCTTATCAACTAAAGCAAAAGCTAAGGGAAATAATTGACCATTTGCATCGCTAGCGACTGCCATCAATAAGCATCCTTGATATTTTCCGGTTAGAAATGTTCCATCTACTGTTATGACAGGCTTGCAAAACTCAAATCCTTTAAGTGATGGACCAAATGCCCAAAAAAGACCTTCGAACTCCTCCTCACCAGCACGGTTTTTGGGACCTCTCCAAAATGCATATTCAGTAGTAGGATTTGCTGAATATATTGCTGCCATCAATTCAGGAAGCAAATTATATGCCCCCTTCCAATCGCCAAACAAGAATCTAAGCGCGTGTTGCTTGGCGTGCCAAGCCTTCCAATATGATATGGTATATTCAAATTTTAATTTGACGGTTTCCACGAGGGTTACTGGTTTAATTGCTAAATCTGCTCTAACGACATCTAGAATTAGCCCCGCAATAAATGCACTTGTTAATTGTTTGTGGTCGTTGTTAGGTTGTTGATTAACACATACGTGTGGTTGTGTCAATTTTTTAATCTCAAACACATGTCGGTTATTTTTGCATGCATACAGCCTCCAATCACAGCCAGCGCGGTCATCTTGTAGCTTGCAGACTACAGTGTAGATCGTTTTGTTCGATTTGGAGACTACAAATTCTCGGTGATGCATGACGCTGTATAATTTTACGGCCGATTGTAGCTCTGCTTTCGTGTCGAACGTCTGTCCCTCATACAAACTATTATCGCTACTCACATGCATGCTCTTACCATATAAGATATCGATTTTCGCTTCTTCCCACATAGTAGTATCTTCAAACTCTTTCGCCGGAGGATTACCGAAAGTTCCTACACTAACCATCTCACCCACTTCCGTATAATTGTTCATAACATCTATTTCTGGTTCGTCGCCTTCTTCCATTTCTGGCACTTCATCTTCATCATATTCGTCCTCTTCAACATTTTCAAACTCATCTTCGTCGCCTTCTTCCATTTCTGGCACTTCATCTTCATCACGATTTATTACAGGTTCTAACCTCTCAAGCTCGTCATCATTAAAAGGTACATTTGATCTACTACTAGTTCCTACATAGTATTCTCTACTTTGGATGCGTTCAACGTATATTTCTAATTCAGGCCAACCGTGTTCACCATATTTGACGTACTGAGCAAAACTAGCTAACTGTGAATCATTCGAAATTTTGACTATATTAAAACACAAACAATCATTCTGACGGTAAGGAAACCTACCACTAATTTTAAGATCGTCACTATTAGGCCAACCGGTGGTAGCATAAATTTCTAAACACAATCTATAATAATTTCTATTTCTACTACGCGGGAGAAGAACACCTTGTTGTGGAGCGTAATTGTATCCGCTCGAATCTTGAACAATTTGACCATTGTAATATAGAAATATTTCAGAATTTTGTGGCATTTTCTTGATAAGGAGAAAGATATAAAGAGAAGAAGTTTGCAAGAGAGACTTCTGAGATTTAATTTTTTGATGATCAAGTATAATAAGAGGACTCTTTAAATAGAAATCTAAATCATATACCTAAAAATCCTGAGATTCCTCCTATATTCTAGCATGTTAAATCAATGTTACCCACTAAATAAAAAGCTAAATTGTCATTTCAATCTGAAAAAGTAAATATTCTCTAGTACCCTATATCTGAACCCTAAACACCTAAAAATTATGAGATACCTCCTATATTCTAGTATGTTAAATCAATGTTACCCACTAAATAAAAAGCCAAATTGTCATTTCAATCTGAAAAAGTAAATATTCTCTAGTACCCTATATCTGAACCCTAAACTGTATACCTAAAAAAACTTAGATTCCTCCTATAGCCTAACATGTTAAATCAATGTTTATGTACTAATATTCTCTAGTACCCTATTTTTCTGTTTATGTACTAATAGCCTAACATGTCATTTCAATATGAAAAAGAAATTCTCCATCAAAATAAGTTATTTATTATTATTTTTTTGTCCTCAGATTTATTTTATTTATTTTTCTGTGTAAATTCGCCCTTTTTTTGGAACTGGCGAAAGAACATTTTGTAACGGTTATTTATAAAAACCGATACTAAAAGTCTTTATTTGTAACGGTTATTTACAAAAACCGATACTATAAGTCTTCATTCTGTAACGGTTATTTTTAAAAACCGATACTAAAAGTCTTTAGTCTGTAACGGTTATTTTAAAAAACCGATACTAAAACTTTTATTCTATAACGGTTATTTTTTAAAAACCGATACTAAAACTCTCTATTTTGTAACGGTTATTATGTAAAAACCGATACTAAATCGTTTATTCTGTAACGGTTATTTCTAAAAACCGATACTAAAATGCTATATTCTGTAACGGTTATTTTGAAAAACCGATACTAAAAATGCTATCGGTTATTTTGAAAAACCGATACTAAAAATGGCTTATTTCGCCCGACTGCTGGGCGAAATAGACTTAATTAAGCAAAACGTGATTACGGCTGTTTCGCCCCGTTACTGGGCGAAACTACTTGTGTTTCGTCCGGTGGCTGGGCGAAATGACTACTTTTGCAAATATTTTTAAAACTTGGCCATTCCCTTAATTAATTTTTTTTTTTTGGCCTTTGAAAAAAAAAAGTCACATAATTCCAGGTCTATTATTTCCAGTTAGTTCATCCATTGGTTTAACATCTTTCTCGCCTCTTCCTTCGCTCTCTGCCTTGTCTCTTATTGAATATAAATGGCGCATGAAGGAGATCATATATGGCTGAGAGGAGCTGCCGTACTATCGTTCTCTCTAATTGGCGACTTTTTATGACAGGAGGTCTCGTTTGGTGAAGGGCCTAATTTCCCACGTTAAGGTAGCTAAAAGTCTAATCTGGATTGGAAATTCTGATTTTTTTTATTTTTATTTTTGGAGAATCAAGATGTTTAGTTTTGCACAATTTGATTTATTTTATATCAAGATTTTCTTGCCAGTGTTGGATTTTGAGTTTCTTCCCTTTTCCAATTTTGATTTTGCTTTTAATTTTGTGAAATTGCAGAATTCACATTGTTTGATTGGTTCTTTCTCCAGTCTCCAAATTGGCTGATAAATCAAGAAAGGTACTCCTTTTGTTTTCTTTTTTGGAATTGCAGAATCCAATTTGATGTATTTGTTTTCTATTTCATTCTAATCAATTTCCTATTCTTTCAATTTGCTCTTCTTTTGTGTGGAATTATGTTGAAATGATTTATGTAGACAGGTATAAAGTATCAGAAAGAGAAAAATATATGATCCTTTTTTAACACTAGTCAATGATGCTTTTAATTAACCACCATTACAGCATTATTACCATTTCTTTTGTTTTTTTCTCTGGTTTTGTCTAATTGAAAAATAAAAACTAAACTCAGTCCTAATATTAATGCATAATTGCATGGTTCAAGGTAAATTGTGCAATTGTTTCTTGGAGCTTAACTATGGTTTAATTTAGCATAATTTGGCACACACTAACTTGTATTCTATTTTCTTTTTAAATATCTCAGATAATAATTAATGATATTTTGTTTTCTAAAATTCAGGATTGATTTTGTTGGTAATAATGACAGAATTCTGTCTGCTGACCAAAAGTCCCCTCATAATTTCAAATCTGCTGACCAGTCGGCGATTTGATGATCGGGATCTCTCAATCAATTTGCTTCATTTTTTGAATTTCAATCAATTTGGTATTCTAATTCAGATTGCACCGTAGTTTATATGAGGAGAAAATGATACGGGATACAATTGATCCTCTAAAAAGGTTTGTCTTTTGATTTTCAGTATGTTAATTCTGCCTACTGAACAATGAAAAATGGAAGTCCTAATTATTCATGCATGCATGATTAGATGATTCAAGGTCTATTGTGCACATAACCCTAAAATTGAAGCTTAATTATGGATTAGTTTACCCCAATTTGTCGCACATGCAATTTATTTTGGAAATAGTAACTTTTATTGTTGCATTTTTCTTTTGAAATCTCTTTGGTAATAATTATAAACTTTAGAATTAATGATGTTAATAGAATTGGATCAAAAGACTGAATTGCCGAGAGGCCCCTCATAATTTTCAAGGTAAAAAGTTAAGAACTTGACAGTAGTGTTCGCATAATTGAGGTTTCATGGCAGAATTATGGGTAAAAGGTTTTCTAATATGTCTGCGTTTTAATATTGTTTTCTAGTTTTATTTTGAATTTTTACTTGTTTTCATTTTATTTATTTCTGTAACTCTTTTTGTATGCATTTACTGAAATAGTATTTGTATTTTCGTATAAATTTTATTGATTCGTTTTGTTTTTCATAGCTGAATCTGATTCTCATTCGTCATATAATTGAGTGCATTTAAGGTGGCTTCAATATTGGGCATCAGAATGAAGGACATTTTGCTAATAGGGCCTTCAAAGTTCAAATCAGCTTTAGAGTTTAGAGCAATGATCAAACAATGAGATTTTTGCGAATAGGCCCTTCAAATCATTCAATGCCCCCAATTTGCCTCCTCTCTCTATTTCTAAGGTAATTTCATTTATACACTTATTGCAATTTAAATATTCTTGATGAGTTTGTTTGATCCCTTTATTTATTAATAAGGGGGGAATTTAATATTTATATTATTTCTGAAAACGTGAAGTTAATAAATGTGTCCTTATGAAACCACGGATATCAATATATCATATTTATTATGTCAAATGTTAATTATATCAAACATATGCATATGCGTATGTATAAAGAGCGTGCTTGTATAAAAACTTAAAAGAGTGATAATTAAATCTGTCCCAATAGGTTTGATATTGTATATGCAATAATAAACACTAAAATTTTTTGAATTCACTTGAGATGATAACCTAGTAATTATTGCGTGACCAAACTAAATTGATATATTTCATAACAGATTGAAACACATTCAACATGACCAATCGCACACTCAATTGTCTTAGCACTTAAAACCTTAGTCACACCAAATATATTGAGTACATTTAGTCAATAAAAGGAAATTGATTAGTTTCAATTTGCCTTGTCAGTCAATGCATATTTGCGATGTTGAGAGTTTTTTTGGATATTCGTGGAAACTAATGTTTATAATACTATTGTGCTAGAAAGCAAAAACTAGAAACTTCATTGCATTGTAAGTTTGATTCTTTTTCGAAGTTCGTATTTTGCATACAGAAATTTTAGGGTGCTTGATTTGGAAACACCTAATAAGTTAAGGCAAATAAATTCATTGTGCTCTTAATTATTTTTGTTCCTCCTAATGATTTCTCACAGAGTATGCACTTTAGAATTTTATTTTGCATAATCAAACATATCTTTCGGTCATTTTTATTAACAATACAGAACGAAGTTTTGATATTGTTTTTAACCAAGAAAACAAACTATCAAAAATTATTTTGGTTTCTCATTTTATATAATATAACCCTTTTTTTCAGATCGCTCATAAGCTTCTTTAGGAACATAATTGGTTTCATTATTTCCATTACACATGTGGTGCTTGTTTTCGAGAGTGTGAAAAATAAGCTCAATTTGGCTTGTGGTGTAAAGATAGGTGAATGTGGAAAGATAGGCGAATATGTCGTGTTTCTGCATAACCAAATATAATTGTGTGAGTTATAAGGTTTGAAGACAAAAAGACAAAAGTATATATGATAGGAAATGGTCGTCAAGAAAGATTTGGGCAAATTTTTTGAGAAGAAAAATGCATAATTTATTTATTTTTGAATAAAAATTTGATTATTGTTTGTAATTAAACAAGTATCGTTTTTATGTCTACTGGTTGGGAAGACTTCAATACTTCAATATTTTTATATTTACTGAAGGATATTTCAAATGCGGTGATCATGTATGATTCCAACCTATAATTGGATATACATTTTTTTGCTTTTATATGTACGGTGAAGATTTGTTATCTCACATATATCACTTAAGAATTTTTTCGAACATATCCTAACTTTTAGATTCTCGGTTTTTAGCACTAAAAAAAATATAGATACAGTTTTCTTAATTTTTTCATATTTTATTCTCAACTCAAAATAATAAATACTAAAAATAATAACAATTTGCTATATAATATTGAAGATATTATCCCTCCTGATAAAGATCATACAGTTCTATCACAGTTTCAAAGTCGTGATAAGACGCGCATTACCACGATTTAGACCCTCGTATACAAGCAAAAAAAGTGTATATATACTAGTTGCAACGCTCGCTCCGCTTCGGGGATATGATATATGATTTTACTAAGGATAAATTTTGATAATTTAAATTTATTTGAGAGATATATATTATAAATTATTTAAAAATAAAAATTAAGATTTTTTGAAGTTTATTAACTTTGTGAGACTTAATTAAGATATGTTATTTAGCTTAATTATAAGTGCGCTTTGGCGCAACCCTTATTGCTCAACTATTTAGGTAGGAACTCTTTCCAATTGCATCATATGCAATTCTTGCCTTTTATGGAATGAGCATCATATGCCCGATGTATTATCCCATCTTGTGCCCTGAGCCCAAGTCCGACTTGCTAGCTCAGTTAAGTTTAACCATGTATGATTATCGGCGAAATGGAATCTTAGCTTTGGCATGACCCATGCTGGACGCCATTTCCCGCGTACCTTCTTTTACAAAGACAATCCCCCATATGCTCAGCTTTGGCATGACCCACATGGAAGACTGTCTAAGTACCGAGGGCTTCAGTGACATGGGGGGCACTTCCTTAACATTCTGAAGGATTTTGTTTTAGATTTATAAATACAAACATCACAGAAACTAAGTTAAATATGGTATGAGTCTATTCCTCATGAGCGATCATGAGGTTCCTAATCCTAGATCTATCTCTAGATCGAAGGTGTAATCTTCGACGAACCCTTCGTTGTGTGTGTGCGAAGATCCAATGCCATCTTCCGAAGATTGCGCCAAGATCCTTATCTTGTAGTCTTGATATAATATCTATCCTAACAACTATCCTATTGCTAGAAAAGGTAATTTATAATTTTGGACAACTCACAGGTTGCCATAATTATAACTTTGGACAACTCACTGGTTGCCATAGATATTAAATAAAATTACAATCATTCACACACAAGATTACATCACAGAACAATCACAGATCTAAAGCTCATACCATATTTATATATTTAAATTCCATGTATAAAAAAAATTAGGGTTTCTCGCAAAATCAGCATTATTCCGTTGGGAACGGAACTATTCCATTCTCAACGGAACTATTCCGTTGGGAATGGAGACGTGCTGGAGATTAATATTTTCTTTAGTTTTAGTTCCGTTTCCAAAACGGATTTCGAAAAACTATTGCGCAGCGGAAGCTACGGGTTAAACCCTCCCTAGGATCATCGTAAAGGAAATAAAGGTATGAGATTATACTATTAAAATTTATACCTCGGATCTTCCTGATCCGGGAGAGAGAAGCGGATGTAGGTCTGAACGAACTTCCGTCTTGCTTCCTTCTCCTTCCTGGCTTCTGAAGCTCGACTCTGCAAACCTTCTTGCTCTTCCTAGGGATGAAGAACTAGATCGCTCGCTAATCTTCAAAGCAGGAGATCTCTACTCGTATCCACGCGAACTTCAGACATACGGAATAACTGGACTCAGCTAGACGAGTCCGGAAATACTTTCCGAAAATAACTCAAAACTCTCTCTCTCTATTTCTGTATATTAGACGGCCTCTGAGGCTTTTGAATTGTGTGTCGAATAGAAGGGGGCAACCCCTTTATTTATACTAGAGAGAGTGAAAGAATGGCAACTTTCATTAAGGAAACAAATCCTACTTGCCGCGTGAACAGTAATTCCTGCTTCGAACGGACCATCGTTTCCATATAAACGATTTTTGTCCGCCAAGCAAATCAGCACATACCATATGTGTTCCGTTCGAACGCGTGAACAGTAATTCCTGCGCGTGAACAGTAATTCTTTCTTCGAACGGACCATCATTTCCATATAAACGATGCTTGTCCGCCAAGCAAAGCAGCACATACCATATGTGTTCTGTTCGAACGCGTGAACAATAATTCCTGTTCGTGAACAGTAATTCCTGCGCGATCAAATATCCAATATTTGATTTATTCTTTCGCCCATTTATACATCACATGTATAACTGTTATTGAGGTATTTTCATCCTGTATGAATGGAGTTCATTGTGTGACCGTGTAGGTTCCATCACATCGTATGTCATGAGTAACCTCTAGACTGATGTCATGACTATCCATGTTAAATGAAATGATCAGCGATCATAAACCTATCTGAATAGACATTTGCTTATTCCTTTTGTTCTACGATATACGTCTTGATCACAAGGCATGGTAATATGTCATCCTTGACTTTGATCAAAGTCTCTTTCCTGATCGAGAATTAGACTGAGTAATACAAAATGATATTAACAACACATGTTAATCCATTTTGAGCACGGCCATGCATTTCCTTCAGTCCTTGTTCATCAGGGGGCCCAGAGATATCTCCCTCTTAACGAGAGGAACAAATCCCATCTTGGCCACTCACATTCCTCATCATGATTCAGTGCATACCTAATGATAACCCTAATTATCATCCCGTTACGGATGACGTAAGATCATATTAAAGTATGCAGTTCCTCATACAGAAATCCATGGTGACCTCAGGTCGTAGGAACAAGCACACTATTCAAATGAGTAATGACATATACCATGCATATTCTCATAGTGTGGTCAGTCCAGTACATGTTCTCTAACACGCACCCATATTCCAGACTTGACGTCCCTATGTCCATGATCAGCAGAACATGATTATCCAGTCTGCGAATATACTAGTGTGGATATGTAGCTTCTTACTTGAAGTATGTTTATCTCTATAAACATCCTACATATCACTAGGGACGGTTTAGAATGTCATTCGTTGGTTCACAGTTCTACTATCAGAATTACGTATTCTGATGACGTGAACCCGAAGTGTCATTCATGGTCGATCTAATATATGTAAATATATTAGTCACCCATACAGTCATTCATTTATGAAATGAATAAACGCGTTTCTCATAATCTAATCTCTAGTCCAACACTTTGGCCTAGGACATAATTTCTTCAAATACAAAGTTTAATTCACACAACAGGTACAACTAAGTCTCATATACAAAGGCCTAGGACATAAAACCAACAATCTCCCACTTGTACTAGGCCGAATCTAATAAGTGTCTAATACCCATCGACTTAACATGACCCTCATGTTTTGCTTGAGCAAGGGGCTTCGCCAACGGATCAACGATATTGTCATCGTTGCCAACTCTGCATATATCAGCGTGTCCTTTCTTGTTGATCTCTCTGATCAAATGGAAACGGCGAAGTATTGTGCTTGGATCGCTGGTGCGATCTTGGTTCCTTTCCTGAGCAATCGCTCCATTATTGTCGCAATAGATAACTATGGGATCTACGATGCTAGGAAACGCACCAAGCTTGTCATTGAACTTCTTCATCCACACTGCTTCCTTAGTTGCTTCCGAATCTGCTATATACTCCACTTTTGTCGAGTAATCCGCAACCGTGCTTTGTTTGGAACTCTTCCAACTTATATCACCTCCATTCAAACAAAATATGTAACCTGATTGTGATCTGAAATCGTCATTGTCGGTTTCAAAGCTTGAGTCCGTATAACCCTTTACAACTAACTCACTTTGAAGTCCTCCATACACTAAGAATGAATCTTTACTTCTTCTCAAGTACTTAAGAATATTCTTAACCGCTATCCAGTGACTTTCACCATGATTAGACTGATATCTTCTTGTTTCACTTAATGCATATGATACATCTGGTTTAGTACATATCATGACATACATGATAGATCCAATAGCCGAGGCGTATGGAATCTTACTCATGCGATTTCGTTCCTACTGACTAGTTGGACATTGAGTCTTACTCAATGATATGCCATGTGACATAGGTATGAATCCTCTCTTAGAGTCTTCCATGCGAAACCTTTTCAGCACCTTCTCAATATAAGTACTTTGACTTAGACCTAAAAGCCTACTCGATCTATCTCTATAGATCTTGATGCCCAATATATAGGCGGCTTCTCCTAGGTCCTTCATTGTGAAAGATTTTTCCAAAAATATCTTCACATTTGTCAATGTGGGAATGTCATTTCCGATGAGTAATATTTCATCTACATATAGTACGAGAAAACAATCGCGCTCCCACTAACCTTCTTGTAAACATAAGGCTCATCTTCATTTTTGATGAAACCAAACTATTTGATTACTTCATCAAAACAAAGATTCCAACTCCGAGAAGCTTGCTTCAATCCATAAATGGATCGTTATAATTTGCATACCTTTTCCGAATTCTTTGGATCGACAAAACCTTCGGGTTGTGCCATATACACATCCTCGAGTAAATTCCCGTTAAGGAATGCTGTTATGACATCCATTTGCCATATCTCATAGTCATAATATGCGGCTATGGCAAGCAGAATTCTTATGGACTTAACGATAACTACTGGTGAGAAAGTTTCGTCATAGTCAATACCATGGGTTTGCCGAAACCCTTTCGCAACCAGCCTTGCTTTATAGGTATGCACCTTACCGTCCATGTCAGTTTTCTTCTTGAAAACCCATTTACAACCAATGGTCTTAATATCTTCGGGTGGATCAATCAAGTTTCAAACTTGATTATCATACATGGATTGTATCTCGGCTTTCATGGCGTCTTGCCATCTATTGGAGTCCGAGCTTATAATAGCTTCTTTGTAGGATGTATGCTTATCATCTATGAGCGTTACATCATTCTCATTACTAACGAGAAATCCATATCTCTCGGGTTCATGATGGGTCCTACCTGTTCTACGAGGAAGCTCTTGTGTTTCAACAATTGGTTCTTCAAATCTTGAAAATTCTAGTGGCTCTTCCATCGACTATTCATTGCTTTCATGTGGTTCTTGAACTTCTTCAAGATTTACTTTATTCCCACTATTTTCTTTGGAAATAAACTCCCTTTCCAAAAAGTGGCCGTTTTGAGCAACAAACACTTTGTGCTCTGACAGGTTGTAAAAGTAATATCCTCTTATTTCTTTAGGATATCCCACAAAGAAGCATTTGTCAGATTTTGGTGTTAACTTGTCAGAAATCTGACACTTAACATAAGCTTCGCAACCCCAAATCTTTAGAAAAGATAATGTGGAACTCTTTCCAGTCCATATCTTATATGGAGTCTTTTAAACAACTTTCAATGATAATCTATTAATAATGAACGTGGCAGTTTCAATGGCATAACCCCAAAAAGATATAGGAAGATCCGTTTGACTCATCATAGAACAAACCATATCTAATAAAGTTCGGTTTCTCCTTTTTTATACACCATTCCAATAAGGTGTTCCAGGAGGAGTAAGTTGGAAAATATTCCACACTCTTTCAGATAATCGTCAAATTCTAGGCTTAGATATTCGCCGCCTCGATCTGATCGAAGTGCTTAAATCTTCTTACCTAGCTGGTTTCCTACTTCATTCGAAACTCTAGGAAATCATAATATCCAATATTATATTCCTAGAAACTATTTCAGTGATGTTTTGAAATAATATTTTCAAAACCCTAAAATTTGTTATACTAGAATTTACAAATTTTAATGGTCGATATAGATATCGTGTAATAAAGGGATACAATACAAGGACAACACTTAGGTTTGGATCGAATCATCGATATTTACTTAAATTGGGTAGTCATGAAGGCTTGCTAGAGTCTGCTCATGATTTATAATCAGTTGTGATTATTGCCAACATTAAGTAAACCTATAAGGTCACATACAAAGAACAACCGTTGAAATATACATAGAAAATCATAACTTATGTGATAAGTTATATAAAAGATTATATAGTTATTGCCACATATAATAATACATCTTATATGATAGGATGTATTACACATATGGTTACATAGTAACTAAGTACATAAGATTAAATGAACAAAGACTCCTCTTTGAAAAGGTGGACTATATATACCCAAAAGGCTCTCAGATTTTAGTGTATGTCATTCATAATTCCCATTCCATTTTGTTAGACAAAATAGAGAGAAAGAGAAGAGAGATAAAATTCTGAATTTCTCGTTAGAATTTTCTGTGATTCAAAACGTGAAGAACGGAAACTAGCATATCCTTTCTTCATCCGTTTAAAGGGGTTGTTCCGTGTGGATACCGATAGAAGACGAAACGATTCGTGACGTCTTATTGATTCGGTTGAATTTGTGAAAGTCATTTTCGAGAATCAATTTGATTGAGAATCGAATTGGTTGTGAGTCGTTTCGGTTGGAGAAGCGATTGGAGGCGATTTAAAACGAACGGGTGTGTGTGATGGAAATCGGTAATCGTTACCGGTTTGTGCAAAAGGAGAAGAAAGGCTCTACCGCTTCAAGTTCGAGATCGGATCAATTCTCGATCCGATAGGTATGAACTTTAAGGTCTTGTTTTTTTCTTTGACATAATCGTATTTCACTGATCTGTTTCTTTTGGTTTTCTTGAATCTCTTGAATTCTTGAATGTCTTGAATCTTGAATCCACTTCCGCTGTGTCAAGAATGCTCAAGAAATCTCAACAGTGGTATCAGAGCCAAGTGATTTATGATTAAGTTAAGATGTTAAAACTAATTTCGATTTGATGTTAAGGCGTTATTTTTCAAAGTGTTGAATGTTCTTAACGAAAGGGTACGATTCGAAACGGTCCATGGGATGCATTGGTTTCATGAAGAGATGCATGAGATGTGTCAATTTCATGAAAGGGTTCGAATTCATGAAATGGTACGACTTGATGAAAGCGTCCATGTGATGCATCATATTCACGGAAAGTTACAATTTCATGAAAGTGTGCAATTTAATGAAATGATGCATATGATATATTCATGAAATTGTGCGTAAGGTTTTTCATAAAGGGATACATATGATGTGTCAGATCCTTCAAAAGGTGCGAAATGATGTATATGATACATCAAGTAAATTTCAAAAGGATGCATTCCACACATCAAAATTTTAATGAAATTTAATGTTTCAGCACCATAGAGAGTAAAAAATTTATACGGATAGATAAATTTAAATTAATCCATAATTTAGAATGAGTAACGCCTTATACATAATTCGTAAATTGGTTAAAAGTTTATATTTTGCATATAGCATGGCCGATTAGAAATGTGATGAATGAATGTGTTTGTGATGATGTGTGTGAAGTATGTGTGGGATGTATGTATGTATGTAACGATGGGCATGGTTCCGTTTGTTTACATAATTATTTATATGTAACCACGACCTCACAATCCTCATGGAGATGAAGGAGTCAACTATACATTCCTCATGGAGATGAAGGAAGGGCACCATCCACCACACGTTCCTCATGGAGATGAAGGAGTCCACCATCCACTTCACATTCTTCATGGAGATGAAGGAGTTCATCATCATTACCTTGTGTGATTGTTTATATCTTAGGAAATGATCTTAATGTTTGGATCATTTCGATCATTTAGGCCATGCTATATGGGTTTATATGGGTTTATATTTATTTTATTTATTTTAATGATGTGATCTGAGGCCATCATCAAAATACTTAATAAAATTATATAAAGTGAAAGCCAAGTTAAACATTATAATCCCTCAAGTTAATGTTACGTCATAAAATGCCCCCCAAGTGTCTACACTTATCATTTTTTCGATCATCCTAACCCCGGTTTGCCTAAGCAACGGAGTTTAGTTTAATCTTAGAAGGGTAAGAGGCGGGAAATGGTGATTCCCAATAGTGGACATGGTTGGACTTAAAAGAGCTATCAAGTTGGATTTAGGCTCGAGGCATAGAATAGGATAAATACGCCGAGCATGGTATGCTTAAGAATTTCGAGGCGACCATGAAGGCAAATGTTGCCGGAGAGCTTCTCATCATTCAGAAAGGGAAAGGGCAGAAAAGGAAGTTCAAGGGCAAGCCTAAAGGCAAAGGTAAGGGCCAGGAGTTGCTCGCACCTAAGGGCAAGAAACTCAAGGATGTCACTTGCTACTTTTGCGACAAGCCTGGACATTACAACAGGAGATGCCCAGCTTACCTCGAGGATCTAAGGAAGAAGAATGGTAGTGAGACTCCACTTCAGGTATACATGTTATAGAAATTAACCTTTCTACTTTCTCATCTTGGGTATTGGATACCGGATGCGGTACTCACATTTGTAATAATGTGCAGGGGCCGCAAAGGAGTAGAAGATTAGAGAAGGGTGAAGTTGACCTACGTGTCTGAAATGGAGAAAGAGTTGTTGCATTGGCCGTAAGAATTTATGTTTTATCTTTATCTTCTGGACTTGTACTATGTACCTGCTGTGAACTGAAATATTGTGTCTGTATCGAGATTGGTTATGGATGGTTTTAAGTTTATTATTGAGAATAATAACTTTTTATTAAGTAAACAAAGCCTTTTCTATGCGAGTGGTCAATTAGAAAATTGTTTTAAATCTTGATCATGATCATTACAAGTCTTCTGGCATTGTCGTCTAGGACATATAAATGAGTGAGAAACGCATTTCAAAACTCCAACATGGATTATTAGACTCTTTTGATTTAGAATCATTTGAGACGTGCGAGTCATATTTATTAGGTAAGATGACGAAAGCTCCTTTCAATAAGAAAGGTGAGAGGGTTGGTGAGTTATTGGACGGATGTATGCGGTACAATGAGTACACCGGCTAGAAGTGGTTTTAAATACTTCATTACTTTCACTGATGATTTAAGTAGATATGGGTATGTCTACTTAATGAAGCATAAGTCTGAATCTTTTGAGTTGTTCAAAAATCGGATTGTTTCAACCTTATGTAGTATGATAATGTTTCTTGATCCCGAATTTGATCGAACCATGAATAACATTAATAACTCCTTATTAATTCATTCGAGCACGGCCGTGCATTTTCTTCAATCAAACTCATCAAGAGGTCTTAAGATATCTCTCTCATTTACGAGAGGAACAAATCCTATCTTGATCTATCTCATTCTTCTGCATGTTTTATTATGTACCTAATCATAACCCTTATGGTTACTCGGTTAAAGGTAACGTTAGATTATGTTAAAGTACATAATTCCATATGTAGAAAACCGAGATAATCTCAAGTCTAAGGATATCAATACTATTGATGAGACATACCAATGATACTAACCATGTGGTATTCCCCCGGTGGGTCAATCCAACATATGTTCTCCAACATATATCTATGTTAATGATTTAGTAACACTTACTCATGATCAGTAAAACATGACTATCAATCAACTAACATACTGATGTACATTTATAGCTTGCATACTTATATATGTATATTGTATATGATTCTGCAAGTATATTTGTCTCCACAAATATCCTATAAATGATCAGAGATGGTTTAGAATACGTTTTTCATACTACTATGTAGTTTTACTATCAAAATCACATATTCTGATGATACAAAGCTGAATAACAATATTCAAGGTTTATTTTAAATCAAAAGAATAAAATAACCAATACGCACTTTATTAAATATCCCTAAATAAATACAAAGTTTCATTCACACAACAGATACAACTAGGTCTCATATACAAAGGCCTAGGGCATAAAACCAACACAAAAAGGGTTTCATCGGTCTTTTACTTAAATCTGGTGATTTGCTGCCGATGTTGAGCTATTTATTATTATAAGTTAATTCCTTTTTCTTACATCCGTAATTAAGATGCCTTAGAATGTGCATTGTTCTTTACGTTTGTATTTGAACAGATCTTGAGATAAGATCATGTAAAAGTTGGTTGTCATGTGTTCTTTTATGTTGATATTTTGAACCTCCGTAATGTAATTTAAATTTAGGGAAATTCTTCAAAAACCCACTAACTTTTCTTGATATTATCAAAAACTCGTTAACTTTTTATATTCCTTCAAAAAAAACCTATGAAGTGTATTGGATTTTTTTTTAAGCCCCTATGACCTCTTTTTCATCCAATGTGAAGGAAGATGATGTTAAATTTTTTAAATATCCAATTTATTCTCTATATAAAATAAAATCAAAAGGTTACATTTGTATTAGCTTTATAAATATTTTTTTTAACAAAAGTACATAATATTTTATTTTAAAAAATTTAGTAAGTTATTTAGCAAAAAGAAAAGAGTTCTCTAGAAATAAAATTAAAAAAATCAAAATCAAAATATTTTGTTAAAAAATATTCGTATTTATTTCATGTTAAAAATATATTATTTATTATTTTTAGTGAAAGTTAATTGAAAAATAAATTACTAAAATATTTTTCTAAAATAAAATATTTCATACATTTATAAATTTTGTTCAAAACAATCAAAATTATCACATTGATTTTCATATTATCATGTGAATAAAATGGTTATAATAAAAACTCTAACACTAGTAAACTTGATATTGGATGGAAAAGTTGGCATAGGGGGGTAAACAACAATTTCTTTTAATTTATGGGGGATTTTGAAGGAATCTAAAAAGTGAGGGGGTTTTTGATAATATTCAGAAAAGTTATAGTGTTTTTGAAGAATTTTCCTTAAATTTAATTTTAACTTCATTAAAGATCATGGCTTCTTGATTGGATGTATGTATAGTTTGGAGTTGCCTAGGGTGGAAATTGCAAGTGTTCTATTATGGTTATTCTATAATGGTTATTGTTAAAACAACATAGAATGCATGGTATGATATCACATGCAATAACACTATTTTTTATTTGCTTTAGTACAAATATTGTTGTCTAAACCATTATGGAATCATTTTTTGAACAATGATATTAAAATCTCGCGCAACGCGCGTAGTTTTTACTAGTTCATTATAAAGTACAAATGAAAATCAATTTCTTTTTGATTGATTTGCTAAAGAAGAAAAATCAATAAAATTAGAAAGAAAATGGCTGATAAATCATACCTTTCTCCCTTGATAATAATTCCAATCTTATAAATGAGACAAAAAGATGAATAAACCTTCAATTGGAGAAAAATAAAGCGATAAAAGGTTTTTGGGACAAAAAGCCTAATTTCAAAGCCAGGGTATGAATTCCATAAACTGCAAAAAAGAAAAAGAACATGGAGCAAGTTAGCAAAATTGGGTAAAGTAGCTTGGATGATCTTGAATGCAACCAGGTAGCCTCTTATCTCAGCCTTCTCAAAAGAATATGTCACGATTTATTTTTTCTTTAAAGTTTTATAATAAAAATTATGGAAGGACTTTAAGTGCAAATTTTGTAGTTTAAATTCTATTTTCAGAGGGATAGGCACCAACACGTGGCATGTCACGGTTGGTTATTTTGCTAGCAGTGGGTCCAAGAGTTAGAATCTTTGGTTCAACTCTAATTGGTACACCGAGCTCAGCTGCAGTCCTAGCGTGTGGTTACGATTTGTAACAAACTAAAGAACACGGAGAAAATGTCATAATGCATTGGAAGGAAAGGAGGATCTTTCAATTAGAAGTAGGAGTCCAGTTGGGTATCGTTTTGTAGAGTATTTGTACGAAAAACATTTCTTTTAATCTAAGTTTTCTCTCATTTTACTTGCATTGATTTGGAGCTCGAAATTATCAATTTCAGTCCAATTTCTTACAATTATCCACAAATTAAGTAACGAATTGTGACAATTGGTATCTAGAGTCAACGGTTCTATTACCTCATAGTTCTGTTGCAACGATGACGAAGGGGAAAGGTCAAAACGACGAAGAATTCCACCGACTGGTCTCTAAGTCAAAGGAAACACGGAGAAAATCTCTCATGTTTCTGATAGCTCAGATATTATGAAGCTTCAGTTCAAATAGATGAGAGCGGATGGCGAGGTGAAATAAGTTGAAGACTTTACTTGCCAAATTTCTGACTTAGAAAGTGATAGGGTCGGGTGGATCGGGTGTTCTTAGCAATGAACGAGCAAAGCAACCATAGGTAGAGGTTCGACGTAACTGGCGGCAGAATTTCGAGGCAAAAGCAAGAGTGGTAAACAATTGGATGGAGTCGGTTTAACGTGAACTAAACCAATGAGAATATCCCATGTCGTCAACACAAGATTTTCAAAAAATTTATAAAAGTACTTGTAAAAATACATATAAAAGTCAACAAAAAGATCATAATCTTAGAAAATCATTACTCAATTAATTGTTTAGATTTGTTCATACCTCATCATTCAATGGTTCAATAATTTTGAAAATTTATTTTTTCTCCGGTTTTTTTTCTCCTATTTCGTTTTTATAAAAAAGAAATCATTGTTTTAATAAATTTTTATTAAAACCTTCATATCTAAATTCGTTGAATTTTCTCTTTATATTGAGTTTACATTAGTATGTTTCAAATACAATTTTTTTCTCTTAATTTTTCACATTATTTCAAGATTTCTTTGTATTCATTTATGTGTCTTTACTTACATATAATTTTTAGCCTTCTTTATATATTTTAATGTTTCTTGTTTGTGCTTTTTTTTTGTTAAAGAGGCTTCTTCATTCAATGAAGAATGGTTTGGTTTTATTAATGGGGATACAATTTATCAAATTTTTTTTTTTTTTGAGATTCAACTCATATTTGATGGGTTGAGAGATTTTATTTTTTTTAAACTTCCGGAGACGAATTGCCTCACCGAGTTCCATTAAATAAAGAAAAATAAGTTCATACAAAGAGATTTTATTAAATATGTGCTAAATAAGATTGTATTTGTCGGAATTTGAACGCATAACTTATTGTTCTATGTGCAATAAACTCTACCAACTAGACTATGAATCATTTATAATTTATCAATTTTTTTTTGTTACTGATAGAAATTTAATTCACAAACTTTTGACATATTATTATTAATACAATCAACTAGCTAACTAATTGTTGATCTTAACAAATAATGAATGTTTTTTGAGTTAACATCAAATTTCATAACTCGCAACATTGAAACGGATCCTAGTTCTTCTATGCAATATATATCATTTTGTATTTATTATATTTTTAACTTAAAGATAACAGGTAGCTAGCTTTCTTGGATTAGCCAAGGCAGTGAATTGCTCGTGTGGATTTTCTTGGTTCACATGAATTAATTAAGAAATAGGGGGGTTGACATAAATTAAGAAATAGGCAAGCTGCGGTTCAAGGGACCAAGTCAAAATTGTATATTACCAAGATAATGTCTCTCTGACGTGTGATCTATAATTATTTGGTAAAACATATTCTATTAGAAGCAAAGTATTATTATGTGCTATCCAGTTATAAGCTCTACTGGGTCAAATATTATCCATTCTCAATTTCCATAGATAAGTATAAATTACCTATCAAAAAATTATATTCCCCGCATATATCCTTTTTCAAATAATTTGGCGAGTACTGGTATACTAATATTTTAAATCACCATGTCCATGAATATGATTTTGTACATTCCAGCCAAATAATATACAAAGTGCAAATTGCCGCCTGAGCCATTGACGAATATTTTAGAAGAACTTAAGAACACTTCAAACCACGCAACATTCTTGCATTATGTATTAAACATCTTTATTTTACTTCTCTATTAAATTGTAAGCAATAGGACCATAGCTGGAATCATGATAGAACTGTTAAAATAATAGTAATAAACTTAATATTTATTTAATTGTATGTAGTTATTTGTGAAAATGTGTGTAGCTATGTGAGGAGTTGTGTATGTGTGGAAAAGTGTGCGTAATTATGTGAAGAGTTGTGTGTGTGTGAAAGATTGTGTAGGTGTGTCAAAGGGTATGTATGTGTGTGAAAAGATATGTCTAGAGAATAAAATTCTAGGAGGACATATCTCTATATAAGAATGTCTTGTGTGTTATTTGTAATAAGAAGATAATAGTGATGAGATAATAATTAAGAGAAAAAAGAAAATTTGTTGTTCTTCTTCTTTCTCTTCCCAATTTCATTTTTCTAACAAGTGTTATCAGAGCGTTCGGGTTCGATATTAGGGATCAAGATGACAAAGATGAAGAAGAAGAAGAAAAAGAAAAAAGAAAAAATAAATAAAAGGAAGAAAGACGAAAGGGTTTGTGGTGATACGCGTCGTACAAATCTCATAAGGTTGCATATAAGTTGCACGAAATGGAGAGAAGAAGAGACTTGGCGCAGAAGGATGTATCTGACGCATTTATCACCGGCATCATCGCTAGTCTGTTGGCTTCATAATTGCCACTGAAGAGACATTGTTTTTGTCTTATCAAATAGAGACGACATAAGCGGAAGCATCGTCAAACGGTGCAAGTAGAGATGTGTTGGACGGATGCCGTTTTTTGAGTGAAGAGATGCGAATGGGGTTGGAGATATCATTATTGGCTCTTCGTAACTTGATTGGAGAGATTGAGAAATTCAAAATTAGACGAATTGCTAGTATGTAAGTTGATGGGATTGTTTAAGACCCTTGAAGCAAGATAATAGAAAATTAAGAGACGTTGGACGAACCACTTCCAGAGAAGATGTTGGTGTCCGTTGAGATGATAAGAAGTCAACATCAGAGATGATGTGATGAAAGATGTGACATGATTACGCGATAGCTACGGTCATAAAAGATAATGAAAAGAAGTGAAGAGTCTCAATGAATCTAAGTGAGTATGATGGTTGGAAAATAGCACGTGATTGGAAGATCATCCAGAAGTTGATGACTTCTATTGGCGGCACAAGTGCAGCATCGGTATTGTGATTGATACCTTTCATAGTTTTGCGGGAGAAACTATGAGATGATTCAGTAAGAAAATCGTACGTAAAAAAGGAAACTACGTATTTGAGAAGAGACTCATGAAGTAGCGGATAGTATGAAGTTGTGCATGGTTGTGACTCTGTTGGTATTCCTGATATGGGAAAGATGTGTATTCCCGAAAAGGAAAGCAAAAGTTCGACAGAAGATGTCGACACTAATGAGAGTCCCGAGTGACGAGAGAGTTGAATCCTTGATAATTGTCTCGGATTAGAAGTATGGCTATGTGCCAAGAAAGAGTAAAGTAAACTCCGAAAGTGAGGGCAGCAGAATTAGATCAACCATGGCATGAAGAAGTATTGGCCAAGCAACCATAAGACGTCATGACGCGGGTTGTGAAAATGAGTCGATAAATTATGTAACTTGGATCCCGTTGGAACAAATTGAGTTACTGATCCGCTACGAATAAGAGTTAATCAGGAGTCTCTTAATGAAGTATTGAAATGAGATATTTCTTCACTACAACGAAGGTAAATGTTTGGGAAAAACGTCATCACTTGAGAAGACTTACAAGGAGGTCAAGTTTGACGTATGACGAGATATAATAACAAGAAACAGAAGAAAATATTAAGTTTAAGGGGAAATGTTAAAATAATAATAATAAACTTAATATTTATATAATTGTATATAGTTACTTGTCAAAATATGTGTGTAGTTATGTGAGGAGTTGTGTATGTGTGAAAAAGTGTCTGTAGTTATGTGAGGAGTTGTATGTGTGTGAAAGGTTGTGTATATGTGTCAAATGGTGTGTATATGTGTGAAATTGTTTGTCTAGAGGATAAGATTCTAGGAGGACATGCCTCTATATAAGGATGTCTTGTGTGTGTAATTTGTAATAAGAAGATAATAATGAGAAGATTATGATTAGAAAATAAGAAAATGATCAAGAAAAAAAATTTGTGTTATTCTTTCTCTTCCCAATTTTAATTTGAGTCTCTTAATCAAGAACTTAAGAACACTTCAAACCTCGCAACATTCTTGCATTATGTATTAAACTTTTTATAAATTGTAAACAATAGGATCATAGCTGGAATCATGACAGAACCACATTATATATACACCCAATACTCCTTTGAGCTCATTAACTCAAAAAACAAAAATAAACATTTATATCAAGTCTTTTCATTTTCATATATATGGCTTCTTCTTCCTCTCTCTTGCATGTCTTTCTTCTAACTTTTCTCATTTCTACATTATGCCTTTTCGATAATGTCTCTTGTACCGAGGATCCCTCTTGTGATTGTGACCCCTGGGCCAGGATGTATGAAGAATGGATGACCAAGTTCTCTAAATGTTACAAGAACGAAACCGAGAAACAATACCGCTTCGAAATATTCAGTGAAAATGTAAAATACATCCACGAATTTAACAAGGCGAAAAATCATAGTTACACCCTTGGTACCAACCAGTTCACTGACTTGACTAATGCGGAGTTTGTGGCTCTCTTAGGCACAGGAAAGATACCTGAGGGTTTCAAATGTTCTGGGAACTTAACTCACACGCCGCCTAATTGTGTAGACTGGAGAAAAGCTGGTGCAGTGACCCCTGTCAAAGACCAAGGTGGATGTGGTAAGCGACATTAATCTTTTTCTCTCTTACTTTCTGAAGAATGCAACTTAAATCCAATATTACTATGAGTTGAGAAACGAAAAAGGTGGATGTGCTAGGCGACATTAATCTTCTTCATTATTACTTTCTGAAGAATACAACCTAATTCCAATATTACTTTGATGGCTGGTAACATTCTCTTGCTTAAATATCGCCACCATCAATAAAACGCTTCTATGTAGCAGTTTTAGACATAGTCCTTTCATCTAATGATGAAACAATTGGTGTTATGGTCAATTTAATTCTTACTTTTAACTTCTTCAGGAAAATGTATACTAATTAAACCTTAAGAAATTTAATAACCCAAAAAATATATTATAACTTAAAAGAAGCACACTGGAACAAATAAACATATTCCAACTAAAAAGTTATACTGACATATAAAAAATATGTTGAAATTGAAAAAATATTATTAGCACTAAAAAAGTGCATAGTGTGATGCTCATGAAGTTATTACTATATAAATGGTAATTGTAAGTAAGAAAAATAATTTAAATTTAGTGTATATCACGACACCCGTAATTTAGGGATATAATGTTTTAATGAAAGCTTAATAGCATATGATTCAACTATAGTTTTCTAATATTGTTGGTAGTGCAAATTAGCCCTCACTTTCATATTATCGATTCAAGAAAATATCTCTTTAGTTTTCCATTGCTAATATTTTACTTCATGCAGGATCATGTTGGGCATTTGCTGCTGTAGCTTCAACAGAAGGGCTCGTAAAAATCAATACCGGACAATTACTATCTTTATCAGAACAAGAACTCTTAGATTGCGTACCTGTCAGCAACGGCTGTGACGGGGGTTGGGTTGATAAATCCTATGATTTCATAATTTCAAATGGTGGTATCACCACTGAGGATGATTATCCCTATGTCGGCTACCAAACGGCTTGTACTGCTGACAAAGTTTCGCATAAGGCAGCCGCCATTAAAGGTCACGAGTATGTGGTACAAAATAACGAGTATCAACTCATGATGAGGGTTGCTAAACAGCCTGTGGTGGCATTTGTTACTTCGGCCGGGCTCCAGCATTACAGTAGCGGCATATTTAGTGGAGATTGTGGGACGGATCTTGATCACTTTATTACTCTAGTTGGATATGGCCGTGATATTAATGGAGTTAAGTATTGGATTGCCAAAAATTCTTGGGGTACTACTTGGGGTGAGAATGGCTATATTTACTTAGAAAAAGATGTTAGTGATGCCGCAGGAACATGCAGTCTTGCATCATATCCTATGTATCCGACTTATTGATCGTAATAACTCATTTAAGTGTTGTGTGCGCTTGGAAATGTTTGATAATTGGACTATTGGATTGTGAACAGTGACATTTACTTTCTCGTGTATGCCAATTTGTGTGATATGATTATATGAATGTATTGTCTTACTATTCAAAAAAAAATAAAAAGGAAAATAAATGATTGTACTGTCTTATATTTTGAGTAAAGAAATATATTGTTTTAATTTGGTAATATAATTTGAAATTCTATTTCTAACAGTTGTTAAAATGTGGTTCCATTGCATCAAATTTCTATAAGAAATTAAACCCACATTTTTAAGAAAACTTATGCAAATAAAAAAAAAATTGAATTCTGGCATCTGTTTAGTGATATTTATTATTTTATAGAGTCATAAATTAAACGGCAAGAGTTTTATTTTGCAATCACCAATGATCTGGCATCTGTTTCTATTTTGATAGTACATTAATAACAAGGGCAATATGATGTTTGATTGAGGCTTATAGGAGAGTTTAATAGGCCTAAACGTGCGGAAGTGTGAATATTCATACCTTTAGAGTTTTATACTTTTTATGTGGTTTTACTTTTAATTTGTTAGAATCAATTCTAACAAATTAAAATAAAGATAAGTAACTAAAATAAATAAGTAAACGAAATTTAAATGATACCGAACATACAGATTTGTTGACAAAGTTCGGCCGAGTGATTACATGAGCCTTAATCGTTCGTTTACTCGCTAGCGGACCTTACCGCGTTCACGAGTTGCTTAATCTCCGGGACTTGCCTCGTAGCACCGATTTCACTAACAAACTTGTTCATTACAAAATTTCGATCCACCGTCGCCTTACAAACTCATGACGATTCAGTGGAGCAACAACTTACAACATGTTTCGTCAATCTCAACAAACTAACACGAATCGATCTTTAAACTCTTCTTAATCTCACAAAGCTTTTCAGTCAATTGTATTCAATAATAAAGAGAGAAGAGAATGGCTTTTTGCTTAAGAAAAACTGATGGAGAATTTCGGATTGGAACAGCCTTTTTAAAGATGGAAGGAGCAGGTCACAAAAATAAAAAAACAGGCTATTCCGTTGACAACGCTATTATTCCGTTGTCAACAGAATACTAAAAAGGAATGGAATCCAACATATTTAATGCCCAAACGGCTATAATTTTGCCTATTTCATTGACAACAGAATCTATTATATTGATAACGGAATAGCTAACAGAACAGCCCACTTGAAAGAGTCATTCCATTCTCAACGGATTGGAACACTGTCTATTCTGTTGACAACGAAATAGACATGTTTTATTCCGTTGAAGATAGAATAAGCCTATTTTTGCCAAAATTCTTCTCAATTTATTATGGAAATAAATTTACTCAAACACTCAACTAAGCCTAGACAACACGAAGAGCTCCAAAGCTTGAAATCTTGACTAAATGCAAGGCGTCTTCTTGTCCTTCCGAGATGGGAGAAAAATAGTCTGATGGGATCACAACTTTACCTCCAAAAGCTCGAAAACAACTTCTTCTGATGTTGATAAAACAATCTCAAAAATATATTAGTAGCTCGGAATAGTTTTAAATATCATCAAACAGAGAACAACACAATATAGTTAATTGCTACTGGAGATGATTTTAGGGGAAAACGGCATTTGGTCATATAGTTTTGTATTTAATAATTTAAATAAAAATAATAATTTTAAATAATATTTAGTTGGATGGAGAGTTAACATTGTGGGTATATTGATATGATATTTACTTTTACATGAATATATTTGACATGCTTTTAGATTTAAAGAGATAAATCTGATATTAGTTGAGTTTAAGATGGATAAATTTAATATTTACGTTTTAAAAGGGATAAATTTGATATTTTGAACTTTAGTAGGGAGATATCCGAAATTTCCTCACCCAATAAAAAATACAGTAAAAGGAGGATTTAGTTACTGAACCCTTAGAATTATTACCAAGTTTGTGGTCAAAGTAGTTAACCACCTCTAATATGATCATTTATTTGATTATTTTTAATTTTTTTTAATAATCATCTAATATTTTATAAGAACCACATATAATTAAAATTTCAATAATTATTAATTTATAATAATTACTTATTTTAATGACCATCTATTTAAAAAAAAATAGGAATATAAAAATTTGGTGGTGAGTATAGAGGTGAGTATCTTTTCTCAAGGAAAATCCCTCAATTTATGGTCTTTCCATATCACCATCCCTCATCTCCCTCCTCGATTTTATACCGGCCGCAAAAACCCTACTTAATAATTTAAATAAATGAGAAATTTACAAATACTCCCTATCTTTTCTGAATATTACAAATAACTCCCTATCTTTTCAAAATTTATAAAAAAAACCCTGTCACACACATTTTCTTTACATATACCCACCTACATCCACTTTTCCATCCATACAATGGCTAATTTTTTTGAAAATGACGAAAATACCCTCACCCATATTTAATAAATTAAATTAATAAATAAACTTAAATAAACAAAAGAAATTAAATAAAAATAAAAATAATTAAATTAATGAAAATAATTAAAAAGATAAAAGAGTTAAAAATAAAAATAATTAAATTAAATTAAAATTAAATAATTAAATTAAATAAAAATAATAATATATATAAAATAATAGAATAAAAAATAATAATAATTAAAAGAAACAAAAATAATAATTATTCATACAAAAAACTCTGTTTAATATAAAAGAGAGTTTTGTGTATCAATAATGAGCGGTAACAAAGCTTGCATTTGTTTATTGGGGTACCAAAAAAATTATCTTCTTACTGATTAACACTGTAAAAAAATTTGGGCGAGTATGGGGAGAAACACACGTATTTCGAAAAAAAATTACGAAAGCACTATTAATATATATTGTTCTATCAAAATCTTGGAGCGGGGGGGGGGGGGGGGAGGGGGGGGATTTTCGCATGCACCCCGGTCTGTATAAATCTCCGCCACTGATAATGATGGTTTCGTGTGTCAATAATTATAATTATTTTTAACATTATTTTTTATTTATTAATTATTATTTTAATTATCTTTTTATTAATTATTTTAATTATCTTTTTATTATTTATTAATTATTATTTTAATTATCTTTTTATTTTATTTTTTATTTTTTATTTCATTATTTGTATTTTTATTTTAGTTTTTCTAGCTTTGTAATTATATATATTTTGTTTATTTTATTATTTTAATTAATTTTTATTTAATAATTTTTATTTTTAGTTAATAATTTTCATTTAATAATTTTTTTACTTTTTGTTTTTAATTATTTTTATTTTTTTAATTTTATTTATTTTAATTAATTTTATGTCTACTTAATTAATTTTATTTTTTAATTAATTATTTTGTTATATTTTTATTTATTTAACTATTTTCATTTATTTTATGTTTATTTAGTTATGTTTATTTTTATTTAATTTCTTTTGTTTACTTAAGTTTATTTATTAATTTAATTTATTAAATATTGTTGAGGGTATTTTCATCATTTTTAAGAATGTAACTATTGAATGGATGGAAAAGTGGATGTAGGAGGGTATTTGTAAAGAAAATATGTCGGACAGGGGTTTTTTTATAAATTTTGAAAAGGTAGGGGAATATTTGTAATATTAAAAAAAGATAGAGGGTTATTTGTAAATTTCCCTAAATAAAAACTAATAAATTTAAATAATGTTTAGTTGGATAAGAATTAACGGTATGGGTATATTAATATATTACTTTTAGATATGGTTGATATGGTTTTAGATTTATAAAGATAAATCTGATATTAGTTGAGTTTAAGAGGGGTAATTTCAATATTCACTTTTCAAAAGAAATAAATTTGATATTTTGGGATTTAGTATGGATATATCCGAAATTTCGCACCCAATAAAATTAAGTAAAAAAAATGATTTAGTTACTCAACTTTTATAATCACAACCAAGTTTATGATTAAAGTGATCAACCATTGATATTTTATATTAATTTTGTTTATTTTTAATAAATATCTAATATTTTAGAATAACCATATATAAATTAAAATTTCAATAACTACTAATTTACAATAATCATTTATTTCAATAACCATCTGTTTTTGTAAAAAAGAATAGGAATATCAAAATCTAGTGGTGATTCTAGGGTCCAGTATCTTTTCTCAAGACAAAATAACTGTGCTTGTCACCTCAATTTACAGCTTTTCTATATCACCATCCCCTAATCTCCCTTCTAGGGTTTATACCTGCCGCAAAAACCCTCACAGCCACCAAACAATACAATGTCCTCCTCCTCCTCTCCAGTCACACGCGACGCGGTCTCCTCCGCCGTCTCATCCCTCACCAAACAGATGCAAACCCGCAGCGCCGATTCCGAATCTCTCTCCGACGATTTCCTCGCCCTGCAACTCTCCCTCCGCTTCATCCCCGGCAAGCTTCGCGTAAACCCCTTTCTACTCTCCCTCCCGCACCCTTTGTCCGCTCTGTCGGTTTGCCTCATCACAGACGACCGGCCCAATTGCCCTCCCGCTTCGTCCTTCCTTGACAAGGGAAAGGAACTTAACCTCCCGATTGCAAATTCAATCGGATTTTCCGTGATCCGTAGTGATTGTAAAGAGGATGAGGAAAGGTTGAGGATTAAGCTTAAAGGGTCGTATGATCTTTTTCTGGCGGAGAAACGGATACTTCCTCTGTTGGTTAAATTGCTTGGGAAAGGTTTTTTCGCGAAGAAGAATTTGTTGCCGGTTAATTTCTCGAGGCCTGGTTGGCCTGAACAGATCAAGAGGATTTTGAATTCTACTTGTTTTTATCTTAAGTCGGGGACTTGTAGTGGAATTAGGGTTGGGAGGTTGTGTATGGGAGTAGAGGAGATAGTGGATAATGTGATGCGAGTGATTGATGAAGCGGTAGAGAAAGTGCCTAATAAATGGGAACATGTGAGAGCTTTTCATTTGAAAGCGGTTGGTTCGTCGGCCTTGCCTATTTATCAGGCTTTAACAGAAATTGCTTTGAAAACTGAGGTTGGTGAGAAAGAAAATTTGGAATCTGGGGAGGTTTTGAATGAAGATGAAGATGGAGTGAAAGAGAAGAGTGAGAAAACTAGTGAGAAAAAGGGAAAAAAGAAGAAAGAAGGAGAAAAGGAGAATAAAGAAAAGAGAAAGAAACAGGAAAAAGATGGTGAAGAGGAGAAAAAGGAAGAAAATGAGGGAGAGGATGTGAAAGTGAAGGGCGGAAAGAAAGGGAAAAATGATAATTTGGAGGGGCAAAATGTAAAAGGCGATGAGGAGAAGATGAAGAAAAAGAAGAGAAGTGAAGGGGAGATGGTCGAAGCGACAGAAAAGAAGGGTAAGAGGACTAAAATTAAGGTTTAGTTAAAATGACAATGATGTATTTTTGCTAGTTTTGCATGGTATTTTTTGTTTTATCTTTTTCTGGTAGTAGGTTAAAACTTTAATTGTTGTTTTAGTTTGGTAATTAAATTTTGTGCTGTTGTATCTTTTTTGTTTGGTATTCGAATTAATATTAAAGTTTTTTCATGATAATTAAAGTGTTGATGAAATTGAGTGGTTTTGATATTTTGCATATGAAGATTGTCGGGTTCTTTTACAATTGAGGGATTTTGTACTTGAATTTTTGTATCTATTGTTATTGCTTGTTTAATTTTTCTCAATTTTTGTTGGATTAGGGTTTTCTAGGATTTGAGATCACTCAAATCTTCCCCTTTTTTCGGGGTTATTTGGTTCTTGTTAGTGTTGTTTAGTACATACTTCATATTAGGTTCAATGTTAGAGTTGGTACCAGTTCCGTGCCGCATAATTCATATTTGGTTCAATGTTGGAGTTGGTACCAATTCCCTGCGGCACCGTTAGTGAAATAAATAAATTCCAGTCATAGTTACCTTGACCGAAACTGAAATCCTAAGTCTATATTAAATTAATGAATTCCTTGATTGTGAGTTGTTGCCAGAGGGCCATTCTTCGAATTGTTCTGCGCACAGTTTGTTCGGTACAATCTATCTTCTTCCTCGAACCGTTCTTCCAATTGATTTGCGAGCAGTTTGCTTGGTATGAACTATGTTCTTCAAAGTAGTTTGCTTGGATGCGGCAAATGAGATCACAAAATATGGAAATAGCATGAGAGCGAAACGAAAAGAATATTCCAATTTACGGGATTAAAGGTTGCATTAGTACTAGCAGGATTCATATGTCATGACTTAATTCAGTGGTAGATTTTTGCATTGGGGAGAGATCAAACACACAGAGACATAGGAACCAGACTAACTGGAATTAAAAATCAATGCCATGCAAATACAACTTAAGAGTATATCAACTACTAGCATTTGTCAAAACAAATATTAGCCTTTCACCAATTACATTCTCAAAGAAAGACCACTTCTTAAGCATGAAACCTAGGAAGGAAAGAAATTGTGAAAGCGCAGACAATGCTTCAAAAACGAAGCAAGGACGGTGAATATTGTTTGAGATCTTCCCTTAGCTCAATCCATAGCAAATTATCTCTTGATTATGTAAATCTGCAGTTAATGAACCAAAAATGAGAAACAATTTATAATACAATCCATGAGATAAGATACAAAGTGCCACTTCATGATATTTCATCACCAGTCTGTTTAAACTTTAGACAATAATTTAATCGACTTGGTAATAAGAACACAGTTAGTTTGTGTAAAAAACTAATTAAAACCCTATCATTTTCCTTGTGTATTTAGAATTTAAGTTACTATAACGATTCAAAACTGTAGCCACCAAATGAAACAACAAGAATGAGAATAGCTTATTCGTAAATCACCCTTACTTTTCTCGTACAATAAAAAAAAAATAATTATCCTTTCAGTGAAACAATTAAAGAAACAGAACAATTCCGTTGCCATCAGTTTTACATTTTCGTATTAACTCCTCTAAAAAGACGCCAAAATTTGGCTTCCTATATTAAATTTCTTTTATAAAATTTCATTTCTAAATAAGATTCTATAGCTTCTATTTGCAAATTTCCTTGAGGTGTAATTCCTAACTCCAAGTAAAATAAGATTATACTCTTCTGTAAAAACCGAGTAGTAATAAGAAAAGGGTTAAAAGTGGTACCTTATCTAACCGCGACGAGACTCGAGCTGTTTTGTATTCTCCAACAAAATCTGACACAAAAAGAAGTCAAAAGATACTCAAATTACGGCATGAGCTAATAAATATTTTTTTAAATTTTGTCGGTATAAAGTTTAAACTGGGCATTTCATATGATGGTGATTTTCACCGCAACATTTGGATGGATATATTTATATTTTGAGTTCTAAAATTTTCCATTTGATACAAATATAAAATAATATGGAATTAATTTTACTTCTCGAATGTATTGAGCAATTGCTTTGCATCCTTCGACTGCCAGCTGCATTACATCTTCAAATGTGTCCAGCTGTAATTTTGCATCCATCTGAAATTTAAAACTCAAACCATCAACATAGTTCAGAGAAGAATAGATTGAACATATGCATGCACATGATTGTGTGAAATGAAAAAATGATGAGTAATTTCAAGAAAAAAGAACATTGATCTTGAACTAGCCAACTAAACAAAGAATCAAGCGTAGGATCAAAGCGTAACAATATTTATGGAACAAATCAAGTTTTAACTTGAGTAACTAAAAATGAGCAATACTGTCAATATATCAAGAGTTATGGAACAAATCAAGATTTAACTTAACTAAAAACGAGCAATACTGTCAAAAAATCAAGATTTATGGAACAAATCAAGATTTAACTTGAGTAACTAAAAACGATCAATACTGTCAATAAATCAAGATTTATGGAACCAAACAAGATTTAACTTGAGTAACCAAAAACGAGCAATACTATCAATAAATCAAGATTTATGGAACAAATCAAGATTTAACTTGACTAAAAACAAACAATACTGTCAATAAATCAAGATTTAAAAACGAGCAATACTGTCAATAAATCAAGATTTATGGAACAAATCAAGATTTAACTTGAGTAACTAAAAACGAGCAATGCCAGCAATAAATCAAGATTTATGGAACAAATCAAGATTTAACATAACTAAAAACGAGCAGTACTGTCAATAAATCAAGATGCATGGAACAAATCAAGATTTAACTTGAGTAACTAAAAACAAGCAATACTGTCAAAAAAATACCTGGAGAAGCGTGATTTTATCCATTTTGCCTAGAAGACCCACTGTGACATCTGGCCCGCCAGCACTGTCTTCTGCATAGTTTAAATCTGCCTCAAAAATATTACCAAATGTCAATATTAGTTTATTAAGATAACAAAAGCATATTGACCGTAAAGAAGGAAAATTGCAAATTTGGCCCCTACATGCAGCCAATAATAGGTCTAAAATGGAACTAAACTTTGTTAGCTTCATCTCACGTACTGACTACTCGACAAATTTGGTTTATGACTTTATGTAAGACACAAAAAAAATGAATGGAATAGGACAATGCGATTTAGATAAGATGAACGAACAAGATTTAAACATAACCGAAGTAAATGTAGAACCGAATTAAAAGCGAACCGAAATAAACCTAACTAAATTCGGTTTATTCAGTTGAACCGAATAAGAAATTCAACAATTTTAAAATAAAATTTTCCCACTTATAAAAGTTATATTTTGTTTAAATAGAAGCCTAAATAAATCAAATGAAATATAGTTAGGTTATTCTGGAACATGTTTTTTGCAAATTTTATGTTCCAAAGTTGAAAATAAAAGGAAAAAGAAAACATGGTGTAATTCAGTCGATACCTTTTAATCGATTTACGAAAACAAAACTGAACTGAACAGATAAACCAGATAGTATTTAGTGAACCAAATCGAACCAAATAAACCAAACAACTGAACCGGTTAACTAATTTGACCGGTTCAGTTTCCAAATAAACCAAACCGTTTAAACACCCCTAAACAGAAACACAAATGGATATAACATAAGCACAGCCACAAAGTCAAACCAGAAGAGTGAGAAATTCTTTTAATAACAGGTATTTTACACTACATTGCAACTTTTTAAAAACATGATTGAAATTGTGAAAATCGTACCGAGTAAAGGAGTGGCACAAAGATATCCAGCAGCGCAAGAGGTGATGATGTCACGCATCGGTATGCCAGCATCAGCGAGCGCCAGCGTGGCCGCATTAATGCACGCTGATCTTGTACCTATCAGAAATATTTTACATAATTAACATAGTTTAAACTAGCAAAAACTCCAAAGGATTTTAATACTAGATATTGATACTGCTGATTAGTATCATATCAATTAGATAGAGATATTGGATACAATATCAATTTGACTCTCCGACTGTAAACCTAACTACATCAACTATATTACATCAAAAGAACAACGCAAAATAAATGATACAGAAATATTGGACACTTGATGTTAGTGTTAGAATATTACCACCATCAGCTTGAAGAACTTGTACAAATATATCAATCTGCAAAATAAGAAAAGCAAGTATAAAATGTTTTTCTCTAAAGACTACTGAATACATGTTCCAAAACAGACCCTGTTTATTTTTCTAAATACCTATAATAGCCAGATTAGAAAATTTATTCCCAAACTAGGCCAATTTTCCACTTTGAAACTAGTTTGGAATTAAAAAAAAAAAATTTAATCCAGCTTTCATGAGTATTTACAAAATAAAGTGTTAAATTTTGGAATCTTTAAGTAAATATATTAACAATTAAAGACTACTAACCTGTGAGCGTGGCATTAAGTTTGTCAAAATGCAAGCCTCCATGGTTTGGCGGATAACTAATGATATTTCAGTTGATCTCCTGCAAAACAAGAACTACCAAAAGTAATCTACTAAACAAATTCACCAAATTTATCCTACATAGAAACAACACATCAACTTTTTGCATACTTTTTGGGAAAAAAAAAGAAGGAAATGAACCTGTCGCCTTTGGGTTTTCTTGTCCTATCACCTGTACTAAAGTTGGCCATGCTATACTCACACCTAACCTGTATGCATATAACTTGTCAATAATATTTGTGAAGCGAATATGTAAATAATATGGAACGGAATATATTTGTGTATATACCAATGCCTCGTTGTTTAATTGCTGGCCTTTGTTCTGTACCTGAAATGGAGAAAAAAAGAAAGGTATTTTTCAGACTGTTTGCTGTTTAACTAGTCCGATATTTTCTCTGTAGAATAAAGAAAGATAGCATGTAAAATCAGATTCTATTTTGGTCTTAATCATTAAGTTTTGTGCCAATCAAAAAGAGAATTAATAAATGAATCTGACCTCCCTTGGACCATACACAGCCGCAATAACTCGTGTGTTTCCCATCTCAAAAAGAGCTGATCTGCAATAACCAATTTCAAGCCTCAAATTAGAAAAAACAAAAGTAATAATACAAAAATGCAGTTTCTTTAGCTAAGGAGATTATTACAACATACCCATCAGCCTTAGAAATTACTCCAACTTCTCCCTTTAAATGCCTCATCTGAAGCCCAAAACAAAAGAATTAGTTCATCACACCTTAGATTTAGGGTTTTCAATAATTATTTATAGCTAGTCCAAGATTCTTATCCTAGCTAATTATTTTCGCCATTTAAAAACTAATCCTCCATAATGGTCATTCCAATTCATAACTTACTCACTCCAACTAAATAAATAACCGAACAAGCACACACACACACAAGAAGAGAGAGAGAGACGTACTTCATTGGGGCGGCGGCCGTCTATACGGAGACCGGTTAGCGGATTTACGTATTCCATGATTTTGAATGATGCCAGGAGGAGAGAACGAGAATCAGGGTTTTTGGAATGGGTTCTACAAGGGTTTTTTTTTGGAATGGGTTCTACAAGGGTTTTTATACGGCCCTTCGTGCCAATGCTCTCAATGTTCTGCAAGTCGATGGTTGAGCTTTCCCCTTCTTTTGGGACGATACAAGGAGAAACCGATATAAATCTTAACCTTTCGTATCGGTTCTTATCAAATAACCGATATAAAATAAACTCAACAGCGGTTATTAATATAGAGCCATTAGTATCGGTTCTTATCAAATAACCGATATAAAATACAAATCTCCGCGACGGTTACCTATAGAGAACCGTTACATAATCATTAGTAGCGGTTATTCATAAAGAACCGTTACAGAAGATTTAGTATCGGTTATTTATGAAGAACCGTTACAGATTTAGTATCGGTTATTTATGGTGCAAGTGGCCCACAAGGATTAATATATACTAGGTATTATACGCGCTTTGCGCAATATTTTAGTGGCTATTTTTCTTCGTGATATCTTCATATGAACCTTTTTTTTTTCTGTTTGATATCTCCCAGAAGCTTTTTTTTTTGCTCGATGTTGTGAAAGTAGCAGAAGAATCACAACAATATAAGCAGTTTGATTTGCATAAATTCCATGTCAATAACTTAACATTTTTTTCCCCAAAAGAGCATTTGCAATTTTTAACAAACTGACTATTTGCATTTTTGTAGATTAATATACCGACAAAAATAAATACATGAAAATGGCAACATAACATAGAAAACATAAGATAATATGTTCTAGTGTAGAGAAAAAGTATAATTCAGCTCAATGAAATCAACTTGCATCAGCTCAGTCAAATCAACATGTTAATTCAAGTGATAGTTGTAACCAGAATGCCTCTTTCACAAAACAATACACACTGAAATGCAAATAGACATATCAAACACGTGGAATTCCAAGGAATGAAATTAGACCTCTAGTTTTTGACAAATTTTTGTTATAAACCTGAAAAGATAAAAAATTATTTATTGATTTTTTCTATAGCAAATAATAAATTAGCAGTTAATACATACTGGAAAACAAAAGAAAACCAGCTAGCTAGTGCATTATAAATTTAATGCACATAATTGATATAATAAGAAGTTCAAAAAAATACTTAGAAATAAATTATAATTGCGCAATTTGGTATGTTAATACCGACTTGCTTGATTTGATATATCTAACTTAGCCATTTTCAATTATCTTTCCAAATATAGTTTGTTGAAACTACTTACCATGGGATAAATCAGCAATCATATTTTTGAATGTTATATAAGAATACAGAAAACATTAGTAATGCAAACTAAAACATTAGCAGACTGAATTTACTTAAGGCGATGTTATAATACTATTGGATTTTGAATAATAAAAATTAAAAGTATGAAAGAAACTAATAAATTACAACCTCGTTGAACTACCAGTAGCAACATTAATTATGTCTTTTCAGTGATCCCACCTGTATGCATAGAGATATATCAAAAACCAAGTTCACATTCATAATTAAAATTAATTAGCTCACAATCTTACGCTGACATTTAGATTAAAAGATGAACAAAGAACAAAGAAAAATTGGAAGTACATATTTCAAAGTTGGACATACCAAAGACATTATTCGGCTAAAATACAAAATGCACTTCTATGAAGATAATTGGAGTCATAGGTTAAAAATATTTAACAAAGTTAAGGTTAATTAAAGGCAACATTTCTTAATATCTTAAGCTTTAATCAACATGCTAGTCGAATAATTATGGTTAATTGAGGCTCTGGTACTGATTAAATAGTGACACAAATATTCTAGCTATGTGTTAAACTAAATCCACACAAATAAAAGAAACTAAAATTATTCCAAAAAAATACCAAGACAATTTGATCATTGTTAACTTTAGTGGCAAATTAAAGTACATACCTTTAGGATTTTAAAGATAGTTCATCATTTCTTTATACCAAAGCTGAGAACAAAAGAACCCTAAACTGCACAATCATCAATGTCATATAAGTACGATAATATTTATGTTGGTAAAATTAACAATGAAATATGATTTCAAACGGTGAAACATGGAAAAAAGTTGGTTAGTTAGGGTATAACTAAAATTACTATGAGAAGAAAAAAATAATTTTGGAGAAATCTGTAATTTAAGAACAGTAAAAGAAATATAATTGATTACAAAGGTTAATTTGTAATTCAATAAATAGATGCTGGATTTCCAAAACTCCAAACATTTCATCAACCTGTGTCCAAGATCATAAATTGGATTTGAAAGAATTGAGCTCCATTTTGTGTCGAAAAGAATAAAAAAAAGGAAAATTAGTCTAATGGGTTTACTTATCAGTGTTTATAGAAAACTAAAATGATTCATACAAACTCTATTGAGGATTATTTAAAAATAGAGAGCAACTTCAAGCAAATGGGATTAGATTGATTCTTTTTTAAAAAACTGAGGATTAAGTCAGAGCTAATTGAGTATAATTTGAACTTAATTGAGAATTCATACTTCCAAAATTATTAGGGTTATTTTTGCAAAATGGAACTAACCTTGCCTTTAGCCCTGAAACAATTGGTTGGCATCAGTGTCTGGAGAGAAGTGACATTAAGTGTGTTGCTGACTCGCATTGACTTCCATTAATGCATGAAAATAAGCTTTTGCAAACATTGACAACTTGTAAATTTGGGTTTACGTTGGGTCAATTTGCAAAACTGCAACCTCAGCTCTATTTCTGTCTCCAATTCCATGCATCAATTTGTTGTTTTGTTTTGATCCTACACCAGAACCATGAATTTTTGAACAAACATAAAAATTAAAAGAGCAAAGGGGGAAGATAGTAATAGTATAGCGTAGCAAAAATCAATGAATATGGGGAGGCAGGTGCGGCTCGGCAGAAATCATGAAGCAGCATTAGGAGCAACGACGCATCGGCGCGGGTAGCAGGCATGAAGACAACACATTGATTTTTAATAAGCCGTATGATTTGTCGCCTGATTTTGAGGATCGATATTACTTCGGCCCCTCAGTTTAGGATTGAGAGGACATCTTTCGACCCTGATTTAGCTGCAGATTGAAAAAAAAAAATGAAGAAATTTGATAGTAATTTGACAGTAAGAACTAATTAAACGGAATTTGATAACAATTTGATAGTTAAAAGAGAGAAGGTAGTGCCTTCTTTGCTTTGAGAGGGAGCTGCGTTGTGAGCCATCACAGCTCAGGAGAGCTTCCCACGTGGCGTGCTGGGAAGAAGAAGATGAACTGTACAATAAGCGGCCTAGAAGGGATGAAGAAGATAAACTGGCCGAGAAGATGAAGACCGCCGGAGATCTCCATCTGAAAAGCGGCGACGGCGACGGCGACGGCGGTGGTGGAAGAACCAAGGAAGAAATTGGTGCCGCAGCGGCTGGGCGTTGGCGAACGTGAGAGAGAAAGTGTGTGTGAGTGTGAGGGGAAGGAGAGAGGGAGGCGGACAAATAGAGGATGGTATTAAGCCACTCTCCCATCACAACCCAGTTCTCCAACTTTTTAGTGCATTGAGAGAAGCTCAGAGGCGGAAGAAATCGGCGAATAGAAAACGGAGAGGTCAGCGGAGCGAGAGAGAGATGGCAATGGCACGAAGTGCTGCCTATTGCGATGTGGAGAGAGAGAGAGAGAGGAGAGAGAGCAGATGAGAAAAGAGACGGAGAAGGGAGAAAGGAGATTGGAGAGGTAGAGAAATGAGATATAAGATGTTAATCGGACGGACGAAAATAAAAATCTTTTTTAATCCAACGGAAGAGAAAAAAAAGACGACGTGGCTCCTGGAAGGGGACCGCCAGGATTAAGTATATAATTATAATTAGTATCGGTTCTTAACAAATAACCGATATAAAATACAAATCTCCGCGACGGTTACTTGTAGAGAACCGTTACAGAATCTTTAGTAGCGGTTATTCATAAAGAACCGTTACAGAAGTCTTTAGTATCGGTTATTTATAAAGAACCGTTACAGAAGCCTTTAGTGACAAATTGTGACCATTTGATCAAAATCAAATGGTCAATATTGGTTGGGTGACGTCGAAGCATATGGTGCAAGTGGCCCGCAAGGATTAATATATACAAGAAGAAACCGATATAAATCTTAACCTTTCGTATCGGTTCTTAACAAATAACCGATATAAAATGAAATCAACAGCGGTTATTTATATAGAACCATTAGTATCGGTTCTTAACAAATAACCGATATAAAATACAAATCTCCGCGACGGTTACTTGTAGAGAACCATTACAGAATCTTTAGTAGCGGTTATTCATAAAGAACCGTTACAGAAGCCTTTAGTATCGGTTATTTATAAAGAACCATTACAGAAGCCTTTAGTGACAAATTGTGACCATTTGATCAAAATCAAATGGTCAATATTGGTTGGGTGACGTGGAAGCATATGGTGCAAGTGGCCCGCAAGGATTAATATATATAATATAATATGACGACCGACCCAACGTCTAAATCACTACAACAACAGTATATATATTTAATAAATAATCTATAAATTTGAAAAAAATAAATTCTGTAATAATATAGACGTAAACAGTGAAAACAGTATATAAAAAAAATAGTATATTAAAAAGTGGTAAAATAATATACAAACTCCAAAAGTAATAATACATAAAAAATAAAAATATATCTAAAACAATAAAAACAGTATATAGAAAAAAAATATTAAAAAACGGAAAAAATAATATATATATAGAGTCCGTCATGATTCGAATGTACTACACTCTCATCGTGATATCACATTTTCTTTATTTTTTTTATTTAAAGCCCTTAGGCCACTTGCATTAAAAGGAATGGTTTATATTACAAGCCCAAAAATTAAAAAGGAAGAGAAAGAAAACAAATGCCAAAGCAACATTTACAAATGGAAAAAAAACAAATCTCCCAAAAGATAAAAAGAGACTATTTAAATGTTTGGAAAAACAGCATCATCAAAACTGAGTCTGAGACATCTAACCAACCTTGCTAGATTGTCTGCTTCCAGGTTTTGCTCTCTAGAGCGGTAGGGAAAGATCAAGTCTTTAATATGTCTCTTCCACGAGATGCAGTCCATTGCCGCTTGCCTTGCAAGTAAGGAAGAGGTCTCCATCTCAATTATAGAGTTGCAATTGTTAAGAACAGAGGCAACCTCTGTATTATTAGTGAAGAAGTAACATGGAGAAGAGAGGAAAACATTCCCTACGTATTGCATCGCTCTATCAAGGACTGAGATGATTTCTCCCTGCATAGTGCATCTCGGGCAGACTACAACGAGCATATATACCTATATTATTTCTCCATTATATCCTTTGAGCACAAATGCTAGACCTGCTTGTGCAAATTCATCCAGAGATGCTTCCCACCTAGCATTGAAGTTTTCCCATTGGGTTCTCAACCCTAGGAGGAATATTATTTTGGTGGGGGGGGGGGGGGGGGGGGGGGGGAGGGGGTTAAGGAGATTCTACTCTACCCAAAGCTACATTTTGAAATGTCATATTCAAAATCCAAGTGGGTTCTGTTGTAGATCCCTGAAATACAAATTTATTTTTGCAGTCCATAATTTCCAACACAAAGAACATGTCAGAGTGATTCTTTCATTTGAATCAAAAAAAGTGGCGAGATACTCAAATTTCAGTCTCATACCTCGCTATTAAACGATCAATTTGAATAAAGAGAGGAGAGGCAAACCAGGTAGTCTTTGCAACGAGGCAGAGGAAGAGGAGGTGCTCGATCAATTCCTCACTTTTGGTTACAACGGGAGCAGACGGGTGAGAAGGAGTTGAAGGGTTGGTGGAGATTAAATGCAGTCGGAATTGCATCGTGGAGTGATTTCCAGATGAAGAGTTTTACGCATGGCAGGATCTCTTTCATTTTCTAAAGCAGGGGGCATAGCTTATCCTGAGGGCCCATTTCAGAAACACATTTTGAAAGAAAGAATTTGTAAGTCTCTTTCACTGTGTATTTTCCTGATGGGCTTCCGGCCCAAATTAGGCGGTCATCTTGATCTTCGTAAATGTGAGGTGTAAATGGGACCGTTGAGATTTGTAATCCCCTTTGATACCCAAATAAGTCCACTATCTTCTCCATATCCCAGGCCCGAGAAAGTGATCAAACAAGTTACATACATTCAAACTCTCTTGATGGCGGGAGACTAGGAAAAAAACCATCACAGTCATGGAACCACGGCTGACCAATAGTCCCGTCGACTGTACGTTGCTTAGGTGCCCGAAGACTTCATGTTGAAATTTCTCCCGGAGGGAGATTATTGCCTTCCATGTGGAGGAGCACCGATTCGATTTATTCACGTGCCATAGCCCTTTGATTGGGAAACATTTGACTTTCATCACCTTGCACCACAATGATTCTTCATCTGGTGCTAATCTCCACACAACCTTACAGAGCAAAGCCTTATTAAGTGTTTATAGATAACGGAACCCCTCCCCCCCCCCCCCCCCCCCCCCCCCCCCCCTCCCTTCCCCCATGTTCTTTGGGGATAATATTTTGTACAATTTTCACACGCGAGATATCTATTTATGTTTGCTTTGTCCCCCAGAAAAACTTACATATGAGAGTTTAGAATTACAAAATTAGTACAAATTAGTAATTGGTCCGACTAATCATTCTTAATTTTTATTTATTTATTTATTCTTTTTATTCCAAAAAAAAATTATTTATTTTCCAAATAATATTAAAAATCATAAAAATATTAACATTCAAAATTTAAAATTCAATAAAAAATAAATAAATAAAATACATATAATAATAATTAGAGTTTGAAATCTAAAATAAAATAAAAATTCTATAATGCGAAATCCAAAACAAAAAACTAAATAACAAAAGGGTAATTCCATCCTAGATCACTTAACTTTCAAAACTGATCAAATAGGTCACTCAACTTTCAATTGTCTCGTAGAAGTCACTAAACTTTCAAACATTATCAAAGAAGTCACCCAATTTTTCATTGTACCTTATAGATGTAAGAAACTTCATAGTCATGTACGTTACATGCGCAGCGGAACCTATGGATTCAACCCGTCCTAGGATCATCGTTAAGGGAATAAAAGTACGAGATTAGTTATTAAAATTTATACCTCGGATCTTCCTGATCCGTGAGACGAAGAACGGATATAGGTCTGAACTGTTTTGACTTGCAACCTTCACCTTCCTGAAGCTCGACTCCGCGAACCTCCTTGCTTCTCCTAGGGATGAAGAATGATCGCTCTCAAGTTCTCAAGTTAGAGAACCTCTACTCGTATCCACACGAACTTCAAAACAGACGGAATAACCGGACTCGGTTAGACGAGTCCGGAAATACTTTCCGAAATTACCTCATAGAACTCTCTCTCTCTCTCTTTTTGTATTGTGACGGCCTCTAAGACTTTAGAATTGTGTGTACAATAGAGAGAGACTACCTTCTATTTATACTAGAGAGAGAGGCGAACGATTGCTCAGTTACCTTAACTGAAAACCGTAAACTGTGCCTATTCCGTTCCGAACGGAACTATTCCGTTGAGAACGGAATAGCACTGTTTTGCATAATCAACAATCTAATAGTTGATTATTTCGTTCAACAATTTATACATCATATGTACAACTGTTTTAAGGTATTTTCATCCCATATGAATGGAGCTCATGGTGGGACCGTGTATGTTCCATCTAACGCTGGCAACGATCTTCTAAAGATCGTAATTCATGAGTAACCTCTAGACTGATGTCATGACTACCCATGTTAAATGAAATGATCAGCGATCATAAATCTATCTGAATAGACTTTTGCTTATTCCTTTTGTTCTACGATATATGTCTTGATCACAAGGCATGGAAGTATGTCATTCTTGAGTTTGATCAAAGTCTCTTTCTTGATCGAGAATTAGACTGAGTAAATACAAAATGATATTAACAACACATGTTAATCCATTTTGAGCATGGCCATGCATTTCCTTCAGTCCTAGTTCATCAGGGGGCCCAGAGATATTTCCCTCTTGACGAGAGGAACAAGTTCCATCTTGGTCACTCACATTCCTCATCATGATTCAGTGCATACCTAATGATGACCCTAATGATCATCCCATTACCGATAACGTAGAATCATATTAAAGTATGCAGTTCCACATACAGAAATTCATGGTGACCTCAGGTCATAGGAACAAACACACTATTCATATGAGAATCACTAATGACATATACCTTGCATATTCTCATAGTGTGGTCAGTCTAGTACGCGGTCTCTAACACGTATATATATTCCAAACTAGACATCCATATGTCCATGATCAGCAGAACATGATTATCCAGCCTGCGAATATAATAGTGTGGATATTTAGCTTCTTACCTGAAGTATGTTTATATAAACATCTTACATATCACTAGGAACAGTCTAGAATGTCATTCGTTGGTTCACAGTTCTACTATCAGAATCACGTATTCTGATGACGTGAACCCGAAGTGTCATTCATGGTTGATATAAGATATGTAGATGCACATTCACAACCCATACACACAGATATATAAGAAACAACCTTTATTGAATAAATAATAATGTCTTAATACATAATCCATTTCCTAGCACAAATACATTTGGCCTAGGGCACTAATCCTACAGTCTCCCACTTGCACTAGGCCAACTCTAAGCATCTTATGCCCATAGACCTAACATGACCCTCATGCTTCGCTTACGGGAGTGGTTTAGTTAATGGATCGGCGACATTGTCGTCCGATGGCACTCTACACATTTTAACATCACCCTTCGTACGATCTCCTTGTTCAGATGGAAGCGTCGCAATATGTGCTTGGACCTTTGGTGAGATCTCGGTTTCTTTGCTTGTGCGATCGCTCCATTGTTGTCACAATATAGATCCACTGGTTCTGAGATGCTCGGAACTACTCTTAGCTCCTCAAAAAAATTCTTTATCCAAACAGCTTCTTTAGCCGCTTCTGCAGCAGCTATATATCCAATAAGGTTCGATATCTCCTTTCGGACACTCCATTCCATTGAGGAATTCCTGGAGGAGTCAGTTGTGAAACTATTCCACATTCTCTGAGATGATCTTCAAATTCCTGACTCAGATATTCGCCTCCTCGATCATATCGAAGTGCTATAACCTTCTTGTCAAGTTGATTTTGTACTTCATTTTTAAATTCTTTGAACACTTCAAAGGATTCAGACTTATGCTTTGTTAGGTAGACACATAACCATATCTACCGAAGTCGTTCGTGAAAGTTATGAACTACCGATACCCACCTCTGGCCGGCATACTCATTGGTTCACATACATCAGTATGTATGAGTCCTAATAAGCCATTGACCCTTTCACCAACTTTAGTGAAGGGTTTCTTAGTCATCTTGCCAAGTAAACAAGATTCGCACGTCTCAAATGATTCCAAATCAAATGAGTCTAAAAGTCCATGAGAGTAGAGTTTAGAAATGCGTTTCTCATTTATATGGCCTAAGCGACAATGCCAGAGGTATGTCGTATTTGAGTCATTCGGTTTAAATCATTTAGTATTAATGTTATATATAGACTTATAATTTTCTTTCTTAAGATATAGCACATAAAGATCTCTTTCTAATAGAACATTTCCATAGAAAAAAATATTCTTTAAGATAGAACAATTATTATTCTCAATAACAAATTTATAACCATCCAAAATTAGACTAGAAATAGAAATAATACTTCGGCTCATAGCAGGTACAAAATAACAATTATTAAGTACTAATATAAGTCCACTAGGCAAAGTTAATAAATAAGTTCCTACGGCTAATGCAGCAACTCTTGCTCCATTTCTCACACGCAGCTCGACTTCGCCCTTAGCTAATCTTCTACTCCTTTGTAGTACCTGCACATCATTACAAATGTGAGTACCACATCCGGTATCTAATACCCAAGATTTAGGAGTAAGTAAATTAGTTTCAATAACAAAAATACCTGAAGCAGTAGTCACACTACCCTTCTTGATTTCATCCTGATAGAGTTTGAAGTTTCTCTTCCAATGGCCAACCTTGTTGCAATGGAAGCAAACTTCATCCTTGTTTTTCTTGATCTTAGATTTAGGCAACACCTTGCCTTTACCCTTTCTCTTGTTCCTAATCTTCTTACCCTTCTTCTTGTGAGGCATTAGGACGTCGTTGGCAACATTTGTCTTCATGTCCTCCTGTGCGTTCTTAAGCATCCCATGCAACTCGGTGACGGATTTCTCCATCTGATACATATTATATTCATGATGAATTGCTTAAAACTAGGAGGCAATGACCCGAGAATTATGTCAACAACCAATTCTCTGGGCATAGCTGAACCAATCATCTCCAACTGATCAAGATAGCTCTTCATCTTGAGTACATGAGCACTCACAGATGAACCTTCAACCATCTTCGTATCAGTTAGAGAGACGGTTGCTTTGTAGCGCTTAACCCTAGCCTGCTTTTGGAATATTTTCTTGAGAGTTACGATCATATCGTGAGCACCCATATCCTCCAGTTGCTTCTGAAGCTCAGAGGTCATGGTCGCTAGCATGAGACAAGCTACCTCTGTGTCATCTTTGACGTATTTAGTATACGCGTCCCGGACAGCCCTTGTGGCTCCCTGTTTTGATTTCTCTGGGTAAGCCTTTTCCATGACATAGAGTTTATTGTCAGCCTTGAGAACAATTCTCAGGTTTCTAAACCAGCAAGGAAGTTAGACACATTGAGCTTATCCTTCTCAAGGATAGATCGCAAATTCAATCCAGTTGAATTGTTATTGTTTGCCATTATTCTACAAGTTAAAATATAAAGTGCCACTATTATTTATTCATTGGGGTTGTTTTGTTTTGGTGTTTCTTATATTGTACTCCCACTATTTTCTTCAAATCAAACACCTTCAGTAGTATTGATTCGGAAACTTCAATTAAATGAGGTTTCATAGTGAGTCAAGTTCCGTATTTCATTGAGCACTAAGTGCGCTTTCGCGTAACCCTTATTGCTCAACTATTTAGGTAAAAACATTTACAATTGTATCATATACAACTCTTGCCTTTTTATGGAATGAGCATCATATGCCCAGTGTATTATCTCATCTTGTGCCCTGAGCCCAAGTCCGACTTGCTTGCTCAGTCAAGTTTAATCCTGTATGAGTATCGGCGAAATAAAATCCAGCACACTCAACTTTGGCATGACCTATGCTGGACGCCATTTCTCGCGTACCCTCCTCTTGTGATTAATTTTCCACACACTCAGCTTTGGCATGACCCATATGGAAAGTTATCATAATAATGAGGGGTTCGGCACTTCTTTACTTAATATTCTGAAGGATTTTGCTTTTACATTTATAAATATAAACATCATAGAAACAAGATAAAATATAGTATGAGCCTATTCCTCACGAGCGATCATGAGGTTCCTAATCCTAGATCTATCTCTAGATTACAGGCGAATCTTCAACGAACCCATCAGAATAGGCTCTTTCTCTTTGCAAGAAGGTTTGATAGTGTGCGAAGATCCAATGCTATCTTCTGAAGATTGCGCCAAGATCCTCGTCTCGTCTTGATATAATATCTTTCCTAGCAACTATCCTATTGGTAGAAAAAGTAATTTACAATTTTGGACAACTCACTGGTTGCCATAATTATAACTTTGGACAACTCACAGGTTGCCATAGATACTAAATAAAATACAACCATTCACACACAAGATTACATCACAGAACAATCACAGATCTAAGGCTCATACCATATTTATATAAATTAAATTCCTTGTATAACAAAAATTAGGGTTTCTCGCAAAATTAGCCTTATTCCGTTGGGAACGGAACTATTCCGTTCTCAATGGAATCAGTCCTGAAAATCTGACAAATTCCAACATTATTCCGTTCTTAATATTATATCGACCATGAATGATACTTCGGGTTCACGTCATCAAAATATGTGAGTCTGATAGTAGAACTGTGAACCAACGAATGACATTCTAAACTGACCCTAATGATATGTAGGATGTTTCTAGAGATAAACATACTTCAGGTAAGAAGCTACATATCCACACTAGTATATTTGCAGGCTGGATGATCATGTTCTGCTGATCATGGGTATAAGGATGTCAAGTCTGGAATTTAGGTACGTGTTAGAGAACACGTACTGGACTTACCACACTATGAGAATATGCATGGATTCCTGTATGTGGAACTGCATACTTTAATATGATCCTACGTCATCCGTAACGGGATGATCATTAGGGTCATCATTAGGTATGCACTGAATCATGACGAGAAATGTGAGTGACCAAGATGAGATTTGTTTCCCTCGTCAAGAGGGAGATATCTCTGGGCCCCCTGATGAACTGGGACTGAAGAAAATGCATTTTATGTAAATTAAAATTCCATTTTATAAAATTGGATTATACTTTACAAACAATTTATGTAAATTAATCGTAATTGAATAATTGGTAATTTTGAATATTTGATCAATATTTAAATATAAGAGAAGTATCTCATTTTAATTTCATCCCTTTTGTGGTGCGTCTCTTGGTGTAATTCCATGTGGATATTTTCTCAAAACGAATTGAGAAAAATGAATGAGTGTTCATTGTGATTGTTTTAAAATATTAGCTCTAAACATTACCCTGAATTATTATGTAACAACTTTACATCTGTTTTCTTAATTGTTCTAAGCACGCCACAGTTGGATATTCATCTTCTCATCTCATCAAGTTATGATTTTTATGAGAACACCTGAAGCTATTTTTTCCTACAAGTTGAAGTATGAGAATCTATATGAAATAATTAAAAATTAAAAACCCGCAGCGAAGTCGCGGGTATTATCCTAGTATAGTTTCAAATTTGGAGGAAAGAAGCGGATACAATAGATACTGGAGAGATTCAAATGCATTCAAACAACTAATTGATGATTTACAGCTCATAAATTTACCTCTGAGAGGAAAAAAATACACGTGGGGTAATTCGGTGTCAAGAGCCAAATTGGATAGATTTTTATTATCAGTTAATTGGAGTCAATTCTTTCCTAACTCTCTTCAAACAACTGCGGCTAATACTTGTTCTAATCATAGCCCGATAGTTTACACGGCTTCAACTTCATTCCCAAAATCAAATATTTTTAGATTTGAAAATTGGTGGCTAAAGAATGAGGAAGCAAAAGAGATCATTAGCTCTCATTTACAATCAAGATGTGATACGATAGATCAGTTTTCGACTAAGTTAGCAAACTTGGGAAAAACTTTAAAGAAATGGAGAAGGAGAGAATTGGTAATATACAAATTGAGATAGAAAATTGTAAACATGTATTGCATTGGCTAGACAAAAAGAGCGATATTAGAACCCTCTCAGCTCTGGAAATTTGGGAGTGGGACAAATCAAAGGAATGATTCCGGGAGCTAGCCGTACTTGATGAGATTTATTGGAGACAGAGAGCCAAAGTTAGGTGGATCAAGGAAGAAGATGCAAATACCAAATTCTTTCATCAAAAAGCTACCTTAAATAAGAATAATTTAATGATTCCGATGTTGAAGAATGGTGATGAGGAAATTAGAGATCATAAAAAGAAGGCAGATATTCTACATACATTTTATCGGAATTTAATGGGCAATGAAGGGGAAAAGGTTTGTATTGAACAAGTTTTAAATCTAAATCGGGTTTTTGAAGATTCAAATCACGAACTAATTGGTCTTGATGAACCATTGAAAATGGAAGAGATTAATGAAGTGATAGAGCATTGGTCGAAAGACAAGTCTCCTGGACCCGATGGCTTTACGGGAGAATTTTTTAGGTCTTATTGGTCTGAGTTAAAGGAAGAAATATTGATGATTTTGAATAACGAAGCTCACACCCCGACAGGACTGGGGAAATTCAATGAATCTTTTATTGCGTTAATTCCAAAGAAGGAAAATGCTTGTCACCCGAAGGACTTCAGACCAATAAGCTTAATTATGGCCAACAGACTAAAGAGATATATAGAGGATTTAATTTTAAGGAATCAATCCGGATTTATTGAAGGTAGGAATATTGCTGATTGCTTTATATTTGCGAGGGAAATATTACATAAATCCCATGTACAGAAAATTCCTATGCTAATATTTAAAGCTGATATTTATAAGGCATGCTTTAAATGGATTAGCATGTGTTGTTAATATCATTTTGTATTTACTCAGTCTAATTCTCGATTAGGAAAGATATTCTGATCAAACTCAAGAATGACATACTTCCATGCCTTGTGATCAAGACATATATCGTAGAACAAAAGAAATAAGTTTATAGATTTATGATAGCTGATCGTTTCATTTAACATGGGTAGTCATGACATCAGTCTAGAGGTTAATCATGGCTCACGATCTTTAGAAGATTATTGCCAGCGTTAAATGGAACCTACACGGTCACACAATGAACTCCATTCATACGGGAAGAAAATACCTCAAAATAGTTATACATGTGATGTATAAATTGTTGAACGAAATAATCAATCATTGGATGATTGATTGTGCAAAATCAGCACACTTCCGTTCTGAACAGAAATTGTCAATTTCTTGACAGCAAGTTTGCGCAGTTTTGGAAACACTGTTCCGTTCTGAACGGAACATACGAAGGAAATTTGGTTTTCAGTTATGGTAACTGAGCAATCGTTCGCTTCCCTCTCTAGTATAAATAGAGGGACAGTTCCCTCTATTTTAGACACAATTCTAAAGCCTTGGAGGCCGTCGTAATACAGAAATAGAGAGAGAGTTTTGTGAGGTAATTTTGGAAAGTATTTTCGGACTCGTCTAGCTATTCCTTTTGTCTGAAATTCGCGTGGATACGATTAGAGGTTCTCTAACTTGAGAACTTCTGAGCGATCGTTCTTCATTCCTAGGAAGAGCAAGGAGGTTCGCAGAGTCGAGCTTTAGGAAGGAGAAGGTTGCTAGTCAATCGTTCAGACATACATCCGTTCTCTATCTCGCGGATCAGGAAGATCCGAGGTATAAATTTTAATAGCTTAATCTCGTACTTTTATTCTCTTAACGATGATCGTAGGGAGGGTTGAACCCGTAGGTTCCGCTGTGCATGTAACGTACATGGCTACAGGTTCCCCAACAGTGGCATCAAAGCGTTCGTTATAGAAATAATCGTCGATTATATTTAAAATTTATGAAATTCTAGTAAAATAAATTTTAGGGTTTTGAAAATATTATTTCAAAACATTACCAAAATAGTTTCTAGAAATATAATATTAGATATTATGATTTTCTAGAGTTTCGGTAAAGGAGTTTTTCGAAATCTGTTTTGGAAACAAACTAAAATTAAAGGAAACAGAAAATTCAGCGTTATTCCGTTCCGAACGGAATAGGCTGAAATTTCGCCAGAGTTATCCAGCATTATTCCGTTGAGAACGGAATGGTTCCGTTCCCGATGGAATAAGGTTGAATTTTCAAGAACCCTAATTTTTGTTATACATGGAATTTGAATAGAAAATATGGTATGAGTCTTAGATCTGTGATTGTTCTGTGATGTGCTTGTATTTTATTTAATATCTATGGCAACCAGTGAGTTGTCCAAAGTTATAATTATGACAACCAGTGAGTTGTTCGAAATTGTATATTATTTTTTCTAGCAAAAGGGTAGTTGGTAGGAAAGATATTATGTCAAGACGAGACGAGGTTCTTGCCGCAATCTTCGGAAGATGGCATTGAATCTTCGCACACACACAATGAAGGGTTTGTTGAAGATTACACCTGCAATCTAGAGATAGATCTAGGATTAAGAACCTCATGATCGCTCGTGAGGAATATGCTCATACCATATTTAACTTAGTTTCTGTGATGTTTATATTTATAAATCTAAAAATAAAATCCTTCAGAATATTAAGTAAAGAAGTGCCTCCCATGTCACTGAACCCCTCGTTATTATGATAACTTTCCATATGGGTCATGCCAAAGTTGAGTGTGTGGAAAATTAATCTTAAGAGGAGGGTATGCTGGAAATGGCGTCCAGCATGGGTCATGCCAAAGCTGAGTGTGCTGGATTCTATTTTGCCGATGGGATAATACACCGGACATATGATGCTCATTCCACAAAAGACAAGAGTTGTATATGATACAATTGGAAGTGTTTCTATCTAAATAGTTGAATATTGAGGGTTGATCCAAAGCGCACTTAATACTCAATGAAATATGGATCTTTACTCACTATGAAACTTGACTCAGTTGAATGTTTCTGAATCAATATTACTGAAGGTGATTGATTTGAAGAAAATAGTGGGAGTATAATATATGAACCAAAATTATGATAACTCTAATTTTAAATACATTGTATATAAACTTGTAGAATGAGTTCGAAATTTACGGACTTGCGATATTTGAGAAGGATAAGCTCGATGGCACAAACTTCCCTGAATGGTGCAAGACTCTGAGAATTGTTCTCAAGAGTGAAGGAAAGTTGTACTTCCTTGAGACACCCATCCCAAATCCATCACCTTCGATCGCTTCTAGAGTCGATCAAGAGACTTATTAGAAGTATAATGATGATTCTGATGAAGCATCCGGGATGATATTAGCAGGAATGAAACCTAAGCATCGGAAGCAGATAGGTTTTATGGATGCCTATGATATGATCAAAGCGCTTAAGGAAATATTTCGAAAGTAGGCTAGTATTCAACGCTACAAAGTCACCAAATTATTAATCAAGAGCAAGATGGCTCAGGGAACCCTGTAGATACTCATGTGTTCAAGATGAGAAACCAAATTGATTACTTAAAGATACTTGGTTCGCCTATTCCAAGGGAATTCGCGGTTGACATGATTCTTGAATCGCTTTCTCCGAGTTTTGATTTGTTCATCACTGAATATCATAAGCGTCGGATGGAGACGACGATCACGGAATTGCATAAGATGCTTAAACAGGCAGAGAAGTACATAGAGATAAAAGTTGTCATTGATGCCCTCAGGATTGAAAGGGAAGGGAGTTGAATAGACAAGCCGCATGGGAGAGCTGGATCAAGAGTGAAGACAAAGTGTTATCTAAACCTGAGGAATCCGAAGAAGTGATTGCATGTTCTATGCGTGATCACCGGAGAAGAGGATGTAAGATATGTCAAGAAAAAGAATCAATGACTGCCATTTCAGGTATTCCTCTTCTTAATTCTCTACTTGGATATTGATATCTATTGTAGTTCTCACATTTTGAATGTGCAGGATATTACTCAGAAGTAGAAAATTAGCTAGAGAAGAAATCATCCTACGAGTTGAGAATGAAGCAAGAATTGCTACATGGACATGTAATGAAATAAATATTACTTCTATATAAACGTTAAAGTGGTTGTAAAACTTGTTATTTGGAATAATAAAAAAATTTCATATTTTTCTATTTGACATGTTTACTTAAAAAATAACCATTATATGCTAAATATAAGTCCATTGATTTCCATGACATATACTTCTAGCAATGTCATTTAAGTTACAAATTAAGAATCATATTTCTAAATTTCATCCCGGCAACGGCGCCATTTGAAAAGTTGAAAATTTGCCGTTTATAATTTCCAAAGATTCCAAAATATTTATAATTTTCATCACACAAGTAATACAAATTTAATAAGTATAGTTGGCAAGTGTCGGAGTCGAACACAAGGGGAATGGCCTCGAATTATTCAAAAGTCACATCAAAAGAGCTCACAAATATTCAAACTTAACAAATAATTCAATTCTTATATCAAGATTTCTCAAAGTTCTTATTTAAATAACAGAATTTTTAAGCAATGCCGCAGTTTAATAATTAAGCTCAAAATAATACCAAACCAAGTCCGATTGAGGCAAGAAAAGTATTTTCAGAAACTAGACTTAAAGGACTACACTTTAGAATTAAAGATTTTGATGTTTGGACTTCAGATCACAGAGAAACATTTCGGACAATTTGGATCAGAAAATAATTCAGAAAATCAGGATTCAGAAACTGCCTCAACTTCAGAGCTTGTACAAGCCAAAAGGTTCACTCAAAAATTTTGAAAATTTAAGAAAAATTAAATTACCAAGCAAAGAATGTTCTATAAAAATTTCATGTCAAAACTCCTAACAGATTAGCACAGTAGCAGCATTCAAGCCAGGAGACAAAATGTAAAAAAATGCAATTTTTGGGTCAAACTTGTGCATTCAATACAAAATTCACACACAGTGCTACCAATTTTCAAGATAACTTTAATAAATATTTCAAATATTTTATAGAAACACATAAATTGGAAAAAATAATTACACTATTTATATAAATATATCACCCTTACAGATTTTTCATATTTTTACTCCTCTCAACAAAATCGTCATATTATATAAACCACATATATCTAAATCATACAAAAACTAACACCGCTCTATACAATTCATCCTCACAAAAACCATAATAACTAACTATCAACTAAAATAAAAAATCCCGATAAACAAACATCCATGTAACCATTTCTAACACGTGCGAAGAAAAAACAAATCAGTCTGACGCGCGTCACAAACAGGGCAGTTTTCAGGGTTTGTATCCACCGCACAATCAAAACAGAGGCACAAATGGCTGTACGGCTGCACCGCAACACACACATCATTTCTCCAACAGAGACCGCATGTCCACTTGTCGGCTCCTGATTGGGCCGTGGTGCACTCTGATGACGTGGCTTCATCATTCTCGCCGGATCCCTCTGTTAGAGGAGCAATTTGGTTTTGGGCGATGTTGTGTTGCAGATTTTAGAATTTTTTATTTAACTCTATTTAAAGGTTATATTTATGTTTAAATAATATAAAATTGATTTTTCAACGTATAAAGATTTGTCTTGATGAAAATTTATTGTAAACATATCTATTTCAAAGTTTTTGCTAAACCCTAAATTGTTTTACGAAGTTTGCATTACAAAAAAAAAATTGTTGTTAAAAAAAAAAATTAACGGGTCATTGGATTCAGGGGATGCATCTATTTAGGGAGAGCTTTGTTCTCTCTCGTTTGATTATCCCTTTTGATTGTTTTTCAAAAAGGGGGAGAAGATATAACATGCTACATTTTACGGAATAGTTTTGAAAATCATCAAAAGGGGAGATTGTTGTTCTCGGTTTGAGGATGTTTAAAATTATTCCGTAATTACTAATCTTATTTGGTTTCGTGTATAAGATCATGAACCTTTATCAAGTTCGAGTTGATATTCAAAAGTTTCATCAAGTATGAGTCGACGTGCAAAAGTTTCATCTCGATCGGATCATCAAAAGTCGAACACATTTCAAGCTTTAAAGATTCGCCTTGTTGGCGCTCAAGACTTGAAGGCCTTCGTGTGTTTTGGGTCTGTTTTGGTGTTTTTGGGTTGGTTAATTAAATTAAATTCTAGAGAAAAAATATTATTTTTCAGCCTCATATGTTTGAACTGATATTTCATCCGTTCGAACTGATGAGGTGATCTCTTTAAATGGAGCAGCCCCCAATTCCGTTTTTCCTAAGTTTCTAAGCAAAGGTCCTTGTGCTTTCTCTCTAGAGATTAGTCTAATTAATTAAGATTATTTTGAGAGATTACTGATCTTGTTTGTTGGGTTGTTTGATTGAAAGAAATTGTTCTTTAGTCTCAACGAATCGCTACTAGTTTGTAAAGTGATCGTTGAGTCGAGTTTTGTAAAACACTATTCGGATTAGTGAATCAAGAAGCCGAGAGGCATACTTGGAGAGTAGGCACTCATGAACGCGGCAAGAGCTGCTAGTGAGAACGGATGGTTAAGATTTACGCAACCACCACGCCGAACTTCATCAACAGATCTTTTATCCAGTACTATTATTCATTTTCTTTATTTACTTATTGTTATTCCTATTATTATTTGAATTAATACAATCACCCAACTAAAAGTCAAATAACCTAAAACTCATAAAACACTAAAAGTTAAATCCACATTTCCGCATGGTTTTTGGCTTTTAATCCCCCACCCCCTTTTAGGCCGAAATTATTCAACAGGAACCTTTTCCTCCTCATTCTCCTCAATAGCATGCTTACTATTCTATAGGGCTATTTTCTCAACAGCACGTAATGCATACGCCACCAAATCATACCCATACTATTGCGGTATTGTGATCAACCTTCGCTCCCTCCGAGTGTCTAAAGATTGCTCGTCATCTCTACTAGAAGAATCATAAGCATACTCAATCTCATGCCGCTCCTCACCCAACTTCTTGTGACTTAACTCCTCCTGATCTGGATTATCTCGAGAATCCAACATGACCTCTATATTTCATACTACCTCTCGAAAACCCTCTAAATCTAATCCATCAAGAAAATTCTTTCTCGGTTTCAACATACGGCTCGAAATCGATTTATAAATTAGCAAGCGGTCGATGCAGCCTCCACCCAAAATTTCTCGGTCGATCTGGAATTAGAGAACATACACCGGACTCATTCCATCAATGTTTTATACCATTCCGCTATATCAACCATGGTCCTATGATGAGCTATTTCGTCACTTTGACAAAAGGAGTCGAATTCTTGAGGGCAAAACTCAAGACTATCATATGTTCTCTACTTTTTTATTTTTCAACCCGTTTGGTTCTCAACCAATACTTTATATTCCTTGACTTCTCAAAGATTTGGTTTTTCCTTTTGAGAACATGCACCCACAATTTTTGACTAAAATCTTGCACAATAGTAAGGATGTACCTTTATCTACCTTTAAATGATACTTGTACGGGCCCACAAATCAGAGGTCCCTCGATGCAATGAACACCGACCCCAACCGAACCCTTTCATGTTTTCCTAACACGCAATGTACACAATATTTCAACTTTTCGGTTTTTCCGTCCATAAGAGATCTCTCTTACTCAACTCTCTGTCAGTCTTTGCTCCGACATGTGCTCTATCCTCATATGTCACACTGTCGTATACATGTCATCATCCATCACATCTGTGATATAGGCTTTCGCATCATCAAAAATGGTGCAACCTCTTAGCAAATAAAGATTCTTCAATTTTAGCCCTTTCATCATCACAAGTGTACATTTGGTCACATGCATCACACCTGCATCTACACAAATTTGTAAACTGTGTGAATCAAGAGTACCAACAGCGATTATGATTTTCTTCAAATCTGGCACATGTTGCACCTCAATATCCGAACAACACCTATTATGAGACGGTAACAATGAGTACAAGAATTTAAGGTTTGATCCTCACCATTAATTTTTATGTCAACACTAGCCAAATCCATCACAATTTAACTCATTGATGTTATCTTTCAAATTTCTGTCCTCTTTCATCCTTAATTCGTACCATTTGCTTTTGATCAGGAGTCAGCTCAATATGATTTTCTCCATATGCAAGGTTTCAAGCTTGTTCCATAGACTAACCATTCTTGTCGCATCCACGATTTGTCTTAGAGCATCATATGATAGGGATAGTTGACTCATTGTAAGAGATGTCTAATCAAGCTCATCCTTTTTATTATACATTATTGCGTCAGGAAACTTTTCTGTCCTTTTAAGTGCTAACGCACATCCACTTTGTGTCAAAAGAATTTTCATCTTCTCCTTCTATATATTGAAATCCTCCATTCCATCAAATTTGCAATCATATTTGGCTGTTATTGCTTGTCTACGATGCTCAACTACACCTCCGGCTTTGATGCCACTTGTTATAAAATACAAGGGTTCTAAGAGACAATTCGTCGAACACCTTATGTCCGGAAGTTAACCAAGAACTTTTTAGGTGTAAATGGCACGACAAGCTTTTCCAATCACAATAAAAACAAGAGAACAACAAAGAGAGATCAAACAAACACACAAAGCACACACAACCTTTTTTACGTGGTTCGGTTTACCCTTCGCACCCAAACGAGAACGCCGATTCAACAAATCCACTATCACAATGAGTTATAAAATGCCGATTCTACTTTGGTTAACCCCTCATATATCTTTTTTCATCTCATTTCAAAGATCTTGTTCGTACGGATACCAATAGAGGCCGAAATATATATATATGCTGTAATATATATTTTTATACATATTTTTAGGGTTTTTACCGTCACCCTTAAATCACATAAAATGTTGAAAAGATTAAGAAAAATTATTTTTGAACCCTTAATATACTTTTGTGTGATTTTGCAGGTAAAAAGACCAAGAACGGGATATTTGGATGACTTGGTGAAAAGTCAACTCCAAATAAAGGGCCGATCTGCAAATTATGGGCCAAGGATGGCCGCATTCTCGACAAATCTCCACAAAAACCCTACCATCCAATTCTCTTATAACCCTCAACCGCCAACCATCCAAGTCCAAACTTACAAAATCCACAAAAAGACGAAAAGTCAAATCCGAAAAATCGCATAGTTGACTTTTGGTCAACTGTTCCAAAAGTGGTCAAACTGGGTACCAAATCGAAGAGCTTGACGAGACGAATCCAACGGTATAAACCTCGCGAAAAAAGACCTTCTAGAACTCCCAAAAAATACAAAAGAAAAATCTGGTCAAAATCAATGTTTGACCAGGTCAACTTAAGTTTCCACCAATCCAGAGATGCACGTGTCACCCCTTCCTTCGACACGTGGCAGTTATTTTTCTTCTGCTCCAATCAGTTGCTGCCATGTAGCCAAACAATTATTTTTTTCCTCTACTCAGAACACGACACGTGGCGGATGCAGTAATTTATCTTGGTGAGATTTTAAACGAACCGACGAATAACAATGTGACACATGGCAGGCTGTTACCTTAGAACGGACGAGCTCAACAATCGAGACTGGACGTATCAAAGCACGTTATATGAATACGCATTTTCACCTTTCCCACCGGCTTCATTTTAACTGGACATCTCAGCTGGCTATATAACACGCGAAAATAGAGAGAATGGACTGTCCAGTGCTCAAGAATGGAGAATGGATTTCACGCCTTCTGCAGCCTGAGGGGAGTAGACCGAGGTCCCCATTACCCGTGCAACATGTGGCACCTTGTCCTCTGAACGGATGCCTTTCAGGGAACTTCTCTCCATTGATGATCTGACTGGATACCTCCGTTACCTATATAACACTCGTTAAGAGGGGAATTGGGCCGTCCTGTGTTTTGAACTGGAAAAAATACATCACGCGTTTTCTGCGGAGTAAGTACCATGTTCAGAGAATCTCAGTACGAGATTTAGATCTGGCCAGTGAGAGGGTGACACCTGGCATCTCTATCTCAGCGAATGTGATGATCAGTACAAGAATTCTTATTTTACCCAATCATAAACTGCCTTGTGGCATGAGTTTTCGACAGAAATTAAAGAATCTAACACGTGGCAGTCTCTTATTAGATGGATTTAAATTCCTGGATTTGATGCTGGCTAACCACAATGCGCCACGTGTGAAGAAAGGAAAATGATAAAGACTCCCCACAAAGTGTACCCAAACTGATTCAAACAGATTTGAATAAGAAAATGAAGTGGAAAATGTAAAATAACCCCCAAATTACTACCCAATTCCAAAACCGGAACAAACCCTTTTTTTTGTCCCACAACTATATTTTCAAATATTTTCTAGGTAAAATCTTTCTATAAAAATACACCCTCTTTCTGTCTCTGAGACATCCATTCATACATTCATCACCACATCCATTCTTACACACCATTTCCACATCCACATTCACCTTCTTCTTCTTCTTCTTCCACCATTAATAATCTAAGCTCAAAATCGTAATTTTAAAGAGTAGAAAGTGAGGTTGAATTTTTACAAGGAGAAAGGTCCTTGTTCTAGCTTGAGCAAGGATTAAAGGGGAGGCGAGATCAATCAAGAAGGAGGGGCTCTAGCTTGACTCTTCACTTTAGGGTTTGATTTTATTTTCCTTAATTTTTTCTTATTTCTTCTTCTTTTCTTGAATGAGTATCATGTTTAAGTCTTGTGTAAATATAGTTTTTATAAACACGAGTGAGTAGGTCTTTAGTAGGGATGTGATGATTTGTTTAAGTTTGTTTGAAACCTTGAGTTAATTGATTTGATTTGGGGATTTGTGAAAGTTGTCATGAAACGTTTTATTGTTTGAATATTTGATTTAAAATACTTGGCTAAGTTGTTAAGATTAAGATATATAAATTGCAAATATTTTGTGACCAATTAATTAAATAATTACTTGGCTTAGTTTGTTTAATAAATTGAAGTTTTGGTTGAATTTAATATTTGAATATTGAATTGGCTGATTTGTGTTTATATCTAAATTAAATCATTAATTGGGTGTTTTTATCTTGAAGCACTTGAGCTTATTTTCCAAATCTTAAAATTGAAATATTTGATGGTTAATGATAACATGCTTAAACAAATTATCATACAAGTCCCTACTTTTAATTAAATATTTGAAAAATCAAAAATCTTATTTCTTTCTTTTAATCCCTTTTATTATTTTGAAAACAAACTCATCTTAAATCTTTAAAACTAAAAATACTAGAACTAATATTTGATTAATTAGTTGAAATTTAAGGCACACCTCCTAGTGGATCGCCACCCTAAACTCACACACCACATATACACTTGTGAAAGAATAGGGAAAATATAAATATCTGTGTTAAGAGTGTGAAATTGCAAACGACACGATTTACACATTTCTTACATATGCCACCTCATAACTCGTTTTGGAACTGATGATCGGTTTTGGAAATCCTCCAGTATCAATACAAAATCCGATCGAATCTGCATCCCTTGCAAAGGCCGGATGGGGTGGAGAAGGTGAAGATTTGGTGAAGCATCGGACTGATCAACTTGGATTTAGCGATACAGATTAAGCGTAAGCTGAAGGTATAAATTAATAGTTTTTCTATGAACTAATCGAAATAAATGGATCCTTGATGATTTCGGATAAAATTTTGTTTAAACCCAAAAAAAAAACTTAAGAAATAGTCCTTCCATGCTATTCTTGAACAAATCAGAACATAAGTAGGTGGTTGGACAACGAAATATCTAGCACTTAGAGGGAGATTAATATCACTTTATTATTAAATACCATACTATCAATATCAATTGTACCCCTTTATTACATGCTAGTTTTTTCTTTTGCATGTTTTAGATTTCAATGAAATAGACGCGACCGTGAAGAATATCTTGTGGGGAGGGGGGGACCTTGCATATAAAAGAAAAGCATTTGACAAACTGAAGTGAAGCAAAACGATGAACTTGATACATATTGAAAGAAAGAAACATGAAAATATGGTAACAGCGAAACATACACCAGAGCGCAAACTCACACACCAAGCATGCTTTCTCTACCGAGAAGCTCAACGCAGAGGCATGGGCAACTACATCCAAAAGCTGATCCTTTATTTTTATTAATTAAAAAAACAAACTCGTTCATTTCAAAAAAAATTGAATAACTTGGTGTTATGATTAGTAATCACTCAAGGACTGATAGGTTTGTCTACAGGCCCAGCTCGAGACGAACAAGGCCTATAGCTCGAGCTCGGCTCGAGTTCTAGCTCGACCTGATTCAGCTCGATTCGGTTCAAACATAGGGTTCGAGCTCGAAAAAATAACTCAATAAAACCGGAACTAGCTAGACACGGCTCGATCTCGCTCGAGAAGAAATCTCTACTTGCGCTCTAAGGCATCGTCGTGATATTTTTCCGTCAAGTCGTGAAACAAGAGGGTTATGTTAGGTCAATGGGTCTGAGGCACCTAGAGGAACAATGAGTACGTATTACTTAGTTCGGCCTAATGCAAGTGGAAGACTGAAAGTAATAATGCCCTATGCCAAACTGTTTTGCCATGTGGTAACGGATTATGTATCAGTCATTATATTTTTGTATTAGATGTTTTATCTCATAAACTTTTTCATATAATAATTGTGCGTAAAGATTGTTATATTATTAATTAATCATGAATATGTACTCCATTATACGTCACCATAGTATGTGATTCTGATAGTGAAACCATAAAGCAAAGTCAATATAATTCTAAATTATAACTAGTCATATATGAGATGTTTATAAGATAAACATATTTGAAAATCTCAAATCATATATATAGATACTACTATGTTAGTTGGATGATAATCACGTTTTACTGGTCATGGATATTGGATATCAGTTCATTAACATAAACATATGTTGGATAACATATATTGGATCGACCCACTATGAGAATATACATGGTATATGTCGTTAGTGTTTTCTCATTATCTTATGTATGAGTAGTCCTTCAACTTGAGGTCATCATAGATTCCTGCATGTATATCTTCATACTTTGATATAGTCAAACGTTTTCTTTAATCGGAGGAACTGAGATCTCACCAAAGGTCTAAGCACATACTGTGACGCATCCATCTGATCAGGGCGATCATACGAATAGGTGATGTTAAAATGTGTAGAGTGCCATCGGACGACAACGTCGCTGATCCATTAACTAAACCACTCCCGCAAGCGAAGCATGAGGGTCATGTTAGGTCTATGGGCATAAGATGCTTAGAGTTGGCCTAGTGCAAGTGGGAGACTGTAGGATTAGTGCCCTAGGCCAAATGTATTTGTGCTATGAAATAGATTATGTATTAAGACATTATTATGTATCCAATAAAGGTTGTTTATTATATATCTGTGTGTATGGGTTGTCAACGTATATTTATATTTCTTATATCAACCATGAATGACACTTCGGGTCACGTCGTCAGAATACGTGATTCTGATAGTAGAACTGTGAATCAAGGAATGACATTATAAATTGTCCCTAGTGATATGTAGGATGTTTATAGGGATAAACATACTTCAGGTAAGAAGCTACATATCCACACTAGTATATTCGCAGGCTGGATGATCATGCTCTGCTGATCATGGACATAGGGATGTCAAATTTGGAATATACGTACGTGTTAAAGAACACGTACTGGACTGACCACACTATGAGTATATGCATGGTATATGTCATTAGTCATTCTTATATGAATAGTGTGCTTATTCCTACAACTTGAGGTCACCATGGATTTGTGTATGTGGAACTGCATAATTTAATATGATCCCACGTCATCCGTAATGGGATAATCATTAGGGTCATCGTGAGGTATGCACTCAATCATGATGAGTAATGTGAGTGACCAAGAAGGTATTTGTTCCTCTCGTCAAGAGAGAGATATCTCTGAGCCCCCTGATGAACTAGGACTAAAGAAAATGCATGGCCATGCTCAAAATGGATTAGCATGTGATCATTTTGTATTTACTCAGTCTAATTCTCGATCAGGAAAAAGACTTTGATCAAACTCAAAGATGACTTACTTCCATGCCTTGTGATCAATAAATATATCATAGAAAAGGAATAAGCAAACGTCTATTCAGATAGGTTTATGATCGCTGATCATTTCATTTAACATGGGTAGTCGACATCAGTCTAGAGGTTACTCATGACTTACGATCTTTAGAAGATCGTTACCAGCAATAAATGGAACCTACACGGTTACACAATGAACTCCATTCATATGGGATGAAAATACCTCAAAACAGTTGTACATTTGATGTATAAATTGGTGACCGAAATAATCAACTATTGGATTGTTGATTATGCGAAACAGTGCTATTCTGTTGTCAACGGAATAGTTCCATTCGGAATGGAATATATATGGAAACTGTAATAATCTTGGCTGCCACATTTCCTGTTAAGGAAACAGCTATTTCGTTGCCAACGGAATAGTTCCGTTGGGAACGGAATAGGCACAGTTTAGGTTTTTCAGTTAAGGTAACTGAGCAATCGTTCGCCTCTCTCGCTAGTAAAAATAGAAAAGCAGTCCCTCTCTATTAAAGACATAATTCTAAAGCCTTAGAGGCCATCACAATACAGAAAGAGAGAGAGAGTTTTGTGAGGTAATTTCGGAAAGTATTTCCGGACTCATGTAGCCGAGTTCGGTAATTCCGTTTGTCTGAATGTCTCATGAATACGAGTAGAGGTTCTTTAACTTGAGAACTTTCGAGCGATTGTTCTTCATCCCTAGGAGAAGCAAGGAGGTACACGGAGTCGAGCTTCAGGAACGAGAAGGTTATAAGTCAGAATAGTTCAGACCTACATCTGTTCTTCATCTTGCGGATCAGGAAGTTCCGAGGTATAAATTTTAATAGCTAATTTCATACTTTTATTACCTTAACGACGATCCTAGGGCGGGTTGAATCCATAGGTTCCGTTGTGCATGTAACGTACATAGCTATGGATTCCCCAACAGTTACCTGCCTTATGCTGGCCACAATGGACTCCGAACTTCAAAAACAGTATGAAGAAATGGAGGCTTTTGCCATGGTCACACAACTCAAGAAAATGTTCCAAGTGCAAGCGCGTATTAAAACGCATAATACCTTTACTAATTGTAAGACGGTTCCAGGTACATCAGTGGCCTTCTATGTTCTCAAGATGAAAGGTTATATTGATTACCTTGAGAAGCTTGGTGCAAAGGTAAACAAGGAGATGGCTACCGATATAATTCTCGGGTCTTTAACCCTGAATTTTAAATAGTTTATTATGAATTATAATATGCACAACATGGACAAGTCCACTACTGAGTTGCTCGGCTTCTATGATCGGATATTTAGTAAACCATGAGCTGAAATGTGAATGATCAAGATAGAATTTGTTACTCTCGGATACGAGAGAGATATCTCTGGGCCCCCCTGATAAATTGACAGGAAAACATAAATACATAATTGATGTTTAGGTTATGATCACGTATCATTCATATAATTTGGGTAATCATAAGTCGTACTAGAGATTACTTATGATTTATAAATTTGAAGTTTATTGCCAACATTAAATGAACCTACCAGGTCGCACACAAATAAAACAACTAAGTTAGACATAAAATCAAAAGTAAGGTGAAGAGGTGTAAGCATGAGATGCTATAAATAGATGAAGGCTTCGTCTGATTAGGTCAGAACATTCAAAAAATCCAAGCCGCCTTTTGAGAAAGAGAGAAATAGAAAACAGATTAAGTAATCTCGGTTTCTCCGCCAAAGAGACTAGTTCGCGTGTGGATATGTGTAGAGGGCGTTGCCGGAGTCCTAGCACTCTTGGTGATCAGATCCATGAAGAGACGTAGGGAGATCGTTCGGAGACGAATCACGAAGCCCTACTAACCGGATTAGCCGAATCCGATGTATAAATAAAATTTATTTTCTGATTTGATTGATATTACACGGATTCTCGGTTAGGAAACGGGTAAAATTTTATTCCATTGTGCTTATTTCAATTGCGCGCTTCCTTTCAGTGGTACCAGAGCCGTGCATTGACCAATCAAATTGATTTTAACTATAAGAGTTATACACTGTTTAGACCATTGTTGATTTGTTAATTAGGGTTGGATCTGATGTGGGAAAGAGGTTTCCTACAAAGACAGTAAATTCGGATTAAGATTTTGGTTTATATCTCAAATTGGATTACCATGACTGGTGATTTGAGATTTGATCTCGAAATCAAATTTCAAATTTTGAATTCAGATGTCTTTTGATTATCAATTTCGGTTTGAAATTAATATGATTAATTTAGCCCGATTTGATTATCAAGTTCGATTTTAATTTAGATCTGGTGATTTAATTATTTTTTTCATCATTGATCCACATATTATATATTAATGCTATATATATATATATATATATATATATATATATATATATATATATATATATATATATATATATATATATATATATATATATCAAGGGTGCAAATAGCGTTTAGCGGTTTGTAGCGTTCAGGTCATTTTTGTAGGGTATAGCTCGTAGCGAATGCTACAGCGTATGATATAGCGGATGTTATAGTATTTAGCGGATGATATCTTTAAGTATTATCTAAAGTAAATACATTCTTTTATAAAAGAAGAGTGATAATTTGGCTTATTTTTATTCAAAAAATACCGTAATTATACTATTTGTTCATTAAATTAGTTCTTAAATTCAAATATCTTATTCTTATAGCCCAAAAGATACTATTTAGAGTTAAAAAGATATAGCGTAAAAAAAATCTACAGCGTGCAACGTTTTGCCGTTGACGTGTAGCGTTTCGTGCTTTAGCGAAACTATAGCGCGCTATTTGCAACTATATATATATATATATATATATATATATATATATATATATATATATATATATATAGGGAGATGCTAAAAAACATACGTATGTTTTTGGGGTGAAAAATATACGGTCCAAAATACGTATTAAATCATCAAAAATTCAAACTTGAACCGTTGGATGGAATATATATGTTTTGAATATGTTGTAGATTAATTTTCACAAGAATCAGAATATTATTTCATTGTCATCATATATCATCAAAAATCACATAATCGCATATATATATATATATATATATATATATATATATATATATATATATAGATGCTAAAAAACATACGTATGTTTTTGGGGTGAACAATATACGGTCCAAAATACGTATTAAATCATCAAAAATTCAAATTTCAACCGTACGGATGGAATATATATATTTTGAAATGTTGTACATTAATTTTCACAAGAATCAAAATATTATATCATTGCCATCATGTATCATGAAAATATGTATAATATATATATATATATATATATATATATATATATATATATATATATATGCGATTATGTGATTTTTGATGATATATGATGGCAAAGATATAATATTCTGATTCATGTGAAAATTAATCTACAACATATTCAAAACATATATATTCCATCTGTACGGTTGAAATTTTAATTTTTGATGATTAATACGTATTTTGGACCGTATGTTTTTCACCCCAAAAACATACGTATGTTTTTTAGCATCTCCTATATATATATATATATATATATATATATATATATATATATATATATATATATATATATATATATATATAATCCGTCTTATGCCCCGATTAATCCTCCTGGCACCTCACCTCTCACCACCCTGGTACCAGTGTGAGATTGGGCGGGGGGTCTGCTGCCTCTGGTCACGCCGCCTTGCTCTCATAAAATTTCCTGAAATTCCTTCCTTTTCCAAATTTTCCGACCCCGCCTCTCTTCAAAATACCCCCAAATTCCGTCAATTTCTCAAAATTCTCCGAGTACACGCCTCCCTCTCACTCTCTCTGTCTCTCATAGACCTCCCCTAAATCACGCCTCACTCTCTCAAACCCTAAATCACCGAATAGACTCGCTCTCGTAACATCTAACCAGGATATTCTTTCCCCAAATCTCTGCCTCCTCACACGAGTGAAATTTACCGACTATCTTCCCCGCCTCTTTACACAACACTTTCTCAAATCTCCCTCAAAGTCAAGAATGTTTCAATTTCGGTTCTCTTTAATTCTCTGATTGTTGCGCTTCATTTGTTTTTTTTTTCACTCTTTTAATAAAGAGTTCATATAAACATCCCCCGTTTACCATCCCTCCCCCCAGTGCTTCATTCACCACTAGTAAACGGGGCCCATATTTTTTTTGAATTTAATTAATGAAAAAGATGGTAAATGGGGCCCGTTTACCAGTGGTGAAGGGGCCGTTGGGGGGATGTTGAGGGGACAAGTATACTCTTCCTTTAATAAATTATGTTGGTTGTATAATTTTGTTTTTATTTATTTTTTGTTGTTCTACTGATGTAACTCAAGGCTTGTAGAAACTAGAACTAGATGATTGCACAGTTTAGGATTTATCAGATAGAATTTGGTTAAATTGAGGGTTAATAGTGCAATTAGTTGTTAATTGAGGCTTAATTAGTATATCTTGAAAGAAAATAAAAACTGAGAAAGTAAGATAATTATTTTGTTAATTTGTCATAGAATTGTTTATTCAATTAAAATTGGATAACCTGGGGCCGTTTGGTACGTGATTTTAAATTAGGATGCCAATACATTCAAGTATGATGGATTTCATTCATATATTTGGTATGTTACTAGATAATAAAGTAAGGTAATCGAGAATTTTCTAAGTAATATTTGGCGGGAATAGGATTACCTCCAAAATAAGTGTCTTTTCACATTCCCACGAGAGAATCCATTTTTCAATTTCCCTCCAAAATTAATGAGACGAAAATTTCTATAAAATGTCTCTTCTTCTTTATTCATGTATTATACACGTATTTTCTGAATTTTTAAAAATTCGCATCTTCATTTCAATAATTCATCCCGTATTTTCCCGTATTTTTACCAAATATAATATTTTCTCAATTATTTTTAAATAAACAATATATATTTAAATAATTTAATATACCAAATTTTTTCGAACAATGATCTGAATTGACAAATTATACCGTCTTTGTTTTATTTGACCGACTTAGAAAACGTTCAATACGAATTATACACGAACGTATCGCGAACCGTATTATTTCCGTATCATAAATGACTAACTATGGTTGCAAGTGATGTTTGCGCAATAGTTTTTATTATGATTATTAGTTATTGAATCTGTTTCTTATGATAATGGATTATTAATTTTATTATTAGAATATTCTATTTTGTTTAATTATTTTTTATGTGAGATTTTAATTAATTTATCTAAATATATCTTATAAATATAGCAAGTCAAATAAATAATGATATTTTATACGTTCAAATCATGGAAATGATAGATGCACCAACCAAATATGATAATCACACATGTCTTAGAATGACATTCCTTGGAATGAGATTCCTTAGCATCCTTGCATTTCAAGGCATCTATCAAACCACGAACCCAAGGACCCCAAAGTAATAATTTCATTTTACTTTTAAATTTTCATCTTGTAGTCTTGTAAAAGAAGAAGAGTATTGGATCTTGCAAATATCATGGACAAGGGAATACGAATCAAGCTATCTGATAACCGACAAGGTTTTGATCTCTCTACTTAATGACACTACCTTACTTGATGAGAGTTGCTAATCCTGTGATCTTAGAAGGCGTTGTTACAAATGTTTCAGGTTTTACCAGTACAAATTAAAGATTTTTTTCTTTGAATTTAGGGTTAATATGTCCTTATTAGGTTTAATTAAACGCATTTAAGTATAAATTGTGGTGATTAGAATGAATTAGTGTTTTTTTTTTGTCTAAGTTTTATGGTTATTGTGCTGAACTAGAGTTTAATTTGGTGAACTTAGGCCTGAATTAGCAAAATCCTACTCGTATGGTTATTATTTTGTTGCTTGCCGATTGAAATTGAATAAATGTATTTTCACATTCTTTATTTCATGGAGCACGAACAATTCACGGCGAGAGATGACTTCATTTACCAAACGAAAGGACCCACTACAAACCAGAAGGCAAACTACACTAGCAAGGAAAAAGAGGATGGACGGATCTGCAACGGACCCAATCGGCGCCCTTGAACTCCTATCTCGACCCCCTAATCAGATTTTGACCATGGACGTGACCAAGACAATTATGACCACGGTCATAAGCAACCTACCTATTCTTTCTTTTTCCTTTCTTTTATCTTTTATTTATTTCTATATTTAATTTAAAAACCACTAAATCAGTGAAATATGTCTTCAATACAATACCGTTCCGAAGTCGAACTCGGCCTCCTTGTGGATTCGACAAGCTAAGTTACTGCATGTAGGTTGTGTGCTTGTGACCAAAAATCTAATAAACAGGCGAAAACACAAAAAGCATACACAATATTTTTGAGTGTGTCTTTGACCACTTGTATTATTATTATTATTATTATTATTATTATTATTATTATTATTATTATTATTATATTGAGGTGGTTCTTTTGACAACGAGCTTATTCTGCCAACACATGACAATATTAATTATAAAAAATGATAATATAAATTTCAATCATACAGATGGATATATCTGTTTTGAATATGTTGTGATCAATTTATACATAATTTGTATCATTTTAACAACTAAGAAAATAAATAAATAAGAAAAATAGCGGTTACAATTTTTTTTCCCAGAAAATTAGTAATGCTACATTTTCATATGTGTAGTAAACATACTTATATATATATATATATATATATATATATATATATATATATATATATATAATTTCATATTTTCTTTTTACAAATCATGTTAATTATAATAATTATTTTTATATTTTTTAAAGTTAATCATCTATAATTCAATTTGATTTGGTTTCAACTAAAATCTATGTAATAAATTATCGTGCATATTTAGTTTTTCTGATCTCCTTCATCTAAGACTGATTAGTAGAGGCGCTTTATGGCTTGAAGCAAGCGAAATATTCATTTTCTCATATATATGTTAATAGATAATGGCACAAGAAAACCAAATAGAATAAAGAAATGATGACATTTAATCTAAATTGAGATTATAAATTAATAATCCAAATTATTTTTTGGGTTATTATTTTTTGTTTTTTATGAATTTTTAATTTTTGTTATTTTATTTCTTATATGTAAATTTATTTGTTTAGAGTTATCCATCCTTACAATATCTTATGATGTAATTTAAAATAATTTTAAATATAACTAACTTATAGAACATAATTATTATATATTATTTATTATTTATGTAATATAAATTTGTTTCAAACTTTTATTTAGAATTTTCATAATTGTAATTTATACATAGATTCAAATGAATAATAAAATTGCAATTTCTACATAGATTATATGTTGTATTTGTTACACCCCTGATCCAAATAAATGACTAAAATGTAACAACCGCCAAAAGACAATTAAACAAGCATCCACATAATCTCTAAATTACAATTATTAAACTTAACAACATCCTAAAATCCTAAAATTGAGACTATAAAGTTCTCATTTATTTAAAGTAATTATTAAACTAAATTTAATTTGCTTAAGACGCCACTCCACCCGAAATTCCCAAGCTAAAGATCAAAACCTGGGCACAACATAAAAGTAAGGGTGAGTACTGATTCAGTAAGGTAAGAAAAGAGGCCCAGCCGCATACACAAAAATATGATGTATATAAATATAGTTTATAAAAAAATAAAGTAACGAAGAGTCGATTGCATAATTTATAATAGTAATAATATAGTAGTTATAAGAATTGTTTTCATTTCGGGATATTAACTCATTTCACTTTCCACACACAACACACACTAGATCATGCTCCGTGGCATCGAGTACGCGCACAGATACAAGTCTTTCCGAGCTCGTTATTGGGTGATCAGCGGCCCTAGTTTCGCTCTACTAAGTACGGCTTCTCACCTAGGTGAATCAGCGGCCCTGGTTTCGCGGTACCAAGTACGGCTGTATTACCTCTGCTTTTTCACACATCTCACTATACCCTGTATCTTAAAATATCTTTAAGTATTATCTTTAATTTCTTTTATTACTAAAATATTAATTTGAGCCATGTAAGCTCTATTTCATAAATAAAAGTTATATATTCAATATTCGGTATTATCATTATAAATACTTATAATATAAATACTATTTATACGGAAGAACAAATATAGCCAAAAGGAAAAGCATATGCGGGCAAAACCTTACTTGAATAAATGTAACAACTAGCAATTCTCACGCGAAATCTCCGGCTTCCACAAACTCTGGAGCTTCCTTCGCAACTCTTTCAACTTCTTGGTCTTCTTCTAATACGAACTCCTTCTCACGAGAATCTAATTATTTAATTAATACTAATTACTATTCGATCTCGAAATTCATACCGACTTAAATCTGATTACTCCCGAAAAATATTTTCTGGACCTTAAATGCAGAAACTAACCTTACCAATGATCCCGGAATGCCCAAAAACATACATATCGACTATTTATTTGTGAAAATTGGAGTTATGATTAGAAAGATATAATTAAAACAAATTTCCTTAATAAATCGGATTTGAAATTCTAGCTTTTAAAAAGTACACGAAATTCCAGATTTTCTCAAAACAGTATTTCCAAATCCCAGTTTTATAAATTCCAGATTCTCTTAAAAACAGTATTTCCAAATTCCAACTTTTAAAATCTAAACTCTTGAATCTGTCCGAAAATCCAGAACCCAGTTTCAGTTCAGAAAATACCCCATTTTCAGATTTAATAAAATCAGATATTTTGTAATATTATTTACTCATAATATAAATTATAGGAAAATATTAATATCATATTATCATATTCCACAATCATTTTACTTAAAAATTATAACATTTATTTAGTTGTACTCTATACCAATGATTATCGTTATTTAGAATATAGCCCATATGATATAATAAAATAACATCAAAATTCTCTTTTCCAACATATTTGACCGTTTAATATAATAATTTTCTTATAAAAATATTTATCCTTCCCCAATTTAGTTTTGAAAAATATAGTTATATTAATTAAACAACAGATCCATGAACACAAAAATATTTATTTTATTTATATACACATGCAACATGGCCTAATAATACAAATTAACACTAACTACTAATTAACTAAATAAGAAATTGCAAACTCACATAATTCCAGAAGATTGCAGAGAATAAAATTGGGGTTGAAGTCTGTATAAACCCAGTGTTCACGAGCCGAAATTGCTTTCTACCTTCGGTCTACATGGACCGGTTTCACGGAAGCTAAAAATGAGAAACCGCGTGCTACAGTGCCAGGTGCATGCTACAGTGAAAGAAGCTCCACTCAGCTCTCCAATTCCTCACCAATGGACCCGTCCGGTTCTGCAGCGCGAAAGGGAGAAGAGAAGGAAAGGCAGGGAGAGGGAGAGGGAAGAAATGGAGAGGAGGAGGAGTGTTGGGGTCACGTGTGACAGGGAAAAAGGAGAGAGAGAGAGAGAGCTTCGCGGGTCAGATTAATCGAGAGAAAAAGACAGGGAAGGAAGGAAAGGGATCCCGTTTTGCTTCAGTAGAGGGTATTTGAACCAAAATAGAAGGGAAAAATACACTGTATCTTCTGATTAAATGCAAATTATTCTCATTAAAGACCATAATTACCCACTAACTGCAAATCTAAAAATTCAGCCTTCCCCATGAGATTCTCTGAACTTACAAAGGAAGAAACTGAACAGCCACGTACTGCTGCCGAAATTGCACTTTAGACCCTCCAACTTAAAATAATCACATCTTTCACTATACACCTCAGAATTTGATGATTCAAATTTCTAAATTCTTTAATTAATGTGCAGAATTTATTGAACTAAAATTTATTATTTCTCAACATACCAAAATATTTTTAAAATTATGAAAATACCCCTACTATCATAATAAAAATAAAATTTAAAATTTCTTTATTATAACAGTATTTCTAGTAAGAGGTCATGAGTTTAAGTCCGGCAAACGTAATTTTTAAATAATACATATTTAGCAATGTCTTCCAATCCATTAAATATATATTGAATCTAAAAAAAATGAATAATAAAATTAAAATATTGGCACCGAAGTGTGAGTATTATCCTAATTTGTATTTAAAATGAACCAAGCTCGAGCCTAACAGCCTAGCTTGAGTTCGGCTCGATTTCGGTCCGAACTAGCTTGCTTGACTCAGGTCAGTCTGAGCAAACGACCTTTTTTCCCACTCGAACGGAACGGCCTGTCACTGTAAAATTATTTATTCTTTAATTCTTCCTTTTAAAATCAAACCCCGCAGACAGCTCTCTCTCTCTCGCCCCTTCTATTTCAATCGACCACAACTCCACTCTAAAATCGCAACCCCCAAACCCTAACATCTCCATCCAGATATTCCCATAAGAACAAAAAAGAAGAAGAACAGATTGGAAGCATGAATCAACTCAGAAATTGAAACAAACGTGTATGACAAAACTCTCAGAGGTCCATTTCTGCATCTGATGCCGCCGGCAATCGTCGGCCACTCCAATCCGGATCCGAACCCGATGGACCGCCCGAATCCGCTAACCAAGCCCCATCTCGTCAAACAAAGGAGACACGCTCGTTCCTCCAAGCCGCCCATGACGGGTTTCAACCCGTTTTATACGGATTCCGATCCGAACTCCAGCCTAGTTGATAATTTTAATTCCTCAAAGAATGCTGGTGATGGTTTTAGTTCTAATTCGGGCGATAGTTTTAGTTTTGGTGCTAATTCGCAATCTTTTGGTCCTTTTGTTTTCGGTGATTCAACCCGGAAGTTACCGGAAAGAAATTTGAGGAATGTCGGGGACGAAAAGGAGAATAAACCCGTTTTTGTTTTCGGTGGTTCGGAAAATTCGAGTGCGTCTTTGGATTTGCATGATAAGGTTCAAGCATGGCATCCATTTAGTTCTACTACTTCGGATACTGGATACAAAGAGAATTCTGGACAACATGGTCCCTTTGTGTTTGGCAAAAAACCGAAAGAAAACCCTAGTTTTCTTGAGAAAATCCCAGAATCAAAGATGGGTAATTTAAAAAATAGTGGAAATGAGACCAGAAGTGGTAATTTTATTTTCGGAACTAGTTCATCTTCTTCTAATGATAAGGATGAAACAGATAATATGATTTATTTGGAGAAAAAGTTGGAAAAGGAAGTTCCTGTTGGTAGTTCATCTGCACCAAAGGAGAAAGATGAAAATGTAATTAACGATCCTCCAGGGACCAATTCAGAAAGCTTTACTCATCAAAAGGAAGGAAATCCTACTTTTGCTTTTGGATCTTCAAAGGCAGATCCTGAGTCAGTGAATGTGGAAAATAAATTGCCTGAAATGGTGAAAAACCTGAATTTAGGAATTGGAACATCAAACAAGGAAAGTAAACAAGGCACGTTTTTGTTTGGAGTCGACTTAAAGAAGAGCACAGTGAGCTCACTTGATGAGAATATGAAGAATATGGATATAGGCAAGGAGAAGAAAGAGAACTCCACCTCGAGCAATTTCTCTTTTAATTATTCCAATATACTGCCTGATGAAATTCAAAAATTACACATCGGTACCGAAAGGCGAAATCCGTCCAAGGCAAGGCTTCAGAGAAATGCAAGGCATAAGAAGGAAAGGAGCAGCAGGCCCTGTAAGGTTAGAAATCCTAGTGGGGCCCACCAAATACCGACATTCGTACCGACTTTTAATACCAGTACGAATTTCTCGGAACAATACGAGTCGGTATCAGAACCCGTACCGGTACCGGTACCAGAACCCACTGTGGTACCTGTCCAGGTACCAATACAAGAACCTGTGCCAGTGCCGGTACCGGATTCGCCAGCAAGTTATTCACCAATGGACTGCTCACCTTATCCAAGCAATGAAAACCCTAATGAGAATGCGAATGAGTTGGAGGCAGAACTGGTTTCTGCAACGGAACAGTTGGAAATAAAAGGCGAAAACCCTAATGAAAAAGAAAATGAAAACCCTAAAATCGATGAAAAGAAGGCGAAAGACGCCAATGAAGCAAGTGGCTCTTTTGAAGGATTTGCATTTAATGCATCTAACCCTCTCGACAAAGAAGAGGGCAAGAAAGGATTCGCATTCAGCGCATCGATTTCCGCGCAGGATCCTGCAGCGCCGGTTCGGCGAAGGCATTTTAGAAGGATGAACAGGAACAGGGGGGTTTCCGCTGGGAATTTGAGTAAGGAAACAAGGAGATTTGTTCAGCCTGGCGGTTTGCTGACCAATAAGATCGCGCCACCTGGCCAAGAAGATTCTAACACGAGTAAAACCACTACCACAGAGAGAGAGCCAAGGAAAGAATCAGCTGGTACGAGCAGCGAAGCGCTGGAGACTTGCGAGAAGTGGCGCTCCAGGTTCCAAATTCTTCCAAATATCTTATAAGGGGGAATTTCATATTTGCCCTTCCAAAAACCCAAAATATCATATCGGAAGGGTAAACATGATATTTTGGATTTTTAAAAGTTGGAAGGGTAAATGTGATATTTTGGGTTATTGGAAGGGTAAATATGAAATTCCCCCCATATATAAACATCTCTACAAAATACAAATATAAATCCCAAATTCTTCCAACATTTACAAGACTAAATCCGTTATTTTGACGAGCAGGGGGAACCAAGCGTACGCGAAGGGAAAACTAAACAAGGCGGAGGAGTACTACACGAGAGGAATCCAGTCCGTTCCTTCCTCAGAAGCTTCTGGAAGGTCCCTGATGCTCTGCTTCAGCAACCGCGCGGCTGCTCGTATGGCGAGTGGCAGGACGAGGGAGGCGTTCCAGGACTGCCTTTCTGCCTTGGGTTTTGACTCCCAGTTTTTGAGAGCTCAGCTCAGAGCTGCTAATTGTTTGCTCGCGTTGGGAGAGTTTGATGATGCGGTGATGTATTATAATCGCTGTGTTTGCTCTCACGATGCTGATTCTAAAGTTCTTGCTGAGGCTTCCCAAGGTCTTGCCAGAGCTCAGGTACACATGTTTGTTTTAGTATTTTTGTATGCATTTTATTAAAACACTTACAACAAGTAATAACACGTAGAAATGTTTGGATGATTTTGATATTATACCATACTGTTATGATCTACAAATTTTAATCTATGAAATGTTTGTATGTGATATTATACAGTACCATTATGATACTACTTTTAATATATGAATTGATTTTTTTTTTTTCTTTGGGACAGAAAATGATTGAGTATCTGAATACAGCGACTGAGCTCCTAAAGAAAAAATCACCACCTGAAGTAACAAGGGCTTTGGATTTAATTTCTGACGCTTTATTAACTGCTACGAATTCAGACGATTTACTGAAGATGAAAGCCCAGGCGCTCTTACTGGTACGAAACTGACGTTATTTCCTAAGATCCTTTTCAATTTATGTATGCATTTATTTACTTATTTCTTTTTGGTAATAGTTGCGGAGATACGATGACATGATTGAGTTGTGCGAACAAAGTTTGGAATCGGCTCAAAAGAATTCGAATTCAGAGATTGAAGATCCGAGGCTTTGGAGGTGGTGCCTAGTCTCAAAGGCTTATTTCTACTTAGGCAAGCTTGAAGAGGCTCTTGAGCTGCTCAAAAAGCACGAGCAAGTGCAACCTATTTCAGCCAACAGGTAGTAAGCTTTTTTAATGGGTTGGTCTTTTCTTTTTTATATATTCAAAAGTAGTTCAAAAAGTAAATAATCTAAAACTGGAACAACAGGTGTGGAGAATATTCGGCAGCATCTGCAGCTATCATAGGAGAGCTTTTACGCCTCAAGGTATAATATTTCTCTCGATTTTTCTACTCTTGTTCATATCACAATGCAACCAATCAGTAAAACTAATCAAGTGAAATTATTTTTTCTCACAGGGGAGTGGGAATGAATTGTATCAAGCACGCAGATTTGCCGAAGCAGTAGAGAGTTACAGCGCGGCTCTGACGTATAACGGCGAGTCGTGTGGATTCTCAGCGATCTGCTTTGGAAACCGTGCGGCTGCGTATCAGGCGCTCGGCCAGGTCATGGACGCCATCGCTGACTGCTCTCTCGCCATCGCTCTCCATCCCAATTATGCCAAGGTTTGTTTAGGGTTTTTTGTTTAGGGTTTAGGGTTTTGGAATTGAGCTTAGTTTTGTGAAATTTTTTGTGAATTTTCCAGGCCATATCTAGGAGGGCTGCCTTGTATGAAATGATTAGGGACTATGGCCAGGCTGCGAATGATCTGCGCCGTTTGATTTCCCTTCTTAATAATACTAATGATAATAATAATAACAATAATTATGTGGAGCTAAACCAGGCGCAAATAAGGCTTTCTTCAATGGAAGAGGAGAGTCGAAAAAGGACACCCTTGAATATGTACTTGATTCTGTAAGTCTTTATTTTCTTTGTCTACGTTTGCTTTTTGAATTTTTTGGAATGCCCCCTGTAGTTGAATGAAATTGCACGCAAGTCATTGTGCTCTTATGAAATTAAGATGGAGTTCCTTCTCTTAATGCTCTTGTGAAATTAAAATGAAGTTCCTTCTCTTAGTTGGATGATTAAAAATTTAAAATTGGAATCAAGTCCCTTGTGCTGTTGAGAAATAATATGATTATTATGCATCTAGTTACTAATTTATTTTTTGTTTTTTTATTTGAAAAAGGGGAGTAGAAAGATCAAGTTCAGGAGCAGATGTGAAGAAAGCGTACCGGAAGGCTGCATTAAGGCATCATCCTGACAAGGTTTTTTTTATTCTTTTTTACTTTGTTTTTTGAACTCTGAGCTGTTTTATTTATTTATTCCTTTTCTTCGTGTAAAACTCATATATATATTTTTTTCTTTGGTTTAATTCAGGCTGGGCAGTTCCTGGTTCGGAGTGAAACCCTAGATGACTCGGTTTGGAGTGAGATTACAAATGAAGTACATAGAGATGCTGATCATTTATTCAAAATTATTGGAGAAGCTTATAACGTACTTTCTGACCCCGCCAAGGTATATTTACAACTATGTCCTCAGTGTTTTGTTTTTCCCATAAATATCAATTGGTGCTAAATGTTCATTGCGCTTAATATATCAAATTGATGCTAAATGTTCATTGAGCTTAAAATATTATAAATACAACTGATGCTATATGTTCATTGAGCTTAAAATATTATAAATATCAATTGATGCACAAATCCTCTTATAATTTCCTTTTTTTCCTACTTTACACCCTCTTGTTTCTTATAATTCATTATTTATAATGTTATTTTCAGAGGTAATTGTTTCTTATAATTTATTATTTATATTTATAATGTTACTTCCAGAGGTGCTTGTTTCTTATAATCGATTATTAATAATGTTATTTTCAGAGGTTAGAATATGAAACGGAAGAGGAGATGAAGAGTGTGAAAAGGGCATATTATAATGGAACGAGCAGAAGACCCAAATCGCCGGAAGAACAGAACAGCAAACAGCAATGGCGCCCGTGGCGACCTTCAAGAAACCGCCACCAATGGTCTGAATCTTATGACCCCTATTGGTAACTTTTGCGTAACAACCCCTTGTCAATGTGTTTATTTAATCGGGATCCGAGAAAAGTTGGTTTGATGGATGGATGGATCATGTTTGAGTTCATTTGAGCTGGACTTTTCCTTTTTCGCCGGATTTATTTTTAAGGACCGATTGGTTGGAATTACCCAATTTTGAATATACTAGATTTGGGTATCCAATGCATGGATTTTTGTGGTATGGACCTAATTATTTTTTTTTTCATTTACTTTGTCTTTTAATATTTTTTTGTTTCTGTTTATTCGTTGGATGGGATGTCAAAAATTTAGCTTGTGATCTATATGTTATATTCTTGGAAAATATAATATTGGGTGATTCATTTGGAACAAAATCATTGTTCGGGATAACAGTATATATTAAAGTTGACAGCTTTCTTTTAGAGCTTCACGTATCCCTAAGACTGTTTACTATTCAAAATTATAAAGAGAGTCATACACAAAATGAATTTGGCGTAGTGGCTGTTCTGTTTGCTTAGGATCTTGAAATCCTCTTTTTCTCTGCGTTACGAGCATACTTCAAAAAACTAGCTGTATTATATTGGATATCGTATCAGATAATCATATAGTGTATCTCCTACGTCAAAAACTAATTTTAAATATGTATAAAATAATTAAATATATAAATTATAACATTAAAAATATCAAGTAATATATAATATAGACGTATCATATCCAAAACTTTTTAAAAAAATTACCGTATCATCATATCCGTATCCGTGCAACACATATAATAATACATAATAAGTAGAGGTGGCAAATGGGCGGGTTGGGCCGGGTTCGGGTCAGGTCATTTCGGGTTCCGGGTCGTTCGGGTCACGGGTCGTTCGGGTCTCGGGTCGATCGGGTCTCGGGTCGATCGGGTCTCGGGTCGTTCGGGTTATGGGTCATTCGGGTTTGTATTCCGGGTAATTCGGGTCTGTGTTTCGAAAAAGTTTGGTCTGTGTTTTGAGCAATTCAAGTTTGTATATAGATAGACGAAATATCGAAAATTCGACTTAATTTTCATAGTTCCTAAAATTGGAATCAGGATCGAACTCGTTCACTGTCTGTGTAGTGAGAATCGTCCGACTCTGATTGGAATCGGCCGAGTCGAATCGGAGAATTTGATTTTTTTAAAGTATTATCTTTAAATTAAAAAATGGAATAAAATGAAATTTTTTTTTAAAAGTTATAAAAATATGGAAAGATTCAAAGAAAATATAATCATATACATTTGGATATATCTATAATATATGATATTTTTGACTATATTTTTTATTTAAGAGGGGCAATGAAAAAAATCGAAAAAAATAAAAAGTCAGAAAAAAAAAAAAATCATCGATGAACAATTCGGATTCAAATTAAATATATAGACATAATATAGTTCTTTATTATAAGCTCAAAATATTTTAAGTCTTAACATTAATCTTATTATAAAACTTTGCATAATTCTCAATTCTTAATGCAAACCTCGGAAATTTTCAGCAATGTCACAATTTACAAATAAAGCTCAAAAAAATACAAAACGCAATCCAAATGAGACAAAAAAAAATATTTCAAGAAACTAGACTTCAATAACTATACTTTAGAATCAAAAGTTTATATTTTTAGACTTAGGATGAAGGAGAAATAAATCAGACAATTTAGATCAGAAAATAATTCAGAAAATTAAGGTTCAGAAATTATCTCTAACTTTCAGAGCTTGTACCGGTCAAATGATTCACTCAAAAATTATGAAAATTTATCAGTAATTCAATGAAGGGATATATATGATTCACACAAAAATTGAGCAATTAACAGTTAACTGATCAAGCGATATCAGTGAAATACCAGTATCTGTTCAGAAATTTGGATTTCCGACCATTGTTCAGTAATTTCCTAATAACTCACAAACCATTAATCAACACGGAAAATTGGGATTCGATTAAGAAACTAGACTTCAAAAACAACGACATAAGTCTCTGTTGTACTCGTGTGTGTTGATTTTTCAGCTAATTTGTTCTAATTAATTGTGCAAGTGCATTGCGGATAATTAGGCATTAAAGATATTTGTTTTGTGTGTATAAAGTTGGTCATTTCTAATATGGTCTACTGTTGGTTAAATTAGTCCCAAATTATAGCTTTTCCATGTGTAATCAACATGATTTATGTTCTCCATATAATTATATTTTCTGTGTCAACCAAACAAATATTGCCATTACTAGTCTTATCCTGCACATTCTTATTTAAGTTTGATATTGTAAATAGGTGCACTAATAATGGACAGTGGTGATAATGAAAACAACCGCAATAAGAGGAAAAGATCCAAAGTTTGGAATGATTTCCTCTTGTTGGAAGACGAAGGTGAAGGACAAAAGGCAAAATGCAAATATTGCGGGGACAAATATTTGGCAAGTTCAAGAATCGGAACCACTAATTTGCTTCGTCATCTTGAAAAATGCGAAAAACGTCCCGACAACATGGGTACGAAAGAGGCCGGGGGTTGTAATAAAGTTGATCAAGCGATCTATCGAGAGAAGCTTGCTATCAAAAATTGCGGGGACAAATATTTTTTTGTGAGGTTTTGCTATCAAAAATTAGGAGATGAAGATAAGTGGGTCAACGTAAAAGACCGAATGTATCAACTTTTCAAAGAGTATGACAAAAGTGCATCTTCAAGTGGATTTGGAGGGCAAAATATTAGTTCGCGTTCAATTCATCGAGAATTTGATGATGATATTAATGTAAGAGTTTATTTTGCTATGTATTTATAGTTTTCTCTAATTAATTAGTTTAATATAACTAACTTGTATTAATTTATAGGATTTTAATAATTATACGCGCCAAGATTATGCAAGAAAATCACAACTTGATTTGTATTTGGAGGAGGCAAATGAGGATCATACGGTGGTTATTGATGTTCTTAGTTATTGGAAAAGAAATCAAAATCGGTTTCCCGAACTTTCCTTAATGGCTCGCGATGTGTTGAGCATTCCTATCACAACGGTCGCATCCGAGTCATCATTTAGTATGGGAGGCCGAGTATTGAGCAAATGGAGAGGTGATGTCTTATCTGAAAATGCGGAAGCATTGATCACCTCTAGAAGTTGGTTATTTGACGAAAGTAAATCAATATGCAAACATATTTTTAATAAAAATTTCATGAAAAAACAATAAAAATTCTTATATTTACTACAAAAAAGATATTATCAAGAGAAGCAATATACAAAACTAGCATGAAATTAACTACATAAATTCTCTCAAGTCTGATATACATTTTTTTCATACTTTTGATTTAAAATATAGTTCATGAAAGATCCAAACTTTCCAATATGACCCTCTGCCTACTTTGATCAAATTTGACATTTTCCTTACCCTTAATCAGATTCAAAGTCTTGAAACAAGGTTTCCAACTTGGATAAAATCTGATTTTTGAGGCCTAATAGAATTTCATGAAAAAACATTAAATATTATTTATAAAATATAATTAATAAAATATAATTTGGTTTTATTTATTTTTTATTTAGCACCTGAAGTTGTGGAGGGAGAAGAAATTAGTATTGCCGTAACGCATGAAGGTATTCTAATTTAAAATTTTGTATTTTTAATTTTTTAAGAATAATTTTAATATTATTTAATTATTTTTTATGTCATGTTTCTCTAATTTCAGGCGAAGAAAATTAAGGTGATGATCAAAATATTAAGAATACCTTGTTTTGTAAATCCTAACTTTACCATAATTATTTTTGTGAACTTATAAGTACTTATTAGTAACTATTATTTTGTAGTACTTTTTACTATTATGAGAACATGATGTTTTTGTGAGGTTTGCACAATGATGTAACAGGAACTTGGTTTAATTTTGTTGTTGACCTGTTTATTGCACGATATTATATAATATTAATTTTGTATGTTGTTATTACTTATGTGTTATTTATACAAAATGAGTTCACTATAACAAACCAAGTTTTCTATTAAAAAAAATTAATTTATTAATGTATTAATAATTTAATATCATAAGATCTGAGAATTAAAAAATCATCATTATACACATAACACATGTAGATATACAACTTTTTCAATGTAAAATTACAGAAAGTCCAATAATTATGGCAAAATCAGCACACAAATATTCAGCTTCATGTTATTCATCTTGCATTACATGTTATTCAGGTTTCGAAAATTGGGCGGGTCATTCGGGTTCGGGTTCGGGTAATTCGGGTTACGGGTCGTTCGGATTTCGGGCCGCTCGGGTTTCGGGCCATTCGGGTTTCGGGCCATTCGGGTTTCGGGTCAGGTCGGATTTCGGGCCGTTGACTTGTCAACATCTTCGGATCGGGCCAGGTTCGGGTTCGGGTCGGTCGGGCGGATTTTTCGGGTCGGGTCAGATTTTGCCACCTCTAATAATAAGTGATGAGCCCAACAGAACCACCAATGTTATTGATTTTTTTTTATATACCATTTTTTTTGAAAAATAATTCAACACTTGCCACTGTTTTGAAAATAATGGCGGAACTGCATGGCGGAACAGACATTGATCCGCTACTAGTAGTGGCGGAACATGTCCATTTTCAGTTTTGTCTAGGCCATTTGGCGGGCTAAACATATTAATTAGTGTAAAAAACCTTGCTCCGCCAATACTAGTGGCGGAACATGTTAAATCATTATTTTTGCCACACTAACAGTTAAACATGGCTCATGGATGGGCAATTAGTCTAAAAATTGAAGAATTAGCCTAGGCGGAACATGTGCATACTTCTCTTGTTCCGCCAATGGTACTGGCGGAACAGGCCAAATTTTTTTTTGCTCTATGACTGGAAAAATACAAAAACCCTGTTCCGCCACTGCCTGTGGCAGAACAAGTACAATTTAACTTGTTCCGCCACAACTAGTGGCGGGTCTGCTATTAGTATAAATACATGCCCCCCAAGAATAAAAAGCGATTTTGAGACAATTTGAAGGTGATTTTGAGCCCAAAAAAAAGGCGGGAAATAGAGGGAAATTAGGGGAAGAAAAAGCAAGTTAAAGAAAAGGAAGAAGGAAGTAGGTAATTTATTATAGAATTATTTTTAAAACTTATTAATTAGTTCAATTTAGTATATATTTTTTTGAGTTGTTGAAATATTATTGCAATTAGGAAGAAGAAAAAATAGATATTTGAAAGAGGATGGCACAGAACACAGCAATGTTTCTATGTTACGATGGTCGGATTGTTCAAAACCTCAACAGCTGCAGTTGCGATCCATCTGAGCCGGCTATTCTACCAGAAAGCACAGCTACAAATAGAAATTATGTCCAATTGTGTTATGAAATTTATGAAAATATCGGTTGGTCGTTTAATGATACTCTTTTAATTCGAGGTAAATATCCTTACCTTAGCGGCAACGATGACATTTTAGACCAGTGAGAATTACGAATGACAGACAATTGGTTCAATTTACTGAGCGCGTCAGAAGTGTTGGTCTAGAAATAGAAATATATGTTGATCAAGAACCAAGTAAAGAATTCCTGATAGGAACTAGTAGTAGAACAACTATAGTTGCAAATGCGGATGAGAATGAGAGATTAGAACCCGTAAATAATGAACAGAATAATGGAGATTATGAGGGTCAATTTCCGATATTTGATAGGAGGGTATTAGAAGATGAAGATGATAAAATGAATTAGATGAGGAACCAGAAATGGCTCCAGAAGACGAAGAAGAAATATATGGAAATGGCGATATACGGAAGAGGATCAGATGGTTAGTGTGCGGACTTTTGGCGAGCCGCCGGCGGCGGAGTTCGAAGATACTTCAATGTGGGCATTTGGAAGAAATGATGTTATATTGGGAAGTAGTATGCATGAAGGGGATGGAATGCTGTATAAGGGTCAAAAATTTGAAACGAAATCATAGTTGCAATCGGGCTATAAGATTATATAGTGTGATGTGGCACCGAGAAATCGAAGTCGCTAGTTCAGACAAAGAGAGATATATGTGCGCTGCAAGCTTAAACATGAAGCCGACAGATGTAATTGGAGACTACATGCTTCAATAAATAAATAAGAATTATGGCAGATTAAAATATTTATGCAACCACACATATATATGCAACCACCATACACCTATAAAAGACCACAAACAATTAACCATTGCGCTTGTTGGGGTGTTAGTTCTAGATATCGTTAGAGCGGATTTAGCAATTAAACCCATAACAATAATAGAAACTGTTAAAATGAAGTATGAATATAGCATATCGTATTGGAAGGCTTGGCACGCGAAGCAACACACGCTAAGATTCTTCTTCCGAGGTTGGAAAGAGGCTTATAATTTGCTCCCTGAATATATGGCAGCAATAAAAGTAGCAACAGACGGCACTCGTTACTCTTTTAAACTTGGTGCTATAAATAGTAATGGTGAGACCGAGTTTGAAGGACTGTTTTGGGCATTTGGCTCATCACTTCATGGTTCAAGTTTTGCAAACCCGTTTTAACAGTAGATGGAACTATTCTAACCGGAAAATACCTAGGAACCTTACTATTGGCAATCGCTAAAGACCCAAATCATCAATTATTTCCTGTAACTTTTGCTTTGGTTGAGATGGAGAAAAATGAGACTTGGATTTCGGTTTTTGAGTGTTTGGATAACGTGCTCGGCAATCACAATGGTTTGTGTATTATTTCGAATAGGCACGCAGGAAATAATAAATACAATGAGGGGTGACAAACGGAAGGAACCTTACGGATATCATCGTTATTGCTCGTGTCATTTGGAAGTAAATTTGAGTACCCACGTAAAAAATAAAGCAATATCTCAGTTGCTAACACCATTAGTTCGAGCACAACATATATAAATTTGAAAAAATGTGGCAAAAAATTGAGAAGATAAGTAAAAAAGAGGCGACGGTGGGGCGAAATAACTACTAATAATGCCGAAATAATGAATTTTATTTTCAAAGGAATATGAAAGCTGCCTGTTACGGCAATTGTGAAGGCGATTTTTTAAAGCTCAATTCTTATCATGTGAAATATGGAGAGAACGCTACTAACATGCAAAATAGGTGGCCGGATGGTGATTTGATGAAAAAAGTAGAGAAAAGGGCCAATAAAGCTGCTTCACATACAGTTAGTCACTTGTTACAATTTTAACAGAGCAATCTATCGGGTACAGACAATTCCTCGGCGTACGATTAGTGGTATCAGAAGAGGAGGAACGGTTTGGGAAGTGAATTTCAATGAAGGTAGTTGTGGGTGCCAGAAGCATCAGATATATCACTATCCGTGTTCACACATCATAACAGTTTGCATACACAAAAGGGTATTGCACGAGCCGTTCATTAATAAATATTATACATTGGATAATTTGAGGCGTACATACAACATGAGTTTCTATCCTATAAAGGACAAATCGCATTGGAGGCCACGCACAGAAGTTTGTGATATTACGTTGGTTCCTGGTGATAAACTTGTAAGGAAAGACTCGAACGGAAGAATGAAGCGCGGTAGAAGACAGGAGAAACGATTCCACAATAGTATGAACACCATGAACAAAGAGAGTCGTGGAAAGAATTGCAGTGTTTGCAAATTACCCGGACACACTGCACCAAGGTGCACAGAAAGGGGTGGAGGCTGATATAGAACGGAACCCTAAACTGGTTATGTTGTTTTATTTACAAACTTGTATTATGTTGTTTTATTTACAAACTTGTATTATGTTGTTTTATTTACAAACTTGAAGTATGGTATTTTTTTTTAAGAACTTGTGTTATGTTGTTGTTATTATTTAAGAACTTGTAGTATGTTGTTGTTTTTCTTTAATAACTTGTGTTATATATGTTGGTGTTTGATTTCCTTCTAAAACATTTGAGTAACAAGCATAATAAACACAAAACGTAACATAATAAACACTAACATAATAAATCATAACATAACAAACCATAACATAACAAAGCATAACATAACAAACCCTAACGACCTTTGCCGGCTACTCTCCTCTTCCGTGCCACTTGAGTCATCATCTCCTCTTTATGCCGGTTTTTATGTCTGCTAAACCCATCGAACCAATCTCTCTGTACATTTTGAATCCTATGCTAGCTCCATCCATCATGCTTTTTGCCTTTAGAAAATATTTATTATTTTTAACTTAAAAAAATTATGAAAAATATTACGAAAAATTTTATATACAAAATATTCACCGCGACTCTTTTGTCCGGAATAATAGAGTGGTATGTTCTCGTACCGTATGGAACCTGAGACTGCACTATCGGATCAGACGCACTGCAATACCATCTCAAGTATGCGTCAGTTTCGCTGGAATCGTACGGTGGCGGCTTACGCTTAGGGGCTCGTAGCCATTTACTCTCCCATAGATATACCCACTTGTTGTGAATATCCGGCCAATTTTCTCCGCGGCCTTGTTTCCAGTCGTGCAATTCTTCATCATATATGGGTGCCTCTTTTTCGGCGTGGGGGTTACTGATACCCGAGCTGTCGCATCACACTCTGAGGGCGAACACGCTCGATAATCTAAATATAAATCAACGGCAAAGAGACTAAGCAAGTATCTCTTTCTTCACCACAAATGGGTGGCAGTCTCGGGCGGAATTCTTCGTAAGGTGCCCAATCCACCATATCTGCTAGCTGACTGTCGAACAAGTCCTGACGTGACAGCAAATGATTGTACGCCGTATCGTCTCTCCTAGTAGCACCAATAAACAGTATTCCAACCGTATCGTTATAATCCGGATTTTCGTACATATTCAATCTTTCGAGGGTCAACACAACATTCGGCCGAAGAGCAGGAAAATGCATCCACGCCCATAATTGTAATAATAACACGCACTCCCCCATATATTTCCGACTTTGACCGGTACTTTTACACAGCTCTCGGTACAGATAACCGAGAACCGCACTCCCAAATGCCCAGTCGCGCAAAATTTCAATATTTTCTAAAAACACTAATGGCATGAGGGAATATGAATCCCCATTCGAGTTGGTAAATAAAACGTCGGTGAAGAATGCAATCATATAAGCTCAACAATAGTGTTGCACCCTTAAGAGGGGGCGTCATTTTCCAAATCGGAAAATTTTTCCGTGAACCATTTCTTGTACACTAAAATCCTGCTTTTTCTTCTGTCACCTCTGAACATATCTGCCGGTGGGGTTTTTCTGAGCAGTTCCATCGCTTTATCTACTCAGCTAATGTCTCCGGTATTCAAACACTATGCCGTGCCATCAACCCGCATCCCAACAAACATGACACATCATCCAACATGATGGTCATTTCCCCGTATGGCATATGAAAAGTATGTGTCTCCGGTCTCCACCGCTCCTGCAGAACACTTATCATAGTAGCCTCTATAGGAATATGACCGATCTTTAGGGTTTGTAACAAGCACGCATTCAGAAAATATTGCTCGTACTGATAGTTCCATGGCACCTGCGTAGACGACAAATGTAAGTATAATATTTTTACGTAAATAAGTATATATATAGAACCATATTTAAATACAATACCGATGTGCAATGCTGCCTGAACCGATAACCCCCCGGCAGGCTGAATGGAACCGTCTCTTCGAAACGTCTCGTTCTGTGTCTATTTTGTAATGCGTTCAATGGACGATATGTCCGACGTTCGGGCTCAGCCATCGGAGCCTTCCCCTTGTTTGCCCGATTAGGTCCGTCCCGACTTGAACCGGCTCCAGATGACATCTTTATATAAAATAAAATGATATAAATTACTACTTAATTTTAAATTATACATTTTCTTCAAATTACTAAATAATGAAATTTATTTATTAAATCTTTTCATAATTTTTTAAATAAAAATACAAAATAAAATATATTACTACTTAATTTTAAATTATATATTTTCTTCAAATTACTAAATAATGAAAATTATTTATTAAATATTTTCATAATTTTTTTAAATAAAAATACTAAATAAAATATATTACTACTTAATTTTAAATTATACATTTTCTTCAAATTACTAAATAATGAAAATTATTTATTAAATATTTTCATAATTTTTAAATAAAATATATTACTACTTAATTTTAAATCATACATTTTTTCTTCAAATTACTAAATAACGAAAATTATTTATTAAATATTTTTATAATTTTCTAAATAAAAATATATTACTACTTAATTTTAAATTATACATTTTTTCTTCAAATTACTAAATAATGAAAATTATTTATTAAATATTTTCATAATTTTTAAATAAAAATACTACATAAAATATATTACTACTTAATTTTAAATTATATATTTTCTTCAAATTACTAAATAATGAAAATTATTTATTAAATATTTTCATAATTTTTTAAATAAAAATACTAAATAAAATATACATACCGAATAATTTTTTTTCTTCTTTTACTTCACCTTCTTCTTCTCCTTCAACTTCCTTTCCTTCCTCTTCTTCTTTCTTATTCCTATTTCACCATATTTGAAAAAAAATTTAAACCTATTTCACCATAATTTCAATCAATTATTTCAAACAAGTTAATTCAAACAAATCAATCAAATCAACCTAACTTCAATCAATTCAAACCTATTTCACCCTAATTTTAATCAATTCATAAAATATCAACACCAACTACTAAATCTAAATTCAAAATAAAACCAAATCAATTACCTTTTTTATCTTCTTCCTCCTATTTCCTGCTTTCTCCTTCAATCTCCACTAATTTTTGGTTGTTTTGGAAAGATTTATCACAAAAAATCGTCCCCAAATCGCCTCTCTTTCGAACTGCCGAGTTTAATGGGTATAATTATTTTAACGGGCTGAAACGAGGGGTCCGTTTAATATAATATAAGGCTGTTCTGTCACTAGTAGTGACGGAACAAGCTAATGGGTTTAATGAGTTTAACGGGTTGAAACGAGGGGTCTGTTTATAATATAAGGCTGTTCCGCTATTAGTAGTGGTGAAACAAGCTAAATTGAACTTGTTCCGCCACAGGCAGTGGGGGAATAGGGTATATTTTTTTGCGTTTTTTCAGTTAGAGAGAAATTTTTTTTTTGGCCTGTTCCGCCACTACCTATGGCGGAACAAGAGAAATATGCACCTGTTCTGCCATAGGTAGTGGTGGAACAGGCTAATTCTTCAATTTTTAAGTTAATTGCCCATCCATGAGCCATGTTTAACTGTTAGTGTGGCAAAACAAATGATTAGGCTTTTTACACTAATTAATCCTGTTTAGCCCGTCAAATGGGCAAATTTTGACAAAACTGAAAATAGACATGTTCCGCCACTACTAGTGGCAGATGAAAGTCTGTTCCGACACAGAGAGTGGCGGAAATGGTAGTTACCCCATTATTTTCAAAGCAGTTGCAAGTATTGAATTATTTTTCAAAAAAATGGTATATAAAAAAAAAATATTATTTTCAAAATAGTGGCAAGTATTGAATTATTTTAAAAAAAATGGTATATAAAAAAAATCAATATTATTAAGCTGTTCTTTTTAAGTTTCATATTTTACTAAAGCCCAGTTTAAATATTGGGCAAGATTCAAATATTTGAAATCAGGTTTTTATATAACGCTGGATCTGAAATTATAAGTTCATGTAACTCGAGACCTGATTGTAAAATACCCGGGATTTGTATGTAAGGGGCCGTTTGGTTTGAGTATTGAAGGATGTCTCGGAATGCATAGATTCCAAGGAATCTAATTTCAAGGCATGTAATAATATCATGTTTGGTTTGGTGTATATATTCCAAGGAATGTAAAAAATCTTGATTTATAGAGATTCTAAATTTGTAAAATTTATTTAGATCGACTAATTAATGAGAGAGAAATATTTTTTTCTAAAAAAAAAATTTCTTAATTTTACATTGGTTGCTGATGCCACTAATTTTGATGGTAATTCTATTTTTATCGAATATTTTCTAGGAAATCAAGAATTTTGTTATTTTTATTATCCGGTGAAAACCAAGAATGGAATATTTTCTAGGAATCCATCTTATTGGATCTATCGGATCTAGTGGCTTTTATAGAAGGCGAGATTTCAGTCTCCAATCCAGACTCTTTCAGTTCTGAAACTCACGCGTTATGAAAGAGTTCATTCTTTTTCTTCTCTCTCCTATTTTTAGTCATTGTTCTTAATTTTCCTTCAATTCATGCATTATCTGTTGCTCTTTTATCGTTTTTACTCTCGTCCATCTTACGATCATAGATTTAAGAAGTATTTTTTAGAAGCATTTCAATTCAATCGGCATTTGATTGGCTTATCTCTCTTTTTCTGAATCGGTGAGTTTTTTATTTGATTGAGATCAGACTTTCATTGTAATCTGATCAACATCGTTTCTCTGCTACATGATTGAAAATTTCAGATCCTATATTTCGTTCTTAATTATAATAGTTAGATCAGGAGATTTCATTCTTAATTTTCAATAGCTAGATCCTTTATTTCATTCTTGATTGCAATAGTTAGATCCTATAGATCATTCTTAATTGCAATTTCTGAATTTCAATAGTTAGATCTGGCCCTCTGATGATTTGAAATGTAAATTCTGAATAACAACAGCTAAACATTCAGATCTGATCATTCAAATTGTAATTGGGTTTCACATTCAAAACAAAATTGTAATTGGGTTTAAACTTCAAGATTTCTAGCTTCTGTTTGACCTTTTTAACTTAGAATTTCAATAGCATAGATTTATTCTCAGTTTTTTCTCCTCATTCAATACTGCTAATTCTCAAAAAAGAAAAATCCTTGTGAAGCGCAAGAGTCTATCCTTTGATTCTAACATTATTTAATGTTGTCTTTTCTTTCTATTGCACATAAATTTTCTCATTCTCCAGCTCCTTATCCAGTTTCCGTGTAGTAATATGATACCAAATGAGTATACATCGGATTCCAAAGTCAACTTTTGAGTCCAAAAAATCTCTTTGTTTTATCATTAATGGAATATATCTTGAGTAGACTCGTCAAATCAGGTGTTACTTGTTTGGTATTATATTGTTACAACTGAGTAATGTGTAAGGAGTTGCAGATTGAGAGAGTTTGTGTTAAATAGATGAGACAAATTTTAATAATATTGGGATTGAAGTTTAGAGTACAGTATTGGAAAGATAATTGATGGGTGATTCAACAGATTGAGCTTTTCCACTCAGGTAATCAAATTATATTACAAAATTTTAAGATTATATGTTTTCTCAAATAGTCTTTCGCAGATATGAGAATGTTTTGGAAATGTTTGGTGTTTTTTGTGTTATTTATTGAAATTAGGTATAAAATGGTTATTAGACATCCATAAATTAAGAGAAAGTTGTTCCATATTCATTCCTTAATTGTGAACCGTACATGATGCATCTATTCCTGCTGAATTTTCCAGCTAGATATTGGCATAATTTTGAAGATTTATTTAACGATTCATATGTGATTGTGTCACTTCTGAAAACAAAGGTATAAAAAGTTTTTTTTTTGCAATTTCTATTAATGCATTGATTTTTTTTTGAAATTTAGACGTAGCAGAAGTTTTTTTCATGCAAATTTATCTTTTTATAGGGAAATTTGTAGAAAACCTCTTGCATTATGATGAAATTGCAAGAAAAACCTCCATTCTCCAAACATCCCGCGCCCGCCCCTCCTTTTAGTTCAGTTCTTATTTTTTACTTTTGGACGATTGATCTTGACCAATTTGAAAAGAACAAGAATGGTTAAATTTTTACAAATCTACCAAAACAAGTAGATTTACAATATTATATTATATTATGTAATGTGATAAAGGCCAACAAAATAAGATGCTATTTTTTTATTTCTCTATATTTGTTTTCTTTCTAAATATGTTGTATATAATTTTGATCTAATTTTGTTCCTCATTTTATGTGTTATGTTTATTTTGCTTTCTTATCATTTTTTATTTTTGAGTGACTTCATCTAAATTTTTTTTCACTGTCTCCCTCTGTTATTTAAGCTGAAGTCATCATGTTGACATATTTATGAATGCAGTTGATTAGTAACAAAATATATCTTGTAGCTGGTTACTTGATTTTTTTTCAAATTTTTCAAATTAACTGTCAATGCTTGAAATCTTAAGTTTTCTGAAACAATAGAACATTTGTTGGGAATGCACTTTAAAAATGTCTGTTTGGAGATTTCTTTCTTATTATTTAGTTATTTATATATATATATATTTTTTTTGTATTTTTACAAGTAATTAAACATAAAATCTAGAATACGACTAGATAAACAAACCAATTTGACCAATCATTGACAAACGGATGCTGTGCCTCTTGCCTTTCCATCTGCATCACACACTATTCAATCCATATTAGAAACCGAAGAGAAAAAACTATTCATTAATTTTCATATTCAACCGTTTGTCGATGGTCGGTCAAATTGGTTAGTTTGTCTAGCCTTATTCTAAAATCTATCATTCATTTCTTTTGAAATCTTACTATCTATTATGCTCCTTCAATTTGCATGCTTTTGGTGAGGCCCACGTAGGCCTTTTGAAAATTTGCAAAAAGTTTCCTACATTATGTTGAAATTACATAGTAGTTCGTTGTTTGTAGAAAAAATAAACATAATAATATATGATATTCTCACCCATGATATAACATATCACACAAGGGTCATGTTTATAATAGCATATTACACATGGGTCGTGTATAGTGTGTAATAAGGTTGTCAATCATAACATATTACCTATGTTGCACCGATACGGATACGCGCGTCGTATCCGATACGATACGGACACGGCGATACGGCAATTTCAAAAAATCGGTGGACACGATACGTCTAATATATATATTATTATATTATTAATTATATATCTAAATATTTTAAAAATATAAAAAATAACTAAATATGATAAAGAAAACGACAAAAAAAGAATGAGAGTGATAAATCAGAAAAAAATCATTTTTTTAAATAAAGAAGAGATATATTATCGTCTTTAGTTATGTTTCTCATGAGTTATTTTCATTAATAAAAAAAGAAAAAAATAATATTAAAAAAATAGGCTTTAAAAAAGATCATTTTTAACAAAATAAATAAATAAATAAGCGAAAATGGAATTATAGAAAAAAATAAAAATTAAATTGGGATTTAAAACATTGGGCCGTGTCCTGCCGTATCGGTGCCGTATCGTAGCCTTATCGGAGCCGTATCGGAGCCGTGTCCTGCCGTACCGGTGCCGCATCGGAGCCGTGTCCGAAAGTCAAAATATATTAAAATATTCGGATACGCCACGTGGCGTGTCCGAAACGTATCGGTGCCGTATCCGTGTCCGATACGAAAAGTGGAAAAAAAACACCTGTGTTAAGCAAATTCACGTCTCAATATGGAAGCACCCCAAAAATGGAGCGGGAAGGAGCGATCTTATCGGGCGTTGAAGATGAGGGAAACGTGCCACGTTAACCTCTGGTTGCAAATACTACGTTTCTTCCGATTCGACGAAAAAAGGCTATCTGACCTTTCATGTTCGGCCACCAGAAGTCTTTTCGGAGGTCAAGTCGGCTGATTTTTTGAAGTATCCGCGTAACATAGCATTTTACACATGGTATTTTATGATAGGGAGCTGATACTGCGCGAGGGATACTGTAGCTACTCTGTAGCAATAGTATATAAAAATAGAAAATGGTATATACAAACATATGAACTGAAAACAAACAGTATATAAAAATTCATTCGCTGAATACGGAATTCGATTCTCTCACATACAGAAAATAGGACTAGTACCATAGCCAATTTGCAAACTTTAAAGAGTAGGAATTTGGTGAACTAGCATCATTTTTCGTTATTGTAATACTGTTGAGTTTTGACTCATGCATGAGAAAGATTCTTGGTAAATAATTGCAAGTAAATATGATGTGTTTAGGTGTAAGCATGTCATTACCAATGTAGGTTGTCGTAGAGCTTCCTCAGAATTTTTTTTTTCCTAAGTTCAGCAGGACCCATCCATACTAACTTTAAAAGTCGTCCATGATAATTATCTTACGGACACATTTATATTGGACAGGTCACGTGGATACACTCAGACAGTCTATCTTATCATAAAGTAAAATTAAAAATCACGTCGAGGGTACTATAGCAACCTTTGTTGCAACAGATTGAAATTATATACTGTTTTCTTGCATTTCTATATACGTTATATACCGTTTTCATTTTTTTTAATATATATTGTCTACCGAATAAATTTTTATATACTGTTTGTTTTCAGTTTATATGTTTGTATATACTGTTTTTATTTTTTTTTAATATATATTGTTTTACAGGATTTAGAGAGGTTTTAGAGAAATTTTCTGATAGAATTAGTTATGGTCTCTCAGTATATGAGTGTGTATGTGTTGTATATACCTACGGGCTATTGTCAAAAAAAAAAAATGTACAAATTGGCTGTGAATTCTGATGTGTCTTCAATAGTATATCAAATCCAGATACTGTATCCAAGAATGAAATAAGAGTATGGAAACAGGAAATGCAAATTCGATGAAATAAATAAATATTTACAGAATAGGCGTCAAGCCCTGTAGTTGTCATCAATATGGAATGATTTTAATATCATACGAATCATGAATAGTTCTACGTAATACGGTAAACTAAGATGATACTTCAGAACCTAAATTGTCTCCAATATGGAAGATATAACCTCAATCATGACTAATCGACTTTGGAAGAGGATAATGTAAGGGAAAATATATGAAAGTTCCCTCTAACCTAGACAAACAAAATAGAGTTGCACTAGCAACAACACTCATCCTTACCAAAGCTTCTCTAATTTGAGTAGTTAGCCGTCACCCCATCAATCAAAAAGTTGTAGATTTAAAATCTGTAAAGTAAATTTCTTTAAAAATAGACGAGGAATAAAATTTAAAAAACAGTCATCCTTTGATTATCGATTTCACCTACAATAACTATTACGCTTCTTTCACTGATCTTCAGCCTGAGCCCTGAGCTCCATCACTCGCCCATTCTTTTCGGTTTCCATTATGCAAATTTCTTGAGGTACCAGCTATGTCACTCATATTTACCCCAATTTTGTCAGACAGACTCAGTACCTGCCTCGTCTTCTTGAGTGGCGGCGTTGGATTAGGATGCAGGTGCTCTTCCTCTTTTATCCTTTTCTTCTTTGCGTGATAACTCATATGTCCTCCGTAGGCTTGTGCTGTGTAAAATTTTGCATGACACTTGTCGCAATCAAATACACGTTGGTTGTCATGCACTTGATAAGGATAACGGGATGGTTGAACTAAGTTGGGAACAGTAGAAAACAAGGGAGGTATGGCACTTGGGGATTCATTATTAATCGGCCTAATAGAAGATTGAAGATTGGATCTTTGATTGCTGTGAAAGGGGCCAAGTTGAAAAGACATGAGATTATTACTGGTATTTTTTATGAGGAATGACTGTTCCATTGCATGCCATTGTGACAGTGCAGATGTTGAGAAATTATATATAGCAGAAGGATCACTCTTGTGCCTAAATTGAGGAAAGGTCGAAGAATCGCCATCAGGCTTTCGTTTTGCATTGGCGGTGCAAAAATGATTTAGTAATGTAGGATCAATCTCGCTCATATGTTCAACAGCTATGATTGAGGAATAATCTAATGAGAGTAAAGCCCTAAAAGAAGGTGCTGGCCAAGACGGGTTTAGCTCTTGAGCGTGATGGTTTTGCAACAAGGGTTGAAGAATTGGTGGCGAGTTTTGGGCTGACGGTGGGTACGGTATATTATTCTGTAAGAAGTAAGGTGTCATGACTGTAGGTAGAGGAGAAATGCTTGATGGTAAAATGAAGTCGGAGTTCAGAGTTTGGTAACGTCCATTGAGATATAGAGGAAAAAAGAAAACTGATGTAAAAGAAAGGGAGATCAAGCTTATCATAAAAGAAAATGGTTAAAGATAAGTGAAATTGAACCCAATGAGAATGAATCAATGTGATGTCTTTCTATACATTCAGATTATTTGGTCCACGTGGCAACAAACAAAATAACCAAGCACTATTCAACCATGCATTTCTCACCGTTGCATTTTTGGAAATAAAATTAATTAGAGTATGTTCATATAGCATAAGTACGTTGAATTTGAAATTTATTAATTTAATTACATTCATTGTTTTTTATTTAATATAAACTAGCGGGGACACATGCCTATTGTGTGCCTTGATGACTAGTTGAGGCTTATGCGAACAATTCGAAATTTAAATGGATGTACAAGTACCGTATAAGATAACAATGGTCCACTGCAGAAAAATAATTAATGGATTAAAAAGAGCCAGTCAACTATAATAATCTAGTGATAAGTTATTAACCTCATCTTTTCATAGATAAGAGGTTCGAATCCCGCGTCTAACATGATTAATTTTAAATAGAATAAAACTCAGACGATTGATTGTATTTTCTCTAAAAAAGAAGAGCCTCCACAGCCTAGTCTTGGAAGGCCCCGCACTATATATTTTATCTTTTTCTTAGACATAGTGCCCGTAGGCTCCACTTGACACACTTACACATCCGAGATCCATCCTTCATATCCCCTAAAACTCAGCTCTAGTAGCTGGTTTCGAACCTATCCCATTACCATCCACTAGATTATGCCTGTGGTGGTTAAACACTTTATTTTTGTTAATATTATAAGTAATAAGATAATATTTTTATAATTTTTTTATCGTCTCTGTTGATGATTGTGATTTCTTACCTTTTTCCTTCAGTACAGTAAAAAATACATTTTTCGATGTTTGTGAGGCCCAAAAATATTTTTTTTGAGGCCAAACCTAGATTGAAAAGATCAAACATATCCATGTCATATTTTATCTCTGTAATAAGATAATTTAAATGTACAACCTATGTTGCACACCACAGACACGTACATAAGTGTCATGTCTAACACAATACGGACACAGACACATTTATATATAAATTATTTTATTAATAGTAATTTTAATTTTATAATTATTCTTAATATGCTATGATCATAAAAGATCAAATATTTGTGACATAGAGGATTATCAAAAAATATGCACATTGGGAGTTTTACAGTCAATTTGTTACAAGCACTATGTATACTACATGTCACAAAAGATAATAACACTAAAAAGATGAAGAAACAACAATCCCACCCCCCCCCCCCCCCCTCAAAAAAAAAATTCTAGCATCCAAGGGAGTCCCCAAAAGAGGCCACGTCACCCTCTGTTGGGGACCGTTGGATGGGGTGACGTGGTTTGATATGGACCGTTGGATCGTTTAGAGTTTTTGATATTTTATGGCGGTTTCTGTGTAGTTAAATACTGTAAGAATATGATTGGTTGAATTCGGTGTTCTGTGTTCTATCCTGATTTAGCGTGAAATGTCAAATCAAATATAATTAATTATTTTGAAAACTAAACTGTGTCACTTATGTGTTGTGAGTTATAATATCAACAACCACTGAATACTCACTATACATAATTCATTCCTAAAAAAATAAAATAATGATTTATCAAAAAAAAAAATTGGGTCCCACGTGTCACTCTCTTTCTCTCTCCCTCAAATAAATAAAAAAATAGATTAATGATTTTTAAAAAAAGTGGGCCCGCTCTTTGTCTCTCCCTCAAATAATTAAAAAAATAAATAAATCATTTTCCAAAAACAAAATGTGGGCTCCATGTGTCTCTCTATCTTTCAGGTAATTTGTTCCCAACGTTTTCTTTCAAAATATGATTTTTCAGCAACTCAATATTTTGTGAAAAAAATGAAAAGTAGAACAAGGATGATGAGATCTTTCATTCAAAATCTCAATTGTTATACTTTCGAACATACTATTATGTTTTCCTATAATGAATTTCAATATCTCGTGTCTTCAATCGACTGAATTGAATATCACCATATCAGATAGCAATATGACTCATTCCTAAATATTAAAAAAAAAAATTTGGGTCTCACGTGTCACTCTCTTTCTCTCTCCCTCAAGTAAAAAAAAAATAGATTAATGATTTAAAAAAAATGGGCCCTCTCTTTCTCTCATCCTCAAATAATTAAAAAAAAGAAAAAAAATAAATCATTTTCCAAAAAAAAAATGTGGGCTCCATGTGTCTCTCTTTCAAATAATATTTTTCCAACGTTTTCTTTCAAAATATGATTTTTCGGTAATTCCATTTTTTGTGAAAAAATGAAAAATAGAACAAGAATTATGAGATCTTTCATTCAATATCTCAATTGTCATACTTTTGAACGCACCATTATGTTTTCTCATAAGGACTTTCAATATCTCGTGTCTTCAATCGACTGGATTGAATATCACCATGTTAGATGGGATTATGACTCATTCCTGAATAAAAAAAATAAAATAAAATAATGATTTATCAAAAAAAAAATATGGATCCCATGTGTCACTCTCTTTCTCTCTCCCTCAAGTAAGAAAAATAGATTAATAATTTTCTCAAAAAAAAGAAGTGGGCCGTCTCTTTCTCTCTCCCTGAAATAATAAAAAAAAGAAAATAAATAAATCATTTTCCCAAAAAAAGAATGTGGGCTCCATGTGTGTGTCTCTAGCTCAGGTAATTTTTTCCCAACTTTTTCTTTCAAAATATGATTTTTCAATAGCTCATTTTTTGTGAAAAAATAAAAATATAATAAGGATGAGATCTTTTATTCAAGACCCCAATTGTTATACTTCCGAATGCACCATTATGATTTCTCAAAATAATTTTCAACATCTTGTATCTTCAATCGACTGGATTGAATATCACCATGTCAGATGGCATTATGACTCAAGACTGTAATAAAAAAAGGATTTATATATTTTTCTTATTTGATTCAGAGATTGTTTCTAATAAAAATATGAATTATTCATTGTTTATTCTGTTATAAGTTTTTTCTTGAGATAATTTATATAGACTTTTTATGATTATTAATTCATAAGATAAATTTAATGTGTTAATTATTAAACAATAAAAATGATAAAACGGAAGCGGAGCGCGAAAATTTCCTAGTTCTTCTAACCATAAAAAATATGAACTTTGTACCTATGAGTGACACGTGTCCCCAATATTATCATGTACCCCATGACATGTTTTACCCATATTGAGTACTTTTAAAAAAAGTATAACATTATTGTTATTTTTATCAGAATTGAGGGTATTTTTATGACTTTAATTGATGTGGGAAATGGTTCATGACACCAAATTGAACCTATATATCTCTCATGTGGTGTGAATGTTAAATGTAATTCTATGTAGATATAAATGTTATGTTTTTTGTTAAAATATATTTTTAGATTAAAATATTTAGCAAAAAATTATTTTTATCTTAGCTTAATTTTTATATATTTATGTATATAATTGATATTACTGTAATTACACTATTAAGTAACCTGTATTAAAATAATTTTGAACAAAACATAATTTTATGATTTAATGTGAGAATTTATTTACTTAACAATTGTATTATAATAGTAATTGTTTATATAACGAAATATTATAATTACTTGGTTTATGTTCTAATTAGATTATTATTACACTATAAAACATAATATGATATTAGATTATATAGTATAACAAGGGATAGCTCGCGCTTGCGTGAAATTATTTAAATTTTATCTTAATTCTAATGAAATGTTTTCAGAAAAAATGTGTATTTAACACAAAATCTTAATAAATTTACATAATGTGTATAAACTTCCAAAGTTCATCATAGAATTATACAATTAGAGAATACGTGGTATTTAAATGGTTCATTGATTGTACAATGTTAGTATTAACATTACTGATCAGGCTTTTTATCATTTGTGTTCTTGTTCTTCAATTCTTTATAATAATAATAATAATAATAATAATAATAATAATAATAATAATAATATTATTATTATTATTATTATTATTATTATTATTATTATTATTATAAAGAATTAAAGAACAAAATATCAAGAACACAAATGATAAAAAGCCTGATCAGTGCAATAATTTGGCTTGTGAACTTTGATTGCTTGCCACATATATATGGAACTTTTCAGAGATGTATCATGTAGCTGATATAAGTATTTAGAACAGATATATACCAACCCTTTTTGTTAGTTTTGAAGAAAAAATCCTCCATAAATATGTAGTCATCATGAGTCGATTCGTATTCTGCCAATCTAAGCAAGAAATCAGATTAGAATTTTATAATATGTACTTCATAAATGTTCCATTAAAATCCTCCATAAATCGAATGCTGCAATCTTCATAAAAAAAAAACGATAAATTCATAAAAATCACAGAGAAATTCTTATAGGTACCAACATGCATTGATAGAATGTAATAAATTCAAAGTTCAAACTTATAATGAAAATATCATAAATGTTCCATTAAAATTTATAACAAAATGTTTAAGCAATTATACCTTAACAGGCCTGTTGTACCTAAGATGATGCACTTTGTTGAATAATAAGTCAAAAGGCTGGAAATAAAAAATAAAAAAAGGTAAAATCTAAGAAATTATGGCCATAATAGGAAGTACCATGTGCATATTTCCGGTGAACCCTCCAGCATAACCATCTATTCTTGATGTGATCTTTGCACACCCGTACAAAAATAAAAATTACAGTCCTTAACAAATAATTGGATAAATATTTCACTCAAAATACCAGACTAAACTGCATTTTAGACTAACCTATGAAGAAAGAAATTTAATTTAGGATCCTAAAAAAAACAATCTTGATAGTTTATACTAACTTGGAGACGTTAGATTCTATTAATATATGAAATGAAGCGACATTATCAGTTGATTAAAAATCCTTATTAATCTTAGCTTCATTAATTTTATGAGTTTCGCATATGCTTTGTTGTAATGAGATATATCTAGATTTCAATTGCAATTTTCACAATAAAATACCAGCCATGAATACAAAAATTATTCATTCAGCCAAAAATTATTACATCAGATGTTTTTGTTTTCAGAAGACTGAGACTAATTTGAATGGTTTTCTTCATGATAAATCACCAATATGATTTTCTTATCACCCTTCAAAATAAATATGTTTTTCTTATTGTTGAATTACTAACAGAAAACTGAGAAATTCCACCGTAACACAAAAAATTTAAAATAACAGCAAATCAAATCTGTTTAAGGAGCTGATTCGTAAAACTATCATATATACTTCATTTGGTATAATTAGAAGATTACAAAAGAAACAAAGAAATGAGGCTACCAAAAAGAGGCTTTCGAGAGACCGTATCGGTTCGTACCAACCGGTGATCAAGGCCGGTCCTATAGTTCAGAAGGTCTTTGACGAAAATTGAATTGAGCCCTTCAAATTTTTATACGAAACCAAGGTCGCAATTTATCCCTCTTAAAACAAGAAATTAGAAAGAAGAGTTAATTTTTTAGGACTAATTTCGTTATAAATTCTAAAAATAATATGTATATCCTTATAAATAATATGTTATTGAAATAGGTATATCCTTATAAATAATATGTATAATTTATAAGTTCTGCCAACAAAGTACTTGATTATTTTTTTGATAAATTAGGGTGGTTTGCCAAACAAAAAGATAAATTCGGGTGGTTCATCAATCCCATTCCCATCCCACTTACAAACTAAATTAGATTAAAAAATAATTACAAGTCAAAGATGCAAAGTCCAAGCATTCATAAAAAAAAATTGCAAAGTACAAGATACTTAGTTGTCTTTAAGACTTAAGAGTACATCTATACTAGAGATACAACTTCATTGAGTATGCCACTTACTAATTTAATCTCTTACAAAGTTACAATACAACTTACATCACATCAGTGAAGTCACTTTGTAATTCGATTTATTCATTTTGCTTTATTTGCAAATGATAAGGGGTAGAATGATATATTTACATCTTTTCATTTTTTTTTTCTCCTTTCTTTTTTTTCTTCTATCAAAGAATGCTGCTTATTTTTTCTTCTTTCTTTTCGTTTGGGCTTGGAGAGGAATGGTCTGAAATTTAGTATTTGAATATGTATTATATACAGGGATTGTAGAAATTGGAGGCTCTATTAAACTTGAGGTCCTTGACCCAAGTCTAATAAATTGCAACAGGACCGGACCTGTCGATGATACGAGGTGAGAGAGCTTACAAGAAATGGATCACTTCTCTCTCTCTCTCTCTCCCCCCCGCCCCCCCCCCTCTTTTTTTCCTTTTTTTTCTTTTTCCTTGGCTGGCCGCTCAAAATGAAGCCACGCGCAGAGAGGCCAAAATCGCTCTGTTTATCCAAGTGCAAAAATGCATTTTTTACATATTAGTCCCCACATTATTCATTATTTACCAACAATAATAACAAAAGCCCAAATCTATTAATTTGTAAGCCCATTATCATTAGGAGGACCTAACAAACTCCCCTCCGACTCATGCACAAGAGTCGTCACACGCGCTTCTTTTTCTACGCGTGAGAAGCTTCTTAACGGGCAATACATTTTTCTTCATATCGGATTTGTTTTCGTCGATATAGCTCCTCTTGTACAAATCACTTACTCTCTCAGCCGTCACATCTACGCGTTCACCCTTGCGTCCACACGACGTATCATTTTTCTCGCTTCGTGGTTTATGACCATCGGTTAGCGGCACGTTCTCGTGAAAGGAACAACTACCGGATTGTCAGTTTTCGCGGATTGAAGATTGCGTCGGCACCGCTTCTTGCGGTACTTATGGCGGTTTTATACCGTCGTCACGTTTACTCTCCAACTTCATTTCTTGGCTTCCACCATCTCCCCCATGAACCAAATTCATCATCGGGGAAGGCTTTAGACCTAAATCAAATATGACCATAGAAGTAGATTTCGGTTTCTCTTCCTTACCCGTCCCGTCATCAAGAAATGTCACATCTCAGCTATGCACGGTGTTCTCTCTAGCGAGGATTTTTACGTCCTTTGCACTCACATTCCCTAACCGCTAATATGATGATTTCATCGACATGATTTTAGCTGGATTCACATTCGCACATAACTTCTCGTGCGCTACGTAGTGAAGAAAAGATGTTGTATAAACGGACAAGTGCAGAAAATATGTTGTATCGTTTATGTAACCATTGAAGTGCATATGACACACTTATCTAGTGCCGACCAAGCCTTTTTTGTTGGAATTTTGGATTGATTTATTGAATGGAGAGAATAGATGAGAGGTTTGGTTGGGAGATTCTTATCAATTCTTTTTTTTGTTTCGGTTACAATTTTAGTGGATAATGAGCCGGTTACACACCCCTCAATCTCACCCCCTATTTGTAGTTATTTTTTATGGCACCCTTTCATGGCACCCCAAAATACCCTCATTCATTTACACCCATACAAAACACCTATTCAAGGCACCTAATTGTTATGGGCCAAGGACCTTATTACAAACACAATATAAAATACAAACTAATTTAAATTAACTTATTAATTTATAAAAGCATTAATTTTAATACTCCCCCTTAATGCTTTTACTCGCCATCCCCATTAATTCTCGGAAGCGAATAAACTTCTCGCTTGCAAGTGCTTTCGTGAAGATATCCGCCAACTGATCGTCAGTTTTGATATGCTTGACAAGTACTTCATCATCTTCAACCACCTCACGAATAAAATGATGTTTGAGCTTGATATGCTTTGTGCGGCTATGGAAGACGGAGTCCTTTAACATAGTTGTCACGGAATTGTTATCACAGAAGAGAACGGTCGTATTGACTTGTTTCTCCCCCATGTCTTCAAACATCTTCCTCAACCAAATAATTTGTCGTGCGGCTTCGTTTGCCGACACATACTCCGCTTCCGCGGTGGATAGCGCCACTGTCTCTTGCTTCTTTGAAGCCCATGAGAATATTCCTGATCCTATAGTGAATGCATAACCGGATGTGCTTCTCAAATCATCCGCACTACCGGCCCAATCACTATCACAAAATCCAAACAATTCTATTTTTCCTTTTTTATTCTTCTCGTACATGAGCCCGAAATCTTGCGTACCTTGAATATAGCGCAACACCCTCTTTGCTACGCCCATATGAAATCTACTCGGTCGATTCATAAACCGAGATAATAAACCCGACGCATACATAATATCGGGTCTTGTAATGACGAGATATAATAAGCTTCCAACTAAGCTTCTATATACCGATTCATCGGCATCACCACTACCATCTTCTTTTGTCAATTTTTCACCCACCAATAATGGTGTCGTCACCGGATTGTACTTCTCCATTTTGAATTTAGAGAGAATACTTTGAGCATACTTCTTTTGAGAAATAAAAACGCCATCTTTGCTTTGATCAATTTCAATACCCAAAAAATAATGAAGTAACTCCAAATCATTCATCTCGTATTTTTTCAACATCTCATTCTTAAATTCTTGCACAATTCCTTCATCACTTCCGGTAACGATTAAATCATCAACATAAAGAGAAACGATAATCATACCGTTTTTGTCTTTCTTGATGTAGAGGGTCGGTTCACTCGGACTTCTTTTGAACTCTGTCGGTGAAGTACGCATCAATATTGCTATACCATGCACGGGGTGCTTGCTTCAACCCGTATAACGCTTTCTTCAATTTGTACACCTTATCTTCTTTTCCTTCAACCACAAACCCTTGTGGTTGCTCCACATATACTTCTTCTTTTAATACTCCATTTAGAAAAGCGGATTTTACATCAAGTTGGTATAGTTTCCAACCTTTTTGTGCCGCCAAAGCAATCAACAACCTAATAGTTTCATGCCTCACAACCGGTGCAAATGTCTCTTGATAGTCGGCACCCGGTTTTTGTGCATATCCTTTCGCAACTAATCTTGCCTTGTATTTTTGAACGGATCCATCCGGATTTGTTTTTGTTTTATAAATCCATTTTAACCCGATTACACTCTTCTCTTTTGGTGTTTCAACCAACTCCCAAGTCTCATTTTTCTCAATCATTTTTATTTCTTCTTCCATCGCATTTCTCCAAACTTCTTTTTTTACCGCTTGCTCAAAATATTCCGGTTCGACAACGCAAAAGTTGCAATTTAAATAAATATCATTTATATTTCTATATCTTTGATTTTTTACCGGTGGTGTTGAACTTGGCGTAGAGGAACTCGACCCATCATTAGTCAGAGGAGATTGCGGTACTTCCTCTTCTTCATCATTCTTTTTATTTTCACCTTCGGCTTCTTCTACGCCGTTTTCTTCTTTATGTACCGGCAATATCGGTACGTTTTCAACTTCTTTTCCTTTCCAAGCCCACTTTTCTTTCTCATTAAAAATCACATCTCGACTTGTGATTGATTTATTTCTGACTAAATAGTTTATAACCCTTTGATTGAGAACTATAACCGGTAAAAATACATTTCTCGGCTTTTTCTTCAAGTTTATGTCTCATTTCTTTCGGGATATGCGCATAGCAAATATATATATATATATATATACGTATATATATATACGTATATATATATACGTATATATATATATATATATATATATATATATATATATATATATATATATACGTATATATATATATATATATATTTTTTTTTTTACAAAGCATTCGATATTGTTGAGTGGACTTTCCTCTGTGAAATGCTAAACCAACGAGGATTCCCTTCAAAATGGACGTCCTGGATACATAAACTTCTCCACACAACCTCGTCTTCTATTAAACTAAATGGGTTAGCAGGTCAATTCTTCAACCATAAGAGAAGACTAAGACAAGGTGACCCACTATCACCACTACTCTTTATCTTGATTGCAGACGCGTTACAAAAAATTATCCAACACGCCAATACACTAGGACCACAAGCACATTTCTTGCCAACCACGGCGGTCCAATATGTAGATGATACAGTCATCATTGCAGAAACACATGCAGAGAATATTAAACTCATTAAGCAAGTAGTCAAATACTTCGCAACACTAACCGGCTTATCAATAAACAACCAAAAATGTACCTTCACCACAATCCACATTCCGCAAGAGCAAGAAGAAGTAGTGAAAATGCTTCTAAATTGTGAGAAGCAAGACTTCCCAATACCATACCTAGGACTACCACTCACGTTATCCAATCCTACCAAGGAAGAGTAATTACCACTCATCACCAAATTACAAAATAGAGTCTCCGGATGGGCTTCAAAATACCTATCTAAAGGGGGAAGGCTCACCCTTCTCAACGCCACCCTCTCAGCGCTACCCACTTATTACATGCAAGCCTTCAACTAACCAAACACAATTATGCAAGAAATAGATAAAGCCCGAAGGAACTTCCTTTGGAATGGCACAAAACAGCATAAACCGGGTAAAAATTTGATTAATTGGGACACGGCATGCTTGCCAAAAATAAATGGAGGATTAGAAATCAAAAACCTAAGAATTTAAAACAATGCTCTACAACTAAAATTGATCTGGAAACTAAAAAGTTCTCAAGATTCACTATGGCCCTCCACTTACAACAAAATATACGGAAACAACCACTTGTGCAAAAAAAAAAAAATTATTATTCTTCGCGCAAAGTCTGATACAACTACAGGACTGGTTCAACCATAGAATAAGAACCACGATAGGTAACAAACTCAAACTTAGTTCCACATCTGTACAAACGTTCTAAAGAACCATACGTCACTCTAAATCATTACCTGCCAAATCTTGAATAGCCGAGACTATGGGACAGGCAACTAAATACATCCTTAGAGGCTCAATGGACTGCCATCAAGAATGAAGTAACCAGCATCCTCCAATCACAGAGTGAGGATAGCTTCCTATGGGACACGAATATACAGAGAAAAGAATATCAGGTCAAACCAACCTACGACTTCTTTGCCCAACCAAGGATAAAAGACCCACTAGCCAACAAACTATGGGACTCTGCCGCTCCACTAAGGATAAAAATCTTCGGATGGACCTTAAGAAAAGGAAAATTACAAACAAAAGACCGAATCAAAAAATGGAATTCAACCATGAATACGACATGTGTTCTTTGCAATGACCAAAAAGAAGAAACACATATCTCTTCGCAAAATGCTCCTATGCCAAAGCTTTATGGACTGCCACGGCAACAAGGCACGGAGCCAACATACCAGCAAATTTATCCAACACAATGGAAATACTAGACCATCTTTGCATGTCCAAAGACCACAAGGCTAGAATGGAAATGGGGGCTTTATGGCTAGCTTGCACCTGGAACATATGGAAAGAGAGAAATGCACACATTTTTAAGAGCTGCAGGAAATCTCCGGTCTACACGCAAGCCGTAACCGACTATGGCATAATGTCCGGTCTACACGCAAGCCGTAATCTCCGGTCTACACGCAAGCCGTAATCTCCGGTCTACACGCAAGCCGTAACCGACTATGCACACATTTTTTTTGAAGAGTAGGCAATTGTCTACTAAGAGTAAAACCATGTAAAAATTGTAACAAATCCATTTGTTAATAAAATCTTAGTAGACAATTGCCTACTCTTCAAAAAAAACTTTCAAGGATGAAGATGATGAGGTCAATAAACAGTTTATCCATGCAATGAATTAAGGCCGTAGGAAAAACCCCTTCTCTGCAACAAGATTAAAGATTTTATTTCCCAAGTTTATGAAATACTGATTTGGACAGATCCGAACCAAAAGTCAAAATGCCAGTTTTTTTCTGACACGAAAATCAGTTCCCATTTTCCCAGATTTGCTTTCCCGATCTTATAGTTTTTAAAATCCAAAATCTGATAGAAGTCCCTAAATTGCACCCAAAACCCACAGTACAAAAACCAATCTTATAATAAAACCATGATAGACAATATTGAATTCATTTAATATAAACCACAACAATTCTAAAAATAATTAATTAATTTCTATTAAAATAAGATAAAGCGACAAAAGATATTATTGATTTTGGGTTCATAACTTATATGAAAATATGAAAGAAAGAAGATCCTACATGATACATACTTATTGTAAAATAAATTTGTATAACTATGAGTTAGTAAATAATCCTCCATTCTTAATAACCGTGAGGCGCAAGAAAACAAAGAAGGACAAGAAAAGAGTTTATATATAGATGGGGAGAGACTAATAATGTAATGGGAAAATATTCCTGGCTCCCCAGTTTCCCCAAGCACTTCGATTGCCTCATAAATGATGTTAGTGGTGGGAATTTAGCACGGATCAGATGAATTGTGTGGAGCCCACAGCATGAAATCAAATCAGGGTGGTCTGCCAAACGTATAAGCTGAATTACTATCAAGTAAAAGTCTTATCAATCTTTTGATTTTCTATATCTGAGAAAGAGAGAGGAGAGAGAAAAACACAACTTCCCGTACATACTCCATTTGACATATTACCATAATTCTATGCTTATAGAATTTCTTAATAAAAAGGCATTTTATAGAATATTGAGATTTTTTTAGATGTTTCTATTTATATGATAACATTAATTAATAGATATATTGGTTAATATTATAAATTAATACCAAACTAATAATAAACTAATTAACATAGTGTAATTCTAATATTATTATTTCACGTGATAATATAAGAAATTGATGACATTAAATTTTATATATGTAACAACAATTTGTTAATAATTCATCATATTAATAATTAGTCTATTCATTAATGGAAACAAATTTTTGTCATGTAATTTTTTGGAATAATTTGAAAAAATAATAATGTTAATTACTGTTTTCCTTTTTTAATAGTAGAAAAATATGAGAAATTAATGGCGTTAATTTTTATAAATGTTAATATTTTGATATTTCCTTTTTAAAAGCTCATCAATATATGGTTACTGGCAATAGTAGAAAAACATGAATTAATCCCATTAAAATAAATCCATGTTAATATTTAACATATCCTAAAAGCTCACCAATATATCATGTCAATGTTTAACATCATGTCGTCCAATATTAGCATTTACAAATTATAATTGGGAGAAAATAAATAGTATGAAAATATGAAAATAGGAAAATTGCATACTGGTAAACCATACCTTTTTTTCCCCTAATGGTATCTTAGTTTTTTTGAAAAATAGTGGTGGTAATTTAGCCAAGTTTACATACAAATAATAAGTTTACATTATTTCAGTGGACAAAATTAGTATGAGAATAATTAGCAAAACATTTAGTATCAGAATATTATTTCAGTGGATTAATATTTTAAGTGGACAAAATTAGTATATTAATATAGTTTAGATCATTTTGTGTTCATTATAACTTCTGATCTTGGTGTTTTTTTTGCTAATTAATGTTATATCAATAATTTTATTAAATCAGCATTAATTGCTAATGTAGAAAACAATATTCTTCCTTTCTCATAGGTATTTGTGGGTTGCGAAAAATTAGTAAACAATATTTTTTCTATTAATAATTTTCTTTCTATATATCAAAATTACTTGCATCCAAAATAAATTACTGACATTTAAAAAAAATCATTTGAAAATTTATCATAGTAAAAATTAATACCAACAAATCAACATAAATTACTACCAATCTACCGTGGTCCATCACCATAAATTACTTCCATATAAAAATATTTATTTCCTACATTACAAAAAGAAACTCAAATTATTGCTCTCATTTCAACATAAATTACTACCATTCAAATTTTCTCATTCCATTTGTGAATTATTGCTCTCATTCAAATACCTACAATTTAGGCAATAAATAAGGTCAATTCATAGAATCAAATTATATACTTCTAAAAAGGTACTACCATAAAATTTGGCAGCAGTTACTATCCAAACAATTAACAAATTACTAACATAAAAAAATACTGCCATTAAAAAAAAATACTAGTAGCTGAAATTACGGCCACAAAAAACATAATTAACACTTTACTGCCATATTAACACAATTACACAGAAAATAGAAAAAATAATACCAAAAATAATTAATTGAAAGCCAGAAAATATGAAATAAAAAATATGAATAAAATAATTAAAAGGGATGAATAATTTAAAATTATCACAAGAAATATGTTGGCTGGATTTGAGGCTGAGAAAAGTAATTAACATAGGAAACTCGTAATTATCAAAAGAATAGGAAAAAGTATTAATTAAAAGAAAAGAAATAAAAAAGAAAAGAAAATGCATAAAAATAAATAAACTGAAAAAGTCCAAAAATAATGATAATACATAATTCAGAAGAAATTTGTATAAAATATAGAACAAAATTGGAAGAAATTTGTTTGGCAACAAATTACTGCCATAAAATTTCAGAAATTTTTATGGCAACAAATTACTGCCATACAAGTTCAGAAAATAAAAATAAAGACACCTTAAGCACAACAGTAAATTTATAAATTACAATAAACATAAAATTCAGAAATTTGGCAACAAATCCGTGTATAGAATTACTGCTGTTAAAATTACTGCCACAAAAAAAACACAATAAGCAGCTTTATTGGCAAAGTAAAACAAGAAAATACAAAAAATTCAGCTTTATTGCTAATTAACAGCTTTACTGCTATATATATACTGCCATGCAAATTGTTATTTCAAAATGATCAATCAAAAGAAAATAGAGAAAAATAAAATAAAATAAGACACGATTATCAGCTTTATTGCCATATTAACACAAGAAAACAGGAAAATTTTTAGCTTTACTGTCAAATTGAAAAAACATAAAAACGATTAAACAAAAAAACAAAAAAACCAAAAAAAAATAGTAGAAAAAAATATTCATTGTATAACTCACTTCCTGAAATATTGTGTGACCCAAAACCCAGTCTCTTTAGAAACATGGAAGTAGTAACCCAGCATTGTGTGACCTACAAAATCTAATTTAGAAATGAAATTATTACAAAACCAAACTCATACATAATTTACCAAAAACATCAAATTTTTTCCATTTCAAACCTTGTGTTGACGGGAGATGCATCATCATCAAGGTTAACGGCTATCCCATCCATGTCAAACTTAAATTACGAGCAAAAAAACCAACTTATTACCCACAATAAACGTGCCAAAGGACTTAATAATGATTAGCACAAACTTTTAGATACTTACATTACCATTTTTCTACATGCTGAACTATCCTTAATGCATCCTGTTGGTAAAACATCAATCGGACGTGGTTGTGGCAATCCAGCATTTTTTGACCTACCACACCTCATTTTAGAAATAAAATCAGTACAAAACCACACTCTTACATAATTTACATTAAAAAAAAAATGTCATGTTCAACAATCTTTACATATCTAACATTGTATTGACTGAAGATGCATCATCATCAAGGTTAACGGCTACCCCACCCATGCCGGACCTAAATTGCTAGCACAACAAAAAAAAAATTTATTACCCACGAACAATCCCACATTAGGACTTAAAAATGATTTGCACAAACTTTAGACACTTACATGACCCTTTTCCTTCCTGCAGAACTATCCTTCATGCATCTTGTTGGTAAAGCATCATTGTGCAAACTAGTACAAGGGAAAAAAAATCAAAAACAAAAAAATCAACACCAAAAATATATTTTGATTGTTTGGCAGGGGCAATATTTTTGTAACAAATAAGCCTTTCAACCCATGCTTGCATGGAGAACCATTATTGCCACCATCAGCTGGTAATTCATGATTTTCGGACCTCATAGAAATTTTGGAAAAAGAAATAAATGAAATAAAATGGAGGGTTGAGAGGCTTATAGGCGGTAACTGTTTATGGGGTATTAATTTCGAATTTATTTTATGTTATGGTAATCCGATTAGACCTGGTGGTTGGGTTAATTAATTGGGCAGCACGCCGCACTATTCCATGCCCAACACTCGAGTGCTCTCCAATTAATGCAAATCATGTCGGCCTGTCCAATCTCTGCCCAATACTGTGGTAGCAATCCGGCCAATGTGAAATATGCCAACAAATCAGCCTAATCTATCTGGGCCATCTCGAGGCCTGCTTTCCCACCAGGGGTTTTATGACGTGACCCTGATGAAATCGATGGTCTAGGGGGAAACCCCTGGGGCTTATTATATATCCTCTAATGTAATAGTTGATAGGTGATGTAGGGTTTTGATGTATAAATGGAAAGACCAAAACATGGTAGGAGGAGATTGTAAATAAGAAATAAAATGGAAATTGACATGGAATAAATCAGAATTAAGTACAGCGAATAATTAGAATATATTTAATTCAGAAAGTTACGACAGGAATAGAAGGTGAAACTATTTCACTGATGCATCAATTAGACATATAGAACTTTATATATAAAAATATTGTATCAATACTCCATTTTCATATAATTAGCTTCTATATTATTATTTAAAATATATAATATAATAATAAAAAAAATATAAATTAATAAAATGACCAAAATGCTCCTAATGCAATAAGTGAAAAAGTAACGGTATGTTGCAGAGTCAAAGGCACTTGCAAAATCGATTTTTATGAGAACTGAAGGCAGTTCGATTTTGTGTGCATAACTCATCAATTCTCTAGCTGAGATGAAAGTTTATGATATTTATCTTCCCTTGATGAAAGGAGTCTGATTTTTATGAATCAAAGACTAAAGCTTTGGTTGATGTCTCAAAGCTAAGAGCTTGGACAAGATCTTAACAATTACGCTGATAACACTGATTGGTCTGTAATTAGATGGGACTGAAGCGTTTTCAGACTTGGGGATGAGTGTAATCGATGTCTCATTCAGTCTCCAAATCCATTTTGTTGTTATAAAAATCAGATTTAGCCTCATAACATCCATTGATGGTATCCCGTCTGGTCGTGTAGGTTTTCCTTTCTTGAGTGCCATAACTATCTTTGTTATAACCTCTTCAGTGAAAGGTGATGCTAAGCCTGCCAGCTTCTGTCAGCTGAGAGAGGGATGATACCTCCAGGAAGAAGCCATGTTGGTGGCTGTAGAGGAGGGAACAAATTGTTGCTTATAGAGTTCCAAGAAGTGATTAGCAATTTTAGTGGATTATGAGAGTTTCCTAGCTATTTTCTTAGTGATTTGTTGAATGATGTTTTTCTTTTGCCTTAAGTCACCGCATGGAAGTAATAAGTGTTTTGGTCCGCAAGTTTGATCCATGAAGAAGCCCTCTGTTTTTTTTTGAGGTAACAAGAAGCCCTCTGTTGCCACTTCTACTCTCTATGTAGAGATTTGTATAATAATAATAACTTGTATTATTGAATGAATATACAATAATTACAGTAGTGAGGTATTTATACAAGAGATCTAATCTTGTCCTTATTGCCACGTCAGACCCTCCATTCCATGTTACCTAGATGTTACCTATCCCTAATTCATGTGATTAGTTATGCCATATCACTAAGCAGATAACTAATTCCATCCAACTAAATAATCTCCATTCTATCCTAAAACTGGACACCTCCAGTAAACTGAAATATATATGACCTAAAATATATCTCAACAGCCCCCTGTAAGCGAATCGGGGCAATTTGTGACGGTGAGCTTGGGACGAAGGAACTTGAAGCGAGAAGAGGATAAGCCTTTCGTCAAGAGGTCAGCAAGTTGGTCGGCGGAGCAGATAAATCGAACGTGGAGTTGTTTGACTTGTACATGCTCACGGACAAAATAGAAGTCGATTTCAATGTGCTTTGTTCGAGCGTGAAAAACAGGATTCGAGGCAAGAAACGTGGCACCCAAATTATCACAACACAAGGTACAAGGAGAAACAGATGGAATAATAAGGTCACGAAGAAGACGTTGAAGCCAAATTAATTCGGCCATAGCCATAGCCAAACTTCTATATTCCGCTTCAGGACTAGAACGTGCCACGGTTGGCTGTTTTTTCGAATTCCAAGAGACAAGATTGGGTCCCAAATAAATACAAAAACCGGTTGTCGAGCGTCGATCATCCGGGCAACCCGCCCAATCGGCGTCGCAATAGGCGTGAAGAGAAAATTGAGAAGTAGGTCGAATATGAAGACCAAAGGAAAGTGTTCCTTTATATAGCTGCGTTTAACGGCAACCCAATATCCCTCGATAGGCGAATGCATGAATTGCTATGTTTTGTTGACGGCAAAGGATATATCGGGGCGAGTGATCGTAAGATATTGCAAGGCACCAACAATACTCCGATAAAGATGCGGATCAGAGAAAGGAGAACCATGATGTTTGGAGAGGGATGAGCCGGCCATGATAGGTGTGGAAGTAGGTTTGGCATTCTCAATTTTGGCACGCTCAAGAATGGAGAGAGCGTACTGAGCCTGATTAAGCTACAAACCGGAAGAAGAATGGAGAGCATGAATTCCAAGAAAGAAGGTGAGAGAACCAAGATCCTTGAGAGAAAACCGAGATCCCAAAGCAGTGATAAGAGTAGATATATCAGTGGAATTATTGCCCGTGAGAATGATATCATCTACATACACAAGGAGAATAATAAGACCGGTGTTATTGTTGCGAATGAACAAGGAAGGGTCACAAGTGGAGCAAACGAAACCGAAATCAAGAAGACAAGTACGAATTTTGTGAAACCATGTGCGCGGGGCTTGCTTCAAGCCATAGAGAGTCTTTTTCAAGAGACACACATGAGTGGGAAAGTCGGGATGGAAATACCCGGGCGGTTGAGACATGTAGATGGTTTCATGAAGATCGCCATTCAAGAACGCGTTAGTCACATCAAGTTGGCGCAAGGACCATCCTTTGGAGACAGCAAGCGATAAGACTACACGAACCGTCATAGGTTTGATAACCGGACTAAAAGTCTCGGTGTAATCGATTCCTTCAGTTTGGTTGTAGCCTTTAGCGACAAGGCGAGCCTTATAACGATCAATCGAACCGTCGGACTTCCGTTTCACCTTATATACCCATTTGCACCCAACCACACGTTGGTCGGCAGGCGGAGCAGGATCCATGTTTGGTTTTGAACAAGGGCATCTAATTCGGCAGCCATAGCTTCCCGCCAAACCGAGTGCTTATTGGCAGCGGAGAAACAAGTGGGTTCAGTAAGAGGAGGGATGAGAGAGATGAGGTTGGAGGAGTAGTAAGAGAGTAGCCCTCATAGTCGGAAAAAGACTTGGGCTTGCGAGTGTTGTCACGAGCTCGAGTGACCATAGGATGAATAGACTGAACCACCGGAGGAAGCGAAGAAGAAACCATCGGGTGAGAAGAGGAAGCAGATGAAGTGGCGGAGGAGGGGTTCAGATCTGTGGCTGGTAGATCCAGAGGAGGACATAGAGCGGGGAGATCGAGAGGCGGCGCTGAAGAAGAAGAAGGAGGCGAGATGGAGGACGGAGAATGAGGAAGTGAAGAGGCTGGAGAAGAAGAAGGCCGAGTAGGAGAGGTCTCAGCGGCCCAGGAGAGCCCAAAGCCGAATAAGTAGGCCCATCAGAAAAACCCATGGAGCCTTCCGTCGGATTGAGAGGAGGAATAATGAGTGGGCCTCCAGAAGTAATTCCAGCCGAAGAGGCCACACCAGAAGAATCAGATGGGCCGGCCTGTGATCTGTAAAAAGAAGAAAAAGTTATTAGTAGAGCAGAAGAAAGAGAGAGAGAGGGCCCAGTGGAAGTAGTAGAGGAAACTGTTGTAAATGGGAAGGTATCTTTGGCGAATTGGACGTCCCGACTGATGTAAAGGCGATTGGTGGGGATATGAAGGCAACGATAGCCTTTATGGGTAGTAGAATATCCCAAAAATACACAAGGGAGAGAACGAAAGTCCAATTTGTTTGAGTTGTAGGGGCGTAGATTTGGGTAGCATAAACAACCGAGGACGCGTAAAAAGGCGTAGTCAGGTTGTTTGTGGAAGAGTTTTTCGAATGGAGAGGTACGGGGTAGTCTAGACGGTGGTAGACGGTTAATGATGAAGACAATGCTAGAGAAGACATCTTCCCAATAAAGAGAAGGAATGGAGGCGGTGGACATGCACTAAAGGCTAAGTTCGATAATATGGCGATGTTTGCGTTCGGCAATGCCATTTTGAGCAGGCGTGTGCGGACAAGAGAGTTGATGAGAGAGTTGAGGGAAAGTGCGAAAAATAGGTTTAAATTCCTTGCCACCGTCCGTTTGTAATGTTTTAATAGTACGATTATATAGATTTTCAATAAGAGATTTAAATTTAGTAAACATGGCACACACTTGATCCTTTGTTTGTATAAAATATATCCAAGAAAACTTTGAATAATCATCCACAAAGATAACATAATAACGGGAACCATAAGAAGATAAAACTGGGGCCGGCCCCCACAAGTCCGAGTGGACAAGGTCCAGGGGATAACGGGACACCGAAGTAGAAGGAAAAAAAGGTAAAGTATGGGCTTTAGCCATACAACAATCTCCACATAGAGAGGGTTTATTTGAGGCCGTAAGGCCAAACTTATGTAACAAAAACGAGGTCGTGGATGACGAGGCATGACCGAAACGCCGATGCCAAAGGTCGGCAGAAACACGCCAGATTATTAATGCAAAAGGAGAAGTAGACTTGGACGGAGGTATGTGATAGAGCCCATCATGGAGCCGGGCTTGAAGTAGAGCCTTGTGCGTGCGGTGGTCCTTGATAATACAAAAAAAGGATGAAATTCCACGTAAATATTATTATCGCAAGTAAGTTGAGGCACACTCAGTAGATTTTTATTGATATTAGGTACGTGTACAATATTGCGTAAAGAGAGGATTTTAGAAGGTGTAAAAGAGGAGGAACCAAGATTGAGAATCCACAAACCTTCACCGTTTCCTACAAGCACTTGATCAGGACCGGTGTAGGGATTGGAGCGTAGGTGGAGAGGCTATTGAGGTCCGATGCGACATGGTGAGTCACATCGGAGTCGACGAACTACCCCTCGGTTGGAATCCGAGCCGGTTGTACCTGTCATGCCATGGCTACCTAAGCTTGGGGAGAAGGTGGTGGCTGAAAATTGTTATCAAATCATTTCCAGCATTTTAAGGCTCCATGACCCGGAACCGAGCAAATCTGACACACAATCCTCCCTTTGCCTCGACCACGATTACCCCCACGTCCCCTGGTTTGTTGATAGTCAATTTGAGGGAGAAAATTACCACCAGTGCCATTCCCGTTACCTTGGCGACCAACATGGCCGGAACCGCGACCGCCATAACCAGATGACTGACCCTGGTTGGATCCAAACCCAGAGGCATGTCCAGCAGTGGAAAAGGTAGTTGCATGAGCGGCGGGGTGGAGAGAGTGAACTTCGAGACGCCTCTCATGGCTACGGAGATAACCGAGAAGCTCAAGGACACTAAGTGAGTCAGTGCGTGTGGTGACGGAGACCACGAAGGAGTCGTACTCCGGTCCCAATCAATTGAGGATATGGAGAACAAGGTCAGAATCTTCGACCGGTGCTCCAAGAGAAGCAAGACGGTCAGTGATAGACTGGACTTTCTGCACAAAATCACTGCAGGATAAGGCGCCCTTGGTGCATTGGAGCTGACGGCGCAGGTCTAGGATAGAGGCCATAGCAGTAGGCAAAGAGTTTCTGCACGGCCGTCTAGACAGCCGCCGAAGTGCGGCAGGACACAAATTGAGGCAGCATTGAATCAGAGATCAATGAGAGAAGCCACGCCAAGAGAAGGCAGTCTTGGTGGTGCCAGAGAACATAAGCAGGGTTGTTCATGGTGGAGGATTTCTCACCGGTTTGGACAACCGTAGTGAGGGGCGGAGCAACGACCGTCCCATCAAGATAACCCATGAGGTCGTGGCCATGAAGTATAGGGAGAACCTGAGATTTCCAGAGGAGGTAATTCTCCCTGTCAAGTTTAATGGGGAGAGAGTGCGTGAAGGAGAGAGTTTTATCAGAGGTTGGGTCAACAATGGAGAGTGCACTAGAGGTGCTTGACATATTGTCGGAGTAAAAAGGGGAGAAAGAAGAAAGGGGAAAAGTAGAGAGTAAGAGCAGTGGCTCGTTTTAAAATTCTGATACCTTGTAGAGATTTGTATAATAATAATAACTTGTATTATTGAATGAATATACAATAATTACAATAGTGACGTTTTTATACAAGAGATCTAATCCTATCCTTATTGCCACGTCAGACCCTACATTCCATGTTACCTAGATGCCACCTATCCCTAATCAATGTGATTAGTTATGCCACATCACTAAGCAGATAACTAATTCCATCCAACTAAGTAATCTCCATTCTATCCTAAAACCGGACACCTCCAGTGAACTGAAATATACATGACCTAAAATATATCTCAACACTCTAGAATCTGAAGGCAATTTTTTTGAATTTTTTGATGTAGTTTTTACTGGAGTTATGGATGTATGTTGGTCTCCTCGATGAGTTTTTCACAAGGGCTTGAAAATCATCCGTATGAAGCTACATCTTATCAATCACAAACTGTTTGTTAGATTTTTGGTTGAGTTTAGATAAGGACAATAATGATGGTGTGTAGCATGTTGCCCTCGAAAATGAAGATTCTAACAATTGCTGATCCTTAGATAATGGTAATTATTTTGCTGATCCTTCAGAGTAGAGGAAATAGCCCCTATTGCCTCAAATATTTTGCCTCTTCCATAGTTTTTTTTAGTAGGCCTAGTTCCTAGACTTGTTACCTTAGATAATGTTAAAATCTACCGAAGCCCAAGGTGTCCTAGACCTTGAAATCGATGCAAATTAGATGATGATTTCTTTGGAAAGGGCACAACTCAAATGCATTACACCGCATCAAGAGCATGGTTTGTCTATCTCAGGATTTCAGGGGCTCGCCTTGAGAGACATAAATACGAAAATAAGAGACACCTGATGATCAAATTTGATTGGCACACGACTAGCCCTCCTTCCATGAGCTTCTCTTTTTTGCCTCTAATATTGACACAACAGTCACAGATTTTGTGGTACTTATGGACTCGAAGCGAATTTCGTGACAAATTACTAGAGTTCGAGTAGAATAGGTGAAGTAATTAAGGAAACAAACCTATCATATATAAAGATAAAATTTCTTTTTACAATGAAAAAGTTTGATTTCTAAGCCAAATCATAATCACTCTAGTAACCCCCAAAATGCTTCTGTTATACAACAAATATCGATTTATGATACCAGTTTGTGGAACCAGTTATTATAAAAACTATATTTGTAAAAGGGAAATTTACAAAAAACCCCCTATCTTTTCTGAATATTACAAATAACCCCCTGTATTTTCGTTTATTACAAATAACCCCCTGTCAGAAGAAGTTTCCTTTTAAATACCCCCCTACATCACTATTCCATCCATTCCAAAGTTAATTTTTTTTTAAATGACTAAAATACTCTCATGTATATTGAATATATTTAATTAACAAATTAATTAAATAAACAAACAAAATAAATTAAATAAAAATTGTTAAACACATAAAAAATAATTCATTAAAAAATAAAATTCATTAAAAAGAAATAAAACCAATTAAAATAAAAATAATTAAAAAGAAAAGGCCCAACCAAGTTTAAGTTTTTTTCAAGACAATATGATGTGGGTCTGAATGTTGAGCTATACCAGATAATGCATTAGGCTCTTACACTATGTTATAATAAATAAAGTTGTGTGTGTCTATAATTATTACTATTTTTAAAAATTGATTTTTCTTTTATTATTTTTTTTATTTTTTTATTTTTTTGTATTTTTTGTATTTTATAATATTCAAATAAGTTAGGGGGTTATTTTGTAAATTTCCCTATTTTATAACATTAATTATAATTTTATTTTTATCTTTACTTAATTTTTATTTATTTATTTAATAATTATGTTTTGTTTCATTATTTCTAGATTTTTAATTATGTATATTTTATTTATTTTAATTAATTCTTATTGAGTTATTTTTTACTTTTTTTATTTTTAACTATTTAATTATTTTTTAACCTTTTCTTTTTAATTATTTTTATTTTAATTAGTTTTATTTCTTTTTAATGAATTTTATTTTTTAATGAATTATTTTTTATGTGTTTAACAATTTTTATTTAATTTATTTTGTTTGTTTATTTAATTAATTTGTTAATTAAATATATTCAATATACATGAGGGTATTTTAGTCATTTAAAAAAAAATTAACTTTGGAATGGATGGAATAGTGATGTAGGGGGTATTTGAAAGGAAACTTTTTCTGACAGGGGGTTATTTGTAATAAACGAAAATACAGGGGGTTATTTGTAATATTCAGAAAAGATAGGGGGTTTTTTGTAAATTTCCCTTTGTAAAATGAGCATGTCAAGTTTATTTTGAATTGACAGTTCAATCCATCTCTGGAAAGAAAAGAAAAATGTTTCATGTAGCTAGACCATAAGGATACACTCCAGTTTTCATTGTCTGTTGTCCTATGTGCCAAATCATCCACCTTTTGGGATTGAACTAAGTTGGTTTATCATGATTTTTTCACCCTTACTTTTTATCATCGCCATATTTAAATGATAATCAAAAGCATTTTTTTTAATACTTTGTCATAGATGTTGAGGACAAAGTGGGAGAAAAGGGGGCATGAGCTTATGTCAAAAAAAATTAGAAGCTTTTGATGTGTAAACAAAATTAGAAGTTTGATATACGCAAGCACTTTTTTTTTCTACTTTTAACAAAAAAAAAAAAAATCTAGAGTGTTAAAATTGTTGTTGATGTGTTCCCATAGGACACAATCTAGAGTGTTAAAATTGCTGACGAATAATACTTTTGACTCAAGTTAACCTCTTACTGCTCTGTTATTACTCATATATCATATATTACGCAGGAATAATACTTGTAATAACATGTTTGACTTAATTAGCTCTAATGATTGGATTCTGGTGTCTAGCTGTGGGAACTACAATCCCCTCCCAAATTTACACGATTACTGTTGGAACTTACACCCTCAGCAACAGACTTATTTCTGTTATAGGTACACGTCCCCCGCTGGTGACACAGAAGAACAGGCAGTAAGGAGACAAATATAGAAAATTAGTAAATTTTTCCCAATTATAAAAGAGAGGCGTAGGTGTCGTATTAATAAAACACAAACCTATTGAGTTAAAAAGAAGAAAAGTTAGATTGTCTAAATGGCTTCTCTTTCCCAAAATGTTATTTTGGCCTTCACAGTAATTCTCCTATGTGCACCCCTTGCACTGTCGCAATTCCCATTCTTCCAACCGTACGGTGGTTACGGCGGTAGTTACGGCGGATCAATCGATCCGGATCAGCCAATAAATTCTGATTATATCCCACAACCTGAAGTTGAACCTCAATACCAGACAGATCCTGAGGATGCAAAGGCACAACAAGAGGCAGCAGGAAACCCCCTTCTCTTGCCCGTCCCAATCCGTACACAGAAAGTCAACTGGACCGGAGTGGTCATACCACCTAGCAAGACTTTAGGATTTGCGGGATCATGGGAGATCATTAGCAACAATTCAGGTGTGAATTGCATGCACTTGGCAATTGCAAGACACAATAAAGCCATCATGATTGATACCATAGCACTAGGGAAATCCTTGCTCAAGCTCCCAGAGGGTAAATGCCGTGTTACCCCAAATGTCACAGATTGCTATGCTCATTCGGCCGAGTTCGATTATGATACCGGGAAGATACGCGAGCTCAAGGTTTTACCATCTTTCACTATTATATACTTTTCATGATGAAATATAAATCTCTCTTTATTACTATTTGTTTTAACTAATATTTGAGTCATCAACTTCGTATATCTTGTGCAATGCACTCAATCACCAAACCAAGAGCAATTGACTATCTTCCAGTATTTGCAATTCTTTGTTTCTTTTGTCTTGTAAAGTTGAAGTAAACAACTAACCAAGTGATATTTGGGTTGTATGTAGATTGAGTCAGATACATGGTGCTCATCCGGTGGATTTGCCCCTGATGGAACTCTTGTTCAAACAGGAGGATACAATGAAGGCGACCGCTCAGTACGGTACTTGAAGCCTTGCCCAACTTGTGATTGGGATGACTATTCAAATGCTCTTTATAAAGGAAGATGGTAATATTTGCTATTTCCTTCTCTAATTTGATACTTAAAAAAGTGATTATATTATTGAAATTACTGCATTTTTTATTAATATCCATAAAAAAATCACAGCTTGTTGCCTCTCTAAACATGGTTTTGTAATATTGTTTGATGCAGGTATGGAACTCAGGTAACTCTAGCTGATGGCAGTCCCCTTGTATTGGGTGCTCGCCGCGGCTTTAGCATAGAGACAGTCCCAGAGCCGGGGAGTAGTAATTCTGCAGCCATCCCATTTAGGTTCTTCCAAGAAACAACTGATAATGTTGCTGAGAATAATCTCTATCCATTTGTTCACCTTAGCCCTGATGGAAACGTCTTCATCTTTGCCAATGATCGTGCTGTCATCTTTGACCCTAAGACCAACAAAATTGTCCGTGAGCTCCCTAGTTTGAAAGATGGCGTATCTTGCCGTAACTACCCTCCCTCCGGCATGTCTGCCATCCTTCCCATTGACCTACGCAAGACCACTGCCGGCCAGCCTATTGATGCAGAGGTTTGAAATTAAATAACTAATATTTAATAATTGTTCTTACTAGCAAAGCTTCACAAAAAATATTGCGAGAACAAAAACTTTTGGAAATTTGTTTATAGTTTTAGCTCACACAAGGATATTAGTAAAATATCACTAGCCTTAGTGCATGTCATTTTCATAGCTCATAAAAAAGTATCAAAAATACATTGCTGATGAGATGGTAAAACTAATCTTAGTTCACCAAGCTTTACAAGATTTTGCTAATATCTCACTTCTTTTGTGTCAATTTAGGTTATTGTATGCGGTGGCGGTACAAAGACATGTTTCGTGGAAGATGCTCCGAATGGTAGATTCCCCAATGCATTAGATGATTGCTACCGCATTAGCCTCACCAATCCTGCTGCAAAGTGGGTCAAGGAGGTCATGCCCGTGGGTCGTACCATGTCGGACTTCCTCATTCTTCCGACTGGTGACCTTCTCATTATCAACGGAGCCCGCAGAGGCTGCTCTGGATGGTAAGATTAGCATACAATTATAATATATTCCATAAAAGACTAAATAGATAGAGAACAATTGTCTATCAGTGTATATATATATATATATATATATAATAGATTCTTATGTTCTTGATGTCTTACTTCTTATAGGTTATTCGGGAAAGATCCAGTCCTCACTCCATTCCTGTACAATCCTAGAGAGAAGTTGGGCAACAGGTGGAAAACCCTTGTCGCAACCACTATAGCTAGAATGTACCACTCAACTAGTGCAGTGCTTCCTGATGCCACCATCATGGTTGCAGGAGGAAACGCAAACCAAAAGTACGATTTCAGGGACACCACCGAGTTCCCTACTGAAATGAGAATTGAGCGGTTCATCCCACCCTATCTTGACCCAAAACAATCTCAGAACCGACCAGTGATCTCTGATGGGTCAATAACCGGTGGCATGAGGTACGGAGAGAAGTTCACCTTTGAATTCTCCACACCAAAATCACAAGTCAATCAGGCTGATGTGATGGTGACTATGTATGCACCTCCTTACACTACCCATGGGTTCTCGATGAATCAACGATTGGTTATTCTAAATATTGAAGCATACAAACAAGGTACCTCAACAGAGGTGACAGTGACTGCTCCTCCAAATGGTAACATTGCACCGGCAGGGTATTACTATCTGTTTGTAGTGGCAGGTGGTGTTCCTAGCAAGGCCGCATGGGTGCAGATTCTGTAGAGTTTGGATGCTGCAATGCTTTTGAATTTTTCTTCGACCTACATTTGAAGATTATCATTGATAAATAAGTATAGTTATACTCTCCATTCATTATGATTGTGTCTTCTGTAACTCGGTTGCAATTTTTTGTCTAAATATGATAATGATATGTAGAGAAGTCCATTTTTCCAACTCAAAATGATTACATTATTTGTTTCTTATGTCCCTTGTCAGCCATTTAATAAAATAGGGGAATTCCCGCAGGTCGCTGCGGGTTCTTCAATTTGATTATACTAAAAAAGATAAAAAATATTATTGATAAGAAAAATATTTAAGAAATAAAACCCTTATGACAAATTGCCAAAAAAGAGATTTTTTATTAGAAATTACAATTACAATCATCTTCAACACAAATTAGAAGAACATTAAAATAAGTAACCATATATTCAAAATCGCCCAATTGGTGCAATTGAAAACTATATAAAATGTTTTAAATGAGAGACATAAATCCCCTTATAAAAATATCCGGAATAATTGTATACTGCACTTCAAAACAAATGGAGCTTATGGTTTTGAGTTATGTGGATGATCGGCAAAATTCATATCTATATTTTAGACTATTATTATCCATTTGAATTTCAGAATTTTCATATAATTTTATTTTTATTTAGTTAGAAATCTAGTTACTGCTTATGTTTGTCTAAATTCACAGGACAGAAGCGATTCAGAGCTAAATGGAGCTGAAAAGAATCTTTTAGAATTACACATAAGGGGAGCCCAAAGATGAACCTCGGATTAGGCCCATCAGGCCCGTAACCACTTCCGTGACCAAGTGTCAGCCTTACCGCGACCGAGGTGAGGAGCTGCTGCAACCAATACTGGGAGCCAGCAGCTGCTCCTTCTAGAAGCCGACATATTTTTGACAATCTAGCTCAATTGTGTGAGAATAATGGACTCTGTTGGCAATAGGAATAAATCTAGGAGAATAGATTTGATCTTTGATATGATTAGATTTTGGAATTAATTAGATTTAGAAAAAAATTATTTCCTCTCATTGGTAGATTGGTCCTTCACCAATAAAAGGGCGAACTCTAGGGCCGACCAGACAGTCGTCTGTGATTGTAGCCGTTTTGCATTATATTAGAGAGAGAAGACAAACAAGATTGTATAGTTCTACGTACTATTTTTTTTTTTATATTCTATTTTAGTTATGAGTTCTTGTAACTAAACCCTTTCTAGGATAGAGTTTGAGTAGTAGATTCAATGTCTCTTTGATTTTATCTTTGCTAGTTTGTTGTTTAAATCATGAGGTAAAACACGAGTACATCAGTTGATAGGTAATTGCCGGGAGAAACCTAATAGTTAGGCATTGGATCAACAAGGTGAAACCTAGTGAATAGGTGTTACACAGTATGGTGAAACCTGGCGGGCGGTTGCCGAACTTACCCCGTTAACCATAGACCCTAGATGGGGGAGCCTCCTGATCAGATCAGCACAGATGAGACTTGGTGCGAGTAAAGGACTGCCGCAACACGTCGGTTACTGAACCAAGTCTCCAGGAGGATGGCGCAACCTGCCCCAGCAGGGCTAATGATAGCCCCTCCGGGCAAGGATGAGTGATAGTCCCTTGCATCGGGAGAAAGAAGTACGGCGATCGTGGAGAGCTAGTGCAGAAGGACTTCCATAGCACTAACTCAAACGATTCTCACTTCAAGTTGATTCAGGACCAAGTGGCAGACCCCCGTGCAATTGGAGATGAAGGTACGACAGATCTGCAATCTGTTTACCAGAGGGTAGTACCCCCTACTAACATAAGACGATAACAACACCAGCAAGACGAAGGAGATTAGATTGAGACTATGAAAGAAGTCGACCCCTAGAATTCTCTCTACTGCAAACCTTTATCTACGAGCAACCACGGACAAGGAGTTGTGACAACAGTGTCCGCAGCATCATAACAAACCACTGTCATGAAATCAAGGTAAGAAAAATAATAAGAAAAACAATGTGAGCTGCATTGCTTTGAGCTATTAAAATTCAGATCATTTTATTCGTAATTATAGTCCATATAGAATAGAAAAAAATGATAAAACAAAAAAATCATAAACAAAAATATATTAAAGAAATTCGAAAAAGAATAGAATTCACCAAATTCACCGGAAAAAAGATTAATTAACTCACAACTTTTTATTGTTAAGAATTTTGAGCAATTTCTCTTTTGTAGGCATGCATTCTCTCACAAATTACTTTGTCCTGGTTAATGATTCTGCAATACAACAAAACTATTTTGAGTAAAAAAGTCTTGTGGGGTAAGTAACTTAGGTAATATCATTCTATTTAAAGGTTAATATTTACAATATCATAACACATTTTATTTTAATTCTGTACACAAAAATGCAGAACTCCAATGAAAATAAAATAAAACGTTGCAATTAAAACATGGATTACATCATACATTAGGATAGTCTGTTTCAAACGAATGAATTAATTGTTTCTCATCATGTATTAATGTTATGTGTCTAAGTTTATAAGAGAATTACATTTGAAATCTATCTTACACCAAATGTGAAATTGTGTCAAAGTACCACATGGAACCAACAAAATATATGAACTATAACTATTTACGAATTATAACTAATTAATTTTATAAATTTGGAGTCTTAATATGAACTATAATTAATTAAGAATTATAACTAATTATTTTTAGAAATTTGGAGTCTTAATGGATCAATATATTAAACAAAATATAATTGATGGGGTCACGTTAAAAAAATATTGAGTTTTATGCTAATTCCACTACCAGAGTTTCTTTTTTTCTTTTTTTTACTTTTTTTTTTCTTTTTTCCTTTTGATTCATCAGGTTTTATGACTAAAATAGGATTTGGATCAAAATTATGTTGTTTTCAGTTTGATGATATTCAAAACAATTCCAAATTACTAATATATTTTGTGAGATTAGTGTAAAAGTTTAGAAAAATCAAGTTCAAGCTCAAGTTCAAATGACAAAAGATGCGACAAATGATAAAGAAGATGTGTTCGTGTTGGCTTCACTTCTCCGATCTCGGAAGATCTAGAGGATGCCGTACATCCCCAAGAGATCAAGATTTGGAGCATATTCCGTGTTATCTAAAATTAGTTTTAATTATTTTTGAGAAATCCTTATTCGTCACTTAAGAGAGAAAATAGTCTAATTTTTGTCTATTCCGTTTAGAACGGAACTGCTCTGTTCTGAACGGAAGACCCTTTTTCTAGACGCTTTTCTGCACTGTTCTCTGGCCGAAAAATGACCCCTTCCGTTCTTAACGGAAGGACATATTTTTTAGCCATTTGAAAGAATCTACTTTTATTGCCTTTCCTCTTCTGCCTTCCGTTCAGAACAGAACGGAAGGTCGCGAACTTCCTTTTCTGAGAGGCTGAACTTTCCTCTTTAAATAGGTCCAGTCTCATCTCCGTGATCAATTCTCTCTCTATTAGAAAGGCAAAAGCTCTCTCTAGTGTCAATAAAAATTGCTCTAAAATAAAAGTGAGATTAGTGAGATTTTGAATGAGTATTTGGTGTGTATTTGTTGTAAGTTATTGCTCCATCGATTCGTCAAGGTGTTGTAAGACAACCGGTGGTTTGAGGTCTTCTAACGATTTTGTTTTGTTAGTGAAATTAGATTTTATAAGAGAATTACATTTGAAATCCGAAACCTGAAATAATTTTTCATTTTTTTGCAAAATCAAGCAATTCATTCATTCTTCACCCCAAAATCAAACAAAAATTAAACTCCATTAATGGAGGATTATTAAAGAAGAAGAAGAAGAAGAAGAAGAAGAAGAAGAAGAAGAAAGGAGAATAGAGGAGTGGCCGGGCAGAAGGGCGGCGACCGGGGACCGGCGCCGAGCAGGGAGCAGGCGGAGAGAGGGCAGAGAGGCGGAGCTTTTTCCTTCTTTTTTTCGTTTCTTCTCTAGTTGAGAGAAGATAAGAGGGGAAGGGGAAATTAGGGAGGTGGGGTGGATAGTGGATCGGGTTGAGTGGGTTAGGGTTAGGGTTAGAATGGATGGTTTTGATTGATTCAGAAAAAAAATGAATGGTCCAGATTAAAATTTAAAATATAATATAATTTAAGTTTCGTGTTCGGGTTCGGGTTATCCGCAGATTGGATAGTATCAAACCCGAACCCGATCCGAACCCATTTTTGTTTTCAGGTTTGAACCCGAACCCGATCCGTGGGTTTTTTTTTCGGGTTTAACCCGATCCGTTCGGGTTTGCTACCTACTGTATTCGGGTTCAACCCGATCCATTGACAAGCCTAGAAGGGAGGCAAAGACAGATGCAGTGACCGAGAGAGAAAGGAGCTATATTACAAGTGTGCCTATCATTTACCTTCACGCGTGTAACAAAATTAATCGTCTGTAATTAAGTCTCATGAGATTTCAACTAAAATTTATGGAATAAATTATTATTTATTTTTAATTTTGGGAGAATTTCAGGTATATCCCTACTAAACTTAAAAATATCAAATTTATCCCTCTTAAATGCTAAATATCAAATATATCCCTCTTAAACCTAATTAGTATCAAATATATATTCCTCTTTAATTTAATTAATATCAAATTTATCTCTCTTAAGCCTAATTAGTATCAAATATACCCAAACCGTTAACTCTCTATCCAACTAAACATTATTTATAATTATTATTTTTATTTAAATTATTAAGTACAAAATTAAATGACAAAAATACCCTTTATTACCTAAAATCATCTCCAATGCTCTTCTCTTCTCTTCCCAGCCCTACAATCTCCACCCGCCAAAAAAGTCACACTGAAGCTCCGCCGCCCTTCCTCGCGCCCGGCACACCGCCGGCCTACCCACATCGCCGCCCTTCTCTCATGCCAGTCCGCACTCGCCGGGAGCTTCAGACACTCGCTCAAATCAGGCCTAAATCGAGCAATTCACTAAGTTCCTCTTTCTCCGCCCAAATCAGCCCTAAATCGAGAAAGGTCAGTATTAGTGCTCCGATTTTCAAGCTCAGTATGAGTGAAAAAAATCAACTCTTTTCTTCACTTTATAGTAAGTATTTCAATTGATTTGATTTGATTTTCATTCAGGTACCAGGATTGTTAAAGATAAGATATATTGGACAAACAACTCTTGGAAGTGCAGCTGTTTTCGGTCTATTTTTGGGAGCTCGAAGCGTAATACACTGTGGCAAATCCTATTAATTTATTTTTGTTCTTTTAATCTCTGTTTATTTGGAGTTTTATTAAATATTTGTTCTTAGTTTTATGTTTGTTTGAAATTTTACTGGAATGAAAATTTTGTTAAATTGGCAAGCCAAATTTCTTTACTGAAATAATGTACATTCATTGTTTATAGTAGTTTGTTGGCTGAGATAAAGTACATTTTTTTTCTTAGTTAATTTGATTTTCTTTTAATTTTTTTGTATTGATAAAATTATTAGATTGAGTTGATCATATTGAGCACTTCAGTCAGTTCATTTGATGTGAAGCGGCTTGAAACAATAGTAAGGATTTGATGAGCATTTTTCAAATAATTTCACATAAAACAAAGTGCTGGATCTAAAAATATACAATGATACCTAAGAAACTACTCTCTGTTTAGACCATAATGCACACTAAGAACATAATTCTAAAGAAAGATAAGTCGAGAAATATTTTTCAGTATAGCACAACACATATTACATAAATACTTGTAGAATTACTTCACAATTCTTGATTGAACTTCTATTTCTTCTTCATCCTCTTCCTCTAATTCGGATGACTTAGCTTTTGATACGCAGCTTTCTTCTGAAAAACTTTCGTCATGTTCATTCAAATTTTCCATTTATTTGTCAGAGCTCTCCTATATTGATGGATCAAGCACCTCCATTTTCATCTGTAAAAATGACATTTTCCTAATATATGTATAGTCATTATTTCATCAAAAAAATATCATTTGAGTTTTGGGCAGAAACAAGCACATAAATGTCTTCTGACCATTATGTTTCCAGAAAAAAAAGAAAACAACCCTAATTATTAGTTACTAAATAATGTGATTTATTCCTTCATTAATTGATTAATTGTACCGATATTTTCCTTTGTACCTTTCTTTTTGACCAGAAATCCTTAAGAGGTAATGAAATATTTATCAGAAACTGTTGAAGGTATCTCATTTCCTGGTACATCTTTCTTTCCAAATCCCATATTTGAAGAAATAATATCCACACAAAACTATTCCATTTAAATTCATAATATTTCCTCTTTAAATCCGTCAGCTCTAAGGTCTCCGGTAGCTCTAAATGAAACATTTGCATTCAAGTATTTCTCTTTCTTTCTTCAATTTTTTGTTCGCTTTTCTCACTCTTCAAGCAAGCTATCAACAAATTAAAAAATATCCAAATAAATAAATCTAATTAAAATTGGGAAAAAAACATATACTCATGAATATAATTAAAAAATAATATTAAAGATTGATAGAAAGGGTGAATTTATATTGCTTCATAGTGACCCAAACAGATACATGTCAGTATGCTTCTCATACAAATTGTTAAGCTCATTCGGCTCGTTGCAATAGAACCAGGCAAGAACGAAAAGATGGAAATTTCATTTTTATTTGTTAAAATTTAATTGAAATTTCAATCTCAAGGAAAAGTGCTTGCGTTTGGATAACGATATAGAATTACATATTCCAATGCAGTAAAGTCAATGGACCCTAATCCAATTAATTCTAAAACAGCCATATTTGACACTCATTTTTTTTAAATGAATATTTGACATTAATTTATCCATTTAACTCCTAATTAATTAGATTGTAAATTAATAATTCAAATATAAATTAATATTAATCTTAGAAATCTTATACAAATATAAATTAATATTAATCTTAGAAATCTTATACAAATATAAATTAATTAGATTGTAAATTAATAATTCAAATTATTTTTTGGAATATTATTTTTTGCTTTTTTATGAATTTATTATTTATGCTATTTTATTTCATATATGTAAATTTATTTGTATAGAATTATCCATACTTATAAAATTAGATGTGATGTAGAAACTATTTTTTAATGAATAATAAATGGATAGAATATCTTATGATATAATTCAAAATGATTTCAAACATAACTAACTTACATAACATAATTATTATATATAATTGCAATTTATACAAAAATTTTAAATAAATAACAAATTTAAATATTTGCAACGAAGCACGAGCATGATCCTAGTTTGTTTACAAATCTGACTGTCCATATTTTGCTAACATCTACCTTAGATTTCTATTTATTCACTTGATTAAATCTGAATTCTCACTACTACAAAATTGCATTTAGCCACCAAATTTTCTGCGACTTTAGATTTCAATTTACTTAGATAAAATTTCATTTATCTGTTCCAATATTTATTACCTATTTGCTTTTTTTTTTAGAAACAAGCTCACTTTGGCCCCCTGAACTTTTTAAAATTGTTCAACTTGCCCCATAAAGTTTTTTTTCCACACTTTTGCCTCCTAAACTCCTCCAAACGTTCAACTTGCCCCCTCCATCCAGTTAAACGCCCAGTCAGCAGTCAACTAATTGCGTGGCATGCTGACGTGGTAAAAGTATTAATTTTTTATTTCACGTCAGCAGCAGACCCTTCTCTTCCCTTTCTTCTCTTCCCTTCGCGCGACACTCTCTGCCTCTCTGCATCTCTTCTCATCCCTTCGCTCGCGCGATAGAAGCCGCCGCAGCCGTCGCCGCCGCCACGCCGCTGAGCTGCCGCCGCCGTCGCCACCTCCAGCCGCCCCCTCTCCTCGTCCTCTTCTCCGTCCACTTGAAACCCTAGGAAAAAAAAATTCAAAATCGGTCCAAAAGAACGATGAAGCATCTACATTCAGGTAAGTACGTCTTAATCGGTAGCACAAATCTGAATTGTATGACTGATTTTGGATTTTAATTTGAATTAATTGCTAAATATTTTTTTTTTTGGCCTGATTTTGGATTTTGAATTAATTTGAATTAATCTGAATTAATCTGAATTTTGAATTAATCTGAATTAATTTTGGACTGATTTTGAATTTAATCTGAATTAATCCGATTTTAATCTGAATTAATCTTAATTTTGGACTGAATTTAATCTGATTTTGATTTTGATTTTGAATTAATTTGAATTAATTTGAATTTAGGACTGATTTTGAATTAATCTGATTTTGATTTTGAATTAATCTGAATTAATCTGAATTTTGAATTAATCTGAATTAATTTTGGACTGATTTTGAATTTCATTTGAATTAATCTGAATTAATTTTGGACTGATTTTGAATTTAATTTGAATTAATCTGATTTTAATCTGAATTAATCTTAATTTTGGACTGAATTTAATCTGATTTTGATTTTGAATTAATCTGAATTAATTTGAATTTAGGACTGATTTTGAATTAATCTGATTTTGATTTTGAATTAATCTGAATGAATTGCTAAATTTGAATTAATTTGAATTTAGGTTTGATTTAATCACAGAATACACCAACATTTTTTTTTATGAAAAATATGCAAAAAAAAAAAATTTAGGGCAGAAGCAGGTCATGAACAGTAGCGTAAAAAAATTCAGATATAATAATAATAATAATAATAATAATAATAATAATAATAATAATAATAATAATAAGAGAAAAGTCCAATTTTACCCCCTCAACTATTGAATTAGTTCATTTTTAGTCCCTCAACTTTTTTATGGTGCAATTTTAGTCCCTCAACTATTTAATAAGTGGGTTTTTGGTCCTTCAATCCGTTAAGTGCTTAAGTGTCCGTTAAATATGACACATAATCAATGATGTGGCATATATTCTTAACACATACATAATAACATGTTAATTTTTACTTAACAAATAAACATACATAAAAAATATACATTTTTTAATAAAAATAATATTTTAAGAAAAGAAGGAAATTAATAATTTTTTTATTTTTTTCAAACATTTGTCACATTACTAATGCCACGTCATTGCTTACGTGTCAAATTTAACGGACACATATGCACTTAACGGATGGAAGGACCAAAAATGGACTTATTGAATAAATGAAGGACTAAAATTGGACCAATAAAAAGTTGAGGGAGCAAAAATGAGCTAGTTCAATAGTTGAGGGGGCAAAAATAGACTTTTCTCTAATAATAATAATAATAATAATAATAATAATAATGATGATGATGATGATGATGATGAGGGTGAATAAGGGTGAATATGGGTGGAGTTATGGTAAAAAAAAAATTCTGACACATATTATTTGTAGATATTGGTGATCATAGTGAATATGGGTGGAGTTATGAAGAGGGGGATGCGTATATGTGTCCTCATTGTGCTAGAAAATGCTTGCTGCTTCATGCAAAAACCCAAAAAAATAATGGTCGAGAATTTTACAAATGTCAACTTTGCGAGCACTTTGCTTGGTGTGACGATATTGCCTTCGCACCAATCCACCTCAAGTACCAAGTTCAACGCTTCGAGAAACGATTTGAAGAATTTGAAAAGATGCAAAGACAGAGATTTGAAGAAGTAGAAAAGAATTTGAAAAGATTAATTATGTTGTTGTTTATGTTGTGTGTTATAATTAGTATTGTAATTATGCGATTATGGGAATAATTTATTTTAGGATTTAGGATTTGGAGTTGAGGGTTTATGTGATGTTGTATGTTTAGGGTTATATGCGATTATGGGAATAATTTATGTTAGGGTTTAGGGTTTGGAGTTTAGGTTTTATGTGATGTTGTATGGTTTAGGGTTTAGGGTTTAGGATTTATGTGATGTTGTATGTTTAGGGTTATATGCGATTATGGAATGTGATGTTGTATGGGAGTAATTGTGCGATTATGCGAACGTCAGAAATGTTGTATATGAAACACAAATAATGCATACAAATCTTGATAATAAAATAGACCAAATGTCACAAAATGTATTAATTAAGTCCTTACGAAACATAAAAATATCCAAATGTCACAAAATGCATATAAGTTCTTACAAATGCAAAAGATAATAAGAATAAAAGTCCTTATAAAACATAAAAATATGCAAAAAATAAAATAAAATGCAAGCCTTAACATTCAACAAATCTAATTATGTGGCGTCTGATTCGAAGATTGCCCAGTAGATGACGTCCTAAAATTATAAAGACACATTAAAAAAATTGTATACAAAAATTAATTATACGAATTGAATATAAATATTAATACCTACTCTTTCTTATGGGACAAGTACTTTTATTATGACCTGGTTGGCGACAAACACTACACTTTACTATTTGACCTGATTTCGACAGTTTTGAAGCCGATGGTTTAGGCACTACACCTTGTTCACGTCGAGCATGTTTTTTAGGCCTACCCGGCATCCTTCTTTTCGATGGGGGTAGCGGAGGATCAATTCCCGTTTTGGGCCAATTTTGCCTACCGATAACCGGTACCATAAAATGAGAATAAATTGCGCGGTGAGTTTTCTTTTTAAAACAATCCGACACATAATGAATCGGGTCCTCGCCCTTGCTAAATATAGCACAAATGGCATGAGAACAAGGAATACCGGAAATATTCCAAACCCTACAAGAACACTTATGATTTCTAATATCAACCACATACGTGTATTCTTTGATTTCCCCTTTTTCATTTGTCAAATTTTGAGTTACCTCATAACCGTCTGACCCATTCCAAATTAAATGACAATTTCTATTCCAACTGATATGCTCTTTTAATTTCTCAAAAATATTAGGGCAAATCAAATGCTGGTACTTCTCACCTTCATGTGCGAGTTTTTCTATTCTCGACATAACCATGTGTCTAATCTCTTCTAGCATAGTTATTATTGGCTTATGTCTCGAATCTTTTATCCAATTATTAAATATTTTTGACATATTATTATCAACTATGGCGCCCATACAACAATCCTAAAATATGCGAGACACCAATGCTTTGGATTTGTCTTTAAAAGATCATCTGCTGCCTCGACCGATACATCCTAAATGAACGCCATATTCTCTAAATATTGGGATTTGGTATAATGACCAAGCACATAACCAAAATAATTTCTTCAAATTTCCAGTGTCATATCGCTTGCTCCAATTGCTATATATGTGTCGGGCGCACATTCTATGCTCCGCGTCAGGTAAAAACTGCTCGATTGCTATACGTAATCCCTGTAAAGAAATACAAACATAATTAAGAAATGATATTTAATAATAAATAATTTAATAACGAGAAATAAAATAACACATACCTTTTGTTGATCGCTAAGTACAACCGATTGATAACCTGATCTCATATCCAAATCGTTAGCCAACAAATTTAAAAACCAACTCCAATTATCCTTATTTTCTACATCCACAACAGCCCATGCAATGGGATACATTTGATCATTAGCATCTCTTCCAACTGCAAAAAGTATCTCAAATTTTATGGGTCCTTTCGAAAAACATCTGTCTAACCCAACCATTTTTCTATAGCCACTTAAAAATCCTTTCTTACACGCACCAAAACAAATATAAATTCTATGAAAATGGGGTCGTTCATCCCCTTGATTTCGGTTAACATTTATCCGTACAGTGTTATCTCTATCTGCTTCTAACAAAGCTTGTGCGTAATCCCAAATTTTTTCATATTCTTCGGAATAATTTCCTAAATATTTTCTCATTGCCTTCAATTTTGCTCTTCTACATTGACTTATCGTAACATTAACACCCATCTCATTTCTTATTATTTTTTGCATTTCTACCGATTTCCATCCCGGATGCGATCTAATTCTTTTTTCTTCATATCTATTAGCAAGATGAGTTGATGTTACCTGACTATACTTAAAAGTAGGAGAACACGTGTGTTGAGAATGGAAAGTTTTTACTATAAAATTTTATTTTCTGCTATTTAACGAGGCAAATACAACCCATGGGCAACCAGGATTTTTGCATACTGCTCTCACTCTATCTGGGTCATTTTTCACAAATTTAATATCTTTTACATTTTTAACGGCATAATTCTTAACGGCGGTCTTAAATTCCGAAGCTCCCGGAAATATTTGTCCAAGATCAAATTCGGTACAATGACTTTGTCCCATATCCAATGGATGCATAAAATTTAAGGGTTCTTCTTCGCTATTATCGTCATCTTTGTTTGAAAAAGAAAATTCGCTATCCTCATGTTCAACATCCTCTTCAAAACCTTCCCTTCCACCATACACATCAATCGCCAAATTACTCGATTCATCACTCCAAATTGTCCCGACAAAATCCGTATCCTCATTTTCACTCAAGTGTTGAACATACAGCTTAATACACTTTACTTTGGTAAAATTATAGAACATTTCCCGAACCGAATAATCGGAATATACAATTTGTAGTATATCATTTTCCGGCCTCTTATAATACAACTTCAAAATATTACAAAAACCTAATTCCTCTTCTATCATGGATTTAAGATTGGTGTATGTTAAAACATCTTCAAAATCCCCAAATTCATTATCTTGACCATCGACATACTCCCAAACGGATTCAGTCAATACAAATGAACCATTATAAAAAATCCTAAAATAGCAATCCGTGTACATCTTTAAGGTGCGGATAATTAGAGGTTGGTTCCGAATTAATAAAAAAAATTAGCCATTAATTAAATAAATTACTCAAATTAGCCAATTTACTATGAGCAATTTAGCAAGAAAATAGCACTAATTTATTGAAATTAGAATTGTAGAAACAAAATAAATAGACATGAGAGGAAAATGTACCAATTAATGGAGCAATTTTGGACCAATTTTGAATTTTTTTTTTCTAGGGTTTCGAGTGGAGAGAGAAGAGGAGGAGGAGAGAGGGCGGCTGGCGGTGGCGACGGCGGCGGCAGCTCAGCGGCGTGGGTAGCGCGAGCGAAGGGAGAAGAGAGGCAGAAGAGATGCAGAGAGCCAGAGAGTGTCGCGCGAAGGGAAGAGAAGAAAGGGAAGAGAAGAAAGGGAAGAGAAGGGTCTGCTGCTGACGTGGAATAAAAAATTAATATTTTTGCCACGTCAGCATGCCTCGCAATCAGTTGACTGCTGACTGGGCGTTTAACTGGATGGAGAGGGCAAGTTGAACGTTTGGAAAAGTTTAGGAGGCAAAAGTGTGCAAAAAAAACTTTAGGGGGCAAGTTGAACAATTATAAAAAGTTCAGGAGGCAAAAGTGAGCTTGTTTCTTTTTTTTAACCGTATTACCTATTTCTTAACGATTTCTATTTTGCATCTGTTTGCAAGTGAGCACGTATGTGAATGTTTATATATTGATGATTGTTCCTTTTTATAGTGGCATATATAATATTTGGAGATTTTTGAATGGAAATATTTATTATAGTCATGATTTTTGTTTCATTTTGTAGTGGTATGCATATGATATTGATTTTGCAATGATAAATCTGAAGTTCTATTAGGATACATACAATATATTGAAATTTTACATGTTTAGAAATATTTTGATATTCCTTATAGGAATACTGTTGTAACATATTCATTTTTAAGGTGCTTACATAACATCCATAGATTTTGAAGGTTGCACACTAAATAGAAGTTGTCTCTTCCACAATATTTGTATTTTGATGTGTTCATGATATTCTGAGATTCTGCATAGTATACATAATATTTTAACTTGATGAGTAACTTACAGTTGTCAACTTATAGTATTTAATTAGGATATGTGAATTATAGTTTAGTAAAATAATATTGATTATGATTATATTCATAATTAATTTTTCATATTGACAAATAATTATCAAGCTTATAACAAATAATTTGAACATAGAAATATGAATTTTCGTAAATTGGAAGGTTAGAGTTAAATATTAATGATTTTATTATTGGTGAAAATATTTAGGTTCTTTTTGTGATATTATATTTTGCATTTTTGTTTTCATAATAGTGATAATATATTTTGGATTGATGAAAGTAATAAATATTACGATTTATTATTATTTGTTATTACGTTAATATTATTATAGTTTATGGCTTACGTTATTGTTATATAGTTGGTATAATATTTATGTATTGCTATTATTTATAACTATATTACTAGTTTATAATATTTAAATTAAAAATTATTATATTTTCTTAAATAGACAAAATAACCGATGGAAGGTGATCGTAGTTGGATTTATGATACAAATGGTAGAATAAATTGTACCGATAGTTTTTACAGGTGTTTTAGAGAATTTCTTGATTTATATTCTCACGCGCTAGTAATATAGAGTTGATTAACGGTAAAGAATGCGTAAAGTGTCCTTGTGTTAAATGTCATAATTTGTTCTTGAAGGAGCGAGACAAAATAGAAAGGCATGTATGCAAATTTGAATTTGTTCGCGAATATTTAGTTTGGCGTAACCATGGGGAGAGGGCATCACGCAATATTTCTTTCGGGGACGACGAAGTTAATGAGGGATTCGCTTATTGCGACCGAATGGAGGAGATGATAAACGATGTGGCGGGTCCGAAATTTAATATGTCGCACGCAACAGCTGAGCGAGGGAGGAGAGTATGAAATGACAACGAAGGTGAGGTACCGAAGAGCGAAGAGGCTGCTTTTTATGGGATGTTGCGTGTGGCAGATGAACCCTTGTGGGATGGCACCGCATCCACTAGGGAGTCGCAATTATCAACAGTTGTGCGTTATTAAATCTTAAATCAGAAGGTGAAATGAGAAAAGAGTGTTATGACCGAATGATGTTTATTAGTAAAAATAAATTATTTTCGGAGAATAACCGATTACCCCATAATTTCTACGACTCTAAGAAACTCTGTAATGGGTTAGGTTTGGGTCATGAGAAAATTGGCATTTGTCCCAGAAATTGCATGCTGTATTACGGGGAAAATGCAACAAAAAGCAGTTGTAACAAATGTACTGATAAATGTACAAAACCTCGTTTCAACCCGTTAAGCGAGGGGAAAAGAGGAAACCTATTACAATCAATGTTGCAGAAGTCGCTAGTCGGACAATTCTAAAATTTCTGAGTAGGGGAGTAGTCAGGATTAATCGGAATTAGTCGGTTGGACCTAGTACAGACTGAATTTTTATAATTTTTTTAAATAATATTTATATTTAGAAAAAAAAATCAATATCCTAAACTCAAAATTTAACAAAACATAAAATTCGTGTGAGGCAGGGGCTGTTTGGAGGGGAAAGAGAATTTAGGGTTAGCAAATTTTTGGGTTAAAATCAATGTTTTAAATAGTGATATAGCGGTCTGTAGCGGATTGACTTTTTTTGTAGCGGCTCACGGTAGCGGGCGCTATTGGAGCGCTATGACCTTATAGCGGAAATGTCACTTTTGTACATAAAGACACTAAAATAATCCATAATGAAACATACACCACACAAATTTCATTGTCCATAATTAAACATATCACCTAAAATTCCAAAATAAACACATAAAAACTTAATTATCCAAAATAAGAATATATTTACTTAATTAGCGTACACACTTAATTATCTAAAATAAACATAAATATTTAAACTAACTCTTTACTCTTCGGATGAAGAGAAATTAGCATTCAATATTCAATCATCATCTTCGGATGAAGATAATGAATCAACTTCATCATCCTCTAAATCGACAATAGCGTCGCTATAGCGCTGCTTTTTCCTCTATTAACACCGCAATAGCGGCGTTATAGCACCTTGGCGGTGAAAACACTATCTATATCTGCTATTTTTTCGTTGCGAGTTGCGTTCCATGGCATGTTTCCGCTATTGCGCGCTATTACGGCGCAATTTAAAACACTGATTAAAATAAATGGGCCCGGCAGAGAATTAAAAAAAAAACTGAAAATTAAAAAAAAAAGATTTTTTTGGACCTAGTCGGTTTAAAAGTCGGCCCAAGTCGGCTGGCCGACTTTTACTACCGACTAGGCCTTTTTTGGGACGTTTATGCCCGACTAGCGATTAATCGCCAACTAATTCCGTTTTTTTTTTGAAACATTGGCTGGAGCGCGATTGGAGCAGATAACGCACAGCGGTCCCACTTGCCGGCACGGTATTATTCGACCTGTCAGCATGGATCTATGGGAATAACAACTCATGTGGAGCGGCTCTGTTACACCCTGATCCCGGATGTAACCGCGACACGACCGATTAGTCGTGCTAAGCGACATACACCAAAATCAAGACATTCCAAAATGAATCTAAGCTCACAAATCACCCGTTCATTCCGTCAAGATACGTACACCGATAAGAAAAACAAAACAAAGTAGAAATCATTAGCTAATAAATTTAGCTAAGCAACTGGTTTGGTTACGACGCAGCTTCTATATGATCATCATTTTATAAAAAAATATATAGTTTTATATAAATATTAAAAATATTCTTATCAAGCGGCCGTGGTTTCTCTATCCCATGTGTGGCTAGGCGGTCACGGTTTCGCAATCCCGTGTGCGGCTATTTTACGACTCACAAATTTTATAAATATTTCATAATCATAATAAAAAAAATAATTTAGTACATATAGAAGTCCAGTTACTTCAGAGACGATGGTATGCTCAGAGAATCAAATTGAACAGTCTTATATCAGATAAAATTATTCCGCCCGATTGACAATACAATAGGTATATCAAAGATTGAAATATCAAATGTGAGAGAAGGAAAATAATGTACTGCTAGGAAGAATGAGAGTCTTCTATTTATGTGAGACAATAAAATGAGATGGAAGAACATGGGTGGGCGTATGTTGCTGAATGGACGGATTAATGAGGAGTTAATTAGGATTTATTCACAGAGGCACCGCAAAGTTGACAAGTTTTACTTTAATCCAAATTATATTTTTTTGAAGGAAACAAATGTCAGTAGTATATGACTCACGAAATGGAAATTGACAGTAGGACATGAAGTGGTGCAAGTACTCAAAAGGGCCCTAAAAATCAGGTATTCATATATCATTTTTACTTGGAATATTAAATAAGAAATATTAAATAGGGAATACGGTAAATCAAATGGCAGTTACGGATAGTCAAATAAATGATGAAAATATGACCAAAGGTCCCTCAAGCTTAGAAAATTAGTCTCATTTTTATTTTACAAAATTGGGGATATAACAGGCTCAACGACACCCAAATAAGGAAGGAACACCAAGACTGGAATCACGGTCTGATTGAAGATTTGATTGGCGATTAAAGGAGAAATTCAGCCACGCCACGGAGATGTGATCAGGAAGGAGAAGATCGGAAAAGAATCAATCAAGCAGATATACATGAAGATTTGCATATCTCTCCGAGATTGTCTCTTGTCATCTTCGGACGCTGGAAACCCTAAATGTCTCCTTGATATAAAAGGACAACTTGTCGGACGGCAAAGGAGACGCGGGGGGGGGGGGGGGGGGGGGGGTCAATTTATAGAGTGAAAACACGCGCGCGGGCACACACACACACACACAGAAATAGAGTCATGTTCAGGAGCGCGGCGTGACAATGCGCGACTACATACTTAGTATTACATAGTTTTCCATTCTATTACTCTATTTATCTTGATTTTAGTTTACGTACTATATACTATAACTAACCCGCTCCCTAGGGTGCGGTGTTAGTAGTCTTATTAATCTAATTTTTCATTAAGTTGCTTTCTTTTTTATGTATTTCTAATGTGATCTTGTATGTGCATTCTAATTCTTATCTTGAGGTATGTAGCGCACCACATCTCTTGATACTCAGGTAAGTGGGTGAAGTACCGAGAGGAGAAGTCACCAGCGAGATCCATGGACAAGACTTGGACCGACGAGTCATGAAAGTAGCTACGACGTCCGAGGGGAGTAAGGAATATCACAGAACTCAAGGGGTTCGTGCCTTGGTTGGGCAATTATACGGGGGCATGGACACAACGATTCACTGCGACGGCCGGCTTCGCGACATCAGGGTGGATCCCCCTCACAAGCAGTAGCAATAAGTAAAGGATAAGCAGCCCAAAGAATTGACAAGAGAAATAGACGAAATCACCAAGCCGTAGATCACTCTCTACAAGGACAACACATAATAACCCCCCGCGCAAGCACGGAAAACGCAAGCGCGGCTTTTCTTTACTTTATTTTCTTTCTTTTATTTACTTTCTCTCTACAACGAACCTACAAAAAGATCAGTTTGGATTATATACCAAACTATAGTCTGGTACTCCACTTTTGGATTTCCTGTGTATCGACACCCCAGCTTACTACAACGCAAGGTCTTAGTCTCGCCTATGCTGGTCCGATCGGCAGGCTTTTACCTCCAGGATTTACGACTGATGGGGTAAAGGTTTCACCATCCAATGCCTAACGATTAGGTTTCTCTCGGCGATTAACTGCTAACCTATATACTTGAGTTTCACCTCGAGTTAAGATAAAAAGTACAAGACAAGATTCTAAGTACAAGAATTAAACAATACACAAGCAAAGATGAAATCAATGAGACATCGAATCTACTACCCAAACTCTAGCCTAGAAAAAATTTAGTTACAAGAATTCATAACTAAAATATAAAACAAATAAATAGAACATTACAACCTTGTTTGTCTTCTCTCTAATGCAATGTAAGAATGCCTACCAATGATTTGTGACCCCTTGTCCGTCCTACGGTTCAATCTTTAATAGCTGAAGGGTCGGGCAACCAATGAGAGAAAATAAATCTTATCTCAATCAAAGATCAAATCTAATACCTTGATTTATTCCTCCTACCAAATGAAATTCATTATTTCCAAATAATTGAGCTAGATTGCTAAACATGCACCATTTTTCAGAAGAATCTACCACTGACTCCTTTCCTAGGTCACGGTGGCTCCTCACCTCGATCTTGGTGAGGCAAACGCTCGCTAGGGATAATTGCTGCCGAGGTTGCAGTAAGGAAGATAGGGCCCGATGAGCTTAGTCCAAGATCCATCTTCGGACTCCCCTTTATATAGCCCTAAAAGTCCTTTTAGCTTCATTTGGCTCCGAATCACTTCTATCCTTTGAATGTAGACAAATATCAGTATAACTGAATTCTACAAAATAAACATATAATAATTTAAAATGTATTGAAAGTAAGATACAAAGAAAGAAAATATGAATCTAAAATATAGATATGAATTTGGCCGATCATTTTATTTTTAGGGTTAAGAGTTGTATTGTTAGTGTTTGGTGTTGGATGGTTAGGGTTTAGGGTTTAAGGTTTGGTTATGTATAAGGTTAAGGGTTGTATGATGTTTAGTTTTGTATGTGTATCGAATATTAATATAAAAAGTTGTTATTATATATAAATGAAATTATTTAAGATTTTTTTATATGGTTCCATGTTTTTTTTTCCGTAAAGAATTATAGTAAATCAAAATTTGTGTTCATTTTAAAATATTTTTCCACAATCTTTTTTTCACCTAAAACTCATGTTTCATGCGTTTGTTTGCTCGTTTCATTCAAAAAAAACTGGGATAGATTTTTCGTAAAAAATGATAATAAACCACAATGCAAGATGAATATGATGAAATATTGTTGTGGCTAATTGTTGATGGTTTTGGGTTGACCTGTTTGGGTTTGTTATTGGTTAATTAGGGTTTAGTGTTTTCCTTTAGGGTTTAGGATTAAGGGGGTTAGGGTTTATGGTTGAGTCATTATAGTTTAGAGTTGAATGATTAGGGTTTAAATGTTATTGTATAAAATTTAGGGTTTGGTGTCTGATGGCTAAATTATAATTTTGTATGTGTATGCAATGTCATTGTATGCTCTAAAATGTGTCAAATTACAAATTAGTCCAAAAAAATTTTAAAATGTAAAAAATCCTAAAATTTAAAATATAACTTGCTAATATGCTGTAAAATGTGTAAAATTATAAATTTCCCAAAACTTGCTAATATGCTCTAAAATGTTTAAGATTATAAATTTCTCCAAAAAAAATCCTAAAATTTAAAATATCATCAGAACTTACTAATATGCTCTAATAAATATAAAATTACAAATAAGTCCAAAAAATTCTAAAATTGAAAATATGGCCAACAACTTAATATCCTCTTATTGTTCCTCCGTAATAAGTTTATGAAATTTTAAATACCCTTTTTTTTATTGACTAAGAATTAGTTCATGGTTATTATCTTTGTGGGCAACGTTTATTTTTTAAATTCCGTTCTTATCCAACTTAACGGTTAATGAGCCCTTACAACCACATTTAATAGATGCGCTTGTCCTCTCTGGTGTGCTTTTATTGTTCGGTGATTTTCCTTTTTTTGAGCATACGTACCTATAGGGAGTGGGTGGCTCATTTTTCTTGAGCTTGTATTGATGATTCTTGCGAATGCTAAACCAAATTTTCGTAGCATACACGTTGTAAAATTGGTATGCCTCTTCTGGATCATCAAACGCCTTGTTAACATATGGTTCAAGAGGGTTGATTTCCGTATCTGGTGTCGGATCATTCAGAGATATCTAGTGTATCATATATCAAATAAAACATGATTAAGTTTCAATGTCCATGAAAAGCTTGTACCGCTAAATTAAAAAGTGACGAGTATTGTAAAGAAAAACTAAGTACCTCGATTAAATCTTCGTTGTCATCAGAGGATGGCTCATCCGAATGCACTTCAGTTCTGGAAGACAACGGTACGTTTGGCATCATCTATTGGAAGGGGGAAAATAGATGAAACAAAATGTGTTAAAATTGTCTCAAATCATGATAAATTAACGATGATGTTAAAAAATTTATAAATTGAAAACCTATATAACTACATGATATATATTAGTATGAAACAAATTTACAAATTAAAAGAAATTACTTACAAATTGAGGAAATAAGAAGAATCCCTAAGATGATGCAATTAGAGACACACACAGCAAGAGAGAGAGTGGGAGGTAAAGATGAGCCAAGGAAATAGAGAGAGCGCGTGAGAGACTAGGGGCAACTTGTGCTAAGAGAGGACTTCGTGAGATAAGAGTTCATCAAGCTTCGTCCAGAAGCTTGTTTCTACGTGGGAAAGAAAAGGGTATTAATTTGTATGATGTTTTAATTTTGAATAGTGTTTATGGTTAAGGTTAATCTTCTCAAGATTATAGCTATGTATTCAACTTATTAAACGACATGCCTATCATTGTTGCGTCTATTGGATACGACATTGTGAACAGCATTGGTTCATTCGTAGTTTGTATGTTTCTTAATTCAGGTTAATGTGTATGAATGGATTTAATGATATTATAGATTTGTGCTTTGATATTTGGATATGTTAGATGTGGACGTCTTATATGGATTAATGTGTGTATGTCTTTTGTTTGGTTGCGATAATTATTGCTTGGATATTATGATTGTCTATATAGATAACCCGTAGGAGAAAGAATTCTCCATGAATCACTTACGGCCTTGGCCGTAGAGAATAGTTAACAAGGACGTAGGTAATAATTATCATCTATCATGTTGTCGAGATACCATAGGATATTTTATCATGTTGTGTAGCATTATTATATATTTTTTTTAGCTATTTGGATAACTTATGTGCGACCCAGGTATTGGTGCCGGGGCTAATTTCCTATTTCCAATCAAACCTGCCATAAAATCCACCCAATCTACAATCAAGCCTATCATTACTATCCCTATACCTATCATAATAATAAGCAAGCCTATCATTAATTTTCCTATTCCTGTCATAACGCACTTTTATTCCTAAAAATTACTTCGAAATGCGCTCCCAAAAGCTCCTCTCACTCCTCTTCGCTCACTTTCTTCTCGACTCCAAACTCCTCTCCTCTTCCCCTCCAAGAGAGCCGTGCCTGTGACGTGGCGGAATCCTCCAGTCTAGCTCCGGCGACGGCCCAGCCACGGCGACTCTTCCAGTGACCACGGCGGCGCTTCAGGTTAGCTCTTTAGATTAGGTTTAGGGTTTCTTTGCTGTTTCTTTTTTCCTCGAACCCTAGTTTGATTGGGTAATGAAATTATTAGATTAAGATGCGCCATCAATGAAGGATTGAAAAGTTAGAATATAAATTTTTTGTAATTAAATTTAGAAGCTAAGTTCCATTTCTCCATCATTATAAACTGTAAAATGGTAGATACTATACACTGGTAAATACTAGTCTTGTTGGTAACTTATTTTAGTCATATTTTGCTTGTACTTGCATCTTGCTTTTGCTTCTTGGGAATTTAATATGTTAATATATGTTTCATATAGGTCCAAAGAGGATGGAGGACTACTTTTGTCGTATTTTGAATATAGCTTCAGATTTAGGTCATTGTTTCATCCAATTTGTTGGTATGCCGCATATCTTTTTTTTTCTTTTTCTTTATTGGATTGAATATTTTCCATACTTTTTTTCTTTCTCGCATTGTTTTTTGTCGGTCTTTTTTGCGAGCAAAAATAATGTTTCATCCTCTCTGCCCTGTTATGGAGAGAAAAATAATATGTCAAAAAGATCAACATCTCCTTTAATTTTGCAATTAAATCTTCTCAATAATTATCCACAACTGCAATTAAGCCTCAATTTGATCCAATTTAACCTCACATTGACCCTCAATTGTGAAATTAAGCCTCAGCATAAACAAATTTATTGTCAATCTTCCAGTGCAATTACACATAAACAAGCAAGAAACAATAGAAAGAAGAGAAAATGGTTAATTCATGTTTTTTTTTTACTTTTCTAGAGGATGCATTTGGATTTATTTATTGCGAGAGCAATCCCTATTATGATTATGAAGCTTCATTTGCTGGATATTTCTCTGTTGAAGAGGTTTTGCTTCCTCCTCATAATACCAGGGAAAATCAGAACGTAAATACATGCCCTTTATTTGATGGGTTAAGAAGCACTAGTTCATTAATCAAACAGGGGTATGATTTTTATCTATCTTTTTCTAACTAACCAAAAGTGTTACATATTAATGATTCCTCCACTTAATTTGCGGGTTTTATTTTTGGAATCCCAACCCAACTTGAAAGTATAATGTTAAAATACTCGCAATTTGTATAACAAGAATGACAGATATACCAAAATATCAGAAAAATGGAACAAAAACCAATAGAGAAGTCAATTGATCTTTTTTATTGGAAAATATTTGAGAAACATCTTACAAGCTGTGCATATTATGTTGCAGATTGATGCTTCCTCTATACGGATTAGAATTGGGTTGTAAATTAGTGACCCATTGTTTCATATGTTGCACTCTTTACGTCCAAAAGACTCAAGTAAAACTACAAGGGTGAGTTCTTACCTTAATTAACCCTCAATTGGGTTATCATGCTTCAATTATGCGTTAAATCTATTTCAATATCTACTCAACGATGTGATGGATCTCACACATCATACTTCTATATATGCCTTTTACTTTCGTATTTTGCACTTTCATAAAATTGTCCCGTTCAATTTCTTAGATTTCCATTGATTTCACGACATGCATTGGCAAACCTTCTGTAGTTAACTTGGTTATTTAGTCTAACCATGCTTCAATTAAGCCTTAAATCAATTTAATTTCTACTCAACCGTGCATACATCTCACATCGTACTTGTATATTTTTTTTACTTGATTATTTTTTCTGATTTTTGTAGGTTGATAAATCGGCTAAGGACAACACTAGAAGGGTCATCTGAGGACATCGGGTGGTTACAAAAAATAAAAAATTTACCACCGGTGAATGACGGTACGAGTCAGTTCAAGGAGCTACTTGCTGATGTCAGGTAAATCTTAGAAAAATGGAAATAAAAACTTAATTTGCTTTTCTCATGCATGCTTCAAAGAATCAAAGCATGTCACATATGCTCCTCTTGTAGATTGTTTCTTTAATTCTTCTTGGGTCGTTTGAGGTTCGCTAGAAAAATGAAAATGAAAACTTAATTTGCTTTGCTTAGATTTCGGAGGTCTATCTTTACACACTTGAGATTTCCCTGTTTTTGAAGGCATGCATTGTTCCTTCAAAAAAAGTAAAGAAGGAATATATTTTTTTTGGTTTAATACTGCCCCATATGAATGTGCAAGCATTTATTACAACTTGGTTTGTTGAATGTTTGGATCACATTGCGTTAAGCACTCAAGGCATGCAAGTGGCTTGAAAAGTGTTGGGTTTATTTCGACACAATACATGAATGATTTAATTCTTCCTTTTGCAGAAATGGCGTGCATCAGCTGCCTAACTCACTAGTTTATCTTTTTATTCCTGGTAAGGACAATATCTCTAATATTATACTTGTGCCAAAGAATCGTCTTTGAAACAATCAGTCATCTTTACTTAATTGTTTTACAGGCCTGTTTAGCAACCACAGCCCCTTGTATTTCGTCACTACTAAAAAGTTCTTCTCCAAGATGGGCCTCACTTGCCACATCGCCAAAATTCACAGTGAGGTAAAAACGCATTATTAAGAACAAAATTTACCAAAATACCCCTCAACTAAGACCAATTCCCCTCAATTTTTTCAGGCATCAGTGGAGAAAAACGCATGGGAGCTCAAACAATACATAGAAGAGCTCTACTGGGGATCCGGCAAAAAGATAATGCTTTTAGGGCACAGTAAAGGCGGCATAGACTCAGCCGCTTGCCTTTCGATTTACTGGCCCGAGCTGAGAGAAAAGGTGGCGGGCTTGGCTTTGGTGCAGAGCCCGTATGGCGGTACGCCGATCGCTTCTGATATAGTGAGACAGGGTCAGATTGCAGATAAGGAGTCTAGAAGGATCATGGAATTCGTTATTTGCAAATTAATCAAGGTAGTTGTTTCTTTCTGTCTTTTTGAAGAAAGAAAGAAAAATTGCAAAAAGCCCTTACATTATTGGAAATTGCAGAAAGACCCTCCATTCTTTAGGAAATTGCAAAAAAAATCCCTCCATTATTGGAAATTGTAAAAAAAAAAAATACTCTGCTTTATGCGAGGCTTTTTGCAATTTCTAACAATGGATATGCTTTTTAGCATTTTTATTAAGAACAGAGTTCTTTCTTTCCGCAATTTAAGCATAAAAATGCATGGTTCTTTTTTGCAAATTTCTCAATTAAAATCACGTCTTGATATCTTTTCTTCATAGGGTGACATGAGAGCTTTAGAGGACCTTACGTACGAAAAACGGAAGGATTTCATATCGAAACACAAGCTTCCTTCTGAATTGCCAATCATATCTTTCCACACTGAGGCCAGCTCAGCGCCAAGCGTGCTGGCCACAATGTCTCTTATCGCTCACACTGAGCTGCCTTGGATCCCTTTGCCACAGTTTGTGACCGAATCGGATGAGTTCTATTCGTTTTTGGCTTCTAATATGGTTCCTGTTGTTATTCCTATGTCAGCTGCCATGGCCATTAGCGCTCTTCATTTGAGGTGTTGAAAGAACTTAAAATTATGTTTGTGAGAAAGTTGCATTAAATGCACCGTTAGTTGCTGAGCTTTAATAGTGTTGCGATTCAAGTCCATGAACTATTGATTTGGCATGTTTGGTCCCTATACTTTAACAAATACTAGTCATGCATGTTTTCATAAAGAACAAGGATCAAGCTTGTCAAATTAATAGTACAGGGACTAAATTGCAACCCAACAAAAGTTCAGGGACTAAAGGTGCATTTATCCCAAAATATAGACAATTCTAATTTCTATTTTTGTTTTGTTTTATTTTTCAGGTTGAGATACGGTGAGAGGAGTGATGGATTGGTAACAAGGCGAGACGCTGAAGTTCCTGGTTCGGTTGTCGTAAGATTGGAAAGGAAATTGGATCACGCGTGGATGGTTTATTCTTCGATGAAGAGGAACCCGATGGAGGCAGATGCCACCGAGATGTGCGAGGCTCTTCTCACCATGCTTCTGCAGATAGGAAAGGCGAGAGAGAGGAAAGTTTCTTAGGTGTTGTTTTGGATGAGTTTATTTATTTTATGGATGTTTTATTGCTTGAATTTCTGATAGTGTGGTATAGAGGGTTTGATGGGTTCAAAATGGTTTTCTTTTGTGTTGGTATCAATGGGGTAAAAAACCTCAATTTCTTGTATTATAACTATGATATTGTACCATGAATACTCACATAAAACCACTCATATGTTGTGAATACCCCCTACAAAACCATTCATTATATCATGAATCCACTATAAATTCTTAAAATATCACTAATGTCCTTGCCATTAATGTTCCAGCAAAATTCGTTAGTCAAATAACATTTTTAATGATTTTATTGTTATCAGTTACTTTTTTAAAAATATAAAATGACTATTATAGCCTCAATTTTTATTATTTCATTAATGTTTTTCATAAAATTATAAATTTTTCTATGGAATATCTTTATCTTGAACTTGTCATATATAGATAAAACAACTAAAAAAGAACATAGCATGTCTCAATACAATTCTTACTTTATTTACACAAGGGAAAAACAAGAAAACAAAAAATAACAGTAATCTTAACAATAAATCTAACATGGGGGTATTCAAGATATATGAGTGTCATATTTCACTTTTTGCAGAGGCATACATAAAATTGTGATGTTTTGTAGGGATACATGAGAAATTCAGCCTATTATATAAATGTAAAGAACAATGGCTGATACGGTAATTATTTTTTTTTTGAAATGTAGCCGATTAGACTACTAAGATTTTCATTAAAATTTGAATAAAAGAAGCTACAAAGATTACTTGCAATCAACATTCCTTGAACAAGGATTTGGAAGCCTAATCCTACTAGCATTCTATTGCGAAACTAAAAAACTAAGAAAAAAACTAGTCTATGCATTGCCTTGCAAGCAAGGTTGTTTGTCGATTTTTTTATCCTTCCAGATTCCATCCTTCCAGTGATACGGTAATCCTTGATATTTATTATTAACTAAACTCTGACTGGTTAACAAATGGAGATATATCTCAGCGATCACATAAAGCATCCATTATGCAGCCAAGAGATAATAATTACGAAAAAAAACCAACAATGAAGATTGAAAAACTTGGAGAATAAACAAGGGGCGGAATCAAGAATAAATCTCAGAGGCGGCGGAAACCGAACCATATCAAAGACAAATCAATTGATTAACTTTTTTGTTCAAACATCTTAATTTTAATAAATCATGACTCGTTATCTTGATAGCCCAGTTTAATATTTCATAGCAAACAGTAAATTTAAGTAATGTTTAATAACATTTTAATTATACTAAAAAAATAAATTCATTTAAAAAATCTACTAATTTAACAAAATAATACAATAAAATAATGTAATTTAATTCTAGAAATAATATAATAATTGCGTACCTAAAATTTGAACTCCGGACTTTTAATCTAAACTAAATTAAAAAAATGAATCTTTTTCAGAACAAGTTAAAAGGTCAGTCTTGTATGCAATTCTTTGACATTACTACAAAATTTAAGACTAATTTAAACATTATCCATCTAATTGAAAACAATTATTACCTTTAGTTGTATGAAAATAATATAGACTAGAATATAGATAAAAATGGAGATGACATCAAATTTTTTAACATAATAATTCTATATGATTTATAAAGCTAGAATCCTTTATATGTTTTTTCTCACGGTACATCTAAGGCCAAATTTCACATGTATCCCTCCAAACCTTCATAATTTCACGTATATCCTACAAATCGTGAAATATCACGAACACCCCTACAAAACTACTAAAATATCATGGATGCCCCTCCAAAATGCTCAAAATATCATCAATACCCCTGCCGTTATTAATCCGTCAAGATCCGTTAGTCAAATAATATATTTAGTAATTTTATTTTTATAAAATGACTATATTGCCCTCAACTAAAAATGAAAATTCAAATTAGTAACCATGAAGCATCATAATTGGATTGTACAAAATATATTCCATATAATATCAAATTTTTTTAGTATTTTATATTAGTTTCTTTCCATAATGTGATTGATCTTTTCTCCTCTCCCAAATCGTAAAAACGCAAATTCCATCCATTATTAGGTCTTCCATTGTCTGATCTTCCATTGCAATCTCTTGTTCAAGTCAACTTATTGTATCAAGCTATTTGATTGCTAAAGGTAATTTATCTATAAAAATTATTTGAATAATGTTTAGATAAATTATTATATGGATAAATTAATGTTTGGATATGCTTCTCATTAAGTTATGTTTCAATAATGCATGGTGTTTTTTATCTGGTTGAATTCGTTTTTTAATATTTAGTGATTTAGTACATTAAGTTTGTTACAAAAGATAATATGTCATTTCTTATTTCAGCACATAAATATTGAACTTGCCATAAAAAAAAGAGAATGATTCCTTGAAGATTCTTACTTTATTTGTATGGGGGCAAAAGTGAGAAAAATAAAAATTTAACGGTGATTTTAACACCAAGAGGATGGTAGGAGCGTTCATGATATTTTAGCAGTTTTGTATGGGTATCAATGATATGTCACGATTTGTAGGGCTATACGTGAAATTATGAAGGTTTGCTGGGGTACATGTGAAATTTGGCCTAATGTCGTGAGTTTTTGAAGAAGAGATTATGCACAAATATAATGGCCTATATGTAAATCATATTAATACACAATTGTGTGTTTATTTGACTTTAATGCCATATAGAATATGCTTTAAAGGATGTGTGATATTGTCAGAACTTTTTGTGTTAAGCTTTTTCATTTTAGAAACATAACCTTCGTATTCTTGTTATTCATAGTAAATCATCTTGCCATTCATAAAAGGGGTCAAATATTAACATCTAAGTACTTGAATTAAAATTATTAAGGACCAAGATAAAATTTTCAATTTATAGGGGGCCATGCCCCCCTAGCCCTGAGCCCCTGCCTGCATTCGCCCCTGAGAATAAATATAGGCAGTTGAAATCTTCAAGTTCTATTTCAGTTTTTCTACTTTTATTCTGAACCTTTAACCAGTTTGACCCGTGAGTTACATACTCAATATCTATTGCTATTGACAAATTTACTCAATCGTGGTAAAACAAAAAGCAAAAAAAAAAAAGAAGAAAAAGAAAAAAAATGATCAAACTGCACAATGTAATCTCATCCTCAATTGCAGTAGGAAGAATGAGAAAACAGAAAAAAAGAATCTAAACTTGATCCTCCACATTCTGATGGTATCTCACATTTCTGGCTTTTGCGGATTCTCTGTAGTTCTTGTACTCTTTGCTTGGTGTGGCCTTATGTGTTGCACGTGGGTTCTGAACTATAACAAGTACTGGATCGATTGATGTACCGAAATTGATAGAAGAGGTTCTCTGTAAGTACATAACAAGAGTTATTATAATGTTTGTAGAGTTTTATACAAAATGCAAGGTATTATTCAGATTTTAAAGCTGAGGATAGTAAGAAATAGAGAGAACTTAAACTTACCACACCAACATGCCATTCTTGAGATATTAGCTCTTTGAAATCAGCTGCATCTACTTCCTGAAATTATTTTTTATTTTATTATCTATTGATATTTAGTGTTCTAGTTAATACATAATTACATAAGTACATAAATACAAATAACTTCAAATCAAATGAAAAAGAAAGAGCATACCACACTATAAACTGGAGGTACAGAAATTTCCCAGCTGGACTTTGAAACAGGCATCACTGAAAAATGCATAAGTGCTTCTGGTATTCTGAAATTCCATCTGAAATAAAAAGATAAGTAAACTAAAATTAATTTACACATAAGAAATAAAAAGAAACTAATTTCCAAACTTCATATAAAGGATTAAAATTGAGTATGCCAAATATGTATAGTGTCTGACTGAATACTGTACCAGTTGGATCTAATTGGTTCTTAAAAAATTTCTTCTATTTTGTATTTCTCAATTTAGTAACTGAACCTCAATAAGTTGAGGAACTCAGAAAATATAAAAAAAAATTCTTTGTTAGTAATTGTCCAAAAATAGAATTTATGTACCAGTACTGTACTGGATTGATATCAGGATAGTGAATTTTGGTAAATGTTAGATTTTCCAAATTTAGTCATTTTCTAATGACAGTATACTTTATGAACTTACCCAATGTACAAAAATATGCAAAACTGCACCCATTCGCGCACCAACAAACGGAACCAATAATTGTCTGGCGTGTCATCAGTATTTATATTAATCTGCATCCACAATCAAACTATTATTCAGCATATCAATGTAAAATTTGTTCTAAAACTGTATAATGCTTCTGAGTTTCCTCTTTTTCTGTTTTTCATTTTTGTTTGGTTAGTATGCATTTAGTCACATAATATAGCCTTAACTGAATCTAAATCTGACCAAAACAGAGTTAAAGAGCCAATTTGGAACCAGTTCTAACTGTACTGGAAAGTTTGTTGCCATTATGAAATGATTGTTAGATCTAAGTTTGTAAAAATGTCTTACCAAAATGTACACCACAGCCACAATCTGCATGGTTCCTTGGAATCTCCTGTTCGATCAAAGAAATTAATTAGTTAGCCCATTATCTTAGTTCAGCATTAGACATTTTTTTCTTAGAATTAATTAATATGCCGATTTCATGTTGCAAATTAAGCATTACATATCAAGAATCTAAGTTGCTAAATCCAATCTAGTTGATTTACCAGTCAATCCTCAATATTTTTTTTCCATTTTTGGTCCATATTTTTTTGTTTCTCTTGTCCTTTTAAGCATTATATTCTGACCAAAACAACAAGAAAATATATATAATTCGTAAAATCTGATAAGGTAAAAGTTTCTTACTTGAACATTGTGTACTTTGTGTTTAATGCACCATGCATGGAGTGAAAATCCTCATCCTCTATATAACTCAGTTGCTCACGTAAAACCATTAAATTATCAGAAATGCGGCAGAATATGATATAAAAGGAGACCAAGTAACTCGCCAGGAGAAATACCTATTGTGAACTATGACAAATTAGATAACTAAATATGAACCAATTATACAAGCTAGTATTTTAATTTTTCTCAGCAGATAAGTAAAATTCTGCTGATACTGGTAAACGGTATTTTGTAATTAAGTGAAAGTTAACCCCAATTAATCATCAAAGAACCTCATTTTCCCACTTAAGATCCCATTTTATACAACTCATTACTTAACCAATTTTACCTCAACTAAAATCGTGCAATTATCCCAATTAATTTGACTTTTTACTCAAATTTGGCCTTTATTATCACTCAATTTCGTAATTCTCACAAATTTCAAATAAATCTAAGCAATTCCAGAAGTCCAATGATATTAATTAAGGTCAATATGACATAACTTCTGCCGGAATATCCTGATCCAACATATCAATTATGTTAAAATGTACCCAATTAATGCTCAACTGAGAGAGAGAACTACAGGCGATCAACGGTCCATTCTCTTTAGGGTATGCTCATATGACCCCCTAAATTTTAAATTAATCATGCATGCTAGCCGCAATCCCAATTATAAAACTAAGCCCAAACTAACTTATTTTAAATCTAATTAGTTTATTTAAAAACATAAACAAACCCAAACGTACCACAAAACACCAACTAAACTCACATAACAATAAAACAATACCCAATTCAAATTCTCAAGATCTAAAACCTTACCGCGAAATACTGCATGGCAGCCTTCATCCTCACACCCAACATGATCGACTCAAGAACATCAGAGACCCCAAACCCCAAATTAAATTTATTTCAAACCTTCTATAAGCCCTTATTTAAAATAAACAACAACGAAAATCAATCTTGCGACAATATAAACACGTCCAAGTTACCGTAAAATAAGGCACGGCAGCCTTGTAGCCAATAAGACTCAAGTACATGAGAGAGCCCAAGCAGGCGGTCGTCCTCCTCTCACGCAGGGAAATCCGCTCGCACATGATGCAGTAGCCGTGGGAGATGAGCATGAACGACACGAAAGATGCTGTTTGGAACAGAATGCCTGTCACGTAAACACCGAACGACATCCACAGTGAACACACCTCCAGGTTTATGCACGAATACCTGGGTATGAGAAAACACTTTTGTCAAAAGAATAAAAAAACATCAAAAAACCTGACAGTTGCCCGACAAAGTCTATAGTGCAAATATTATTATTGAATATTGCTAACTAAAGAAATAACATTTGCAGAATAAAACCTGCCATCATTGGGATTTTTTATCATGTTGTGTAACATTTTTGAAAAAAAAAAAAAAAACTTGAAATACGTGACCAAGAAACATGAAACCTTAATCTGACCTAACTAAAATTCTAATAGATCCAGAAATAACCTAATCTAGAACTAGTATAATAAAACTGATCAATCTGAACCTGAATCTGACTAACAACTTGAAGACCAACCAGATCCTGATCCATAGTTTCAACCAGAGATTACAGAATAAGATCTTGCGGTACCAGTATGGCTCTGTAATGGTACTTAATGAAGAAAAAATTGAAGCTTATTATTTGGGGGTAACTAGTGAAGAAACAGTTTTACTGCTAGTTGGATTCATATTAAGTAATTTGCAGGAGGATTGAATTTTTTGGAAGGTTTTAAATGATAATTTAGAAGTAGACTTACCAGAAAGAAAATGAGAGAGCCAGTTGCAGAGTTTTAATCAAGGGAACCAGTGACAGCATCCATTGCAGATTATTAGCCTAAAAAATTACAAAAAAGTAAGTAAAATATAAGTATGGAACTTTTACAAGGAACGTCATGTGCCGTCAAAAATTAGAAAAAACAAATTGCCATTTATATCAAAATCAAACCTATAAATGATTAACTAAGTAAAATAATGAGTTTGGGAAAAAACGAACTGGTTCGTCTGAATTTCTCCTCTTATGCACAATTAGAATCCAATCCATAAATGATAAATCAGGATTTAAATTACAAAAAGTATTAATAATATCTTTTAGGAAAAGACATCTTATATTCATTTAAAATTATGGAAATCACTGCAAGTATGCAAAAAATTACCCAGTCCATAATGACAAAAAATGACTGTCAATTACAGACTCTTTCACTCGACTGAGTCGTCAAATTTGACCAAAGTTTTCAATTGGTAAAGTAAATGAAGTGGTAAAGTGCGAATTATTCCTAATAAAGAATCAAAGATCAAATCCATATCTTAACAATTTAAGAAGAAATATGATCCTAATCATTCAAGAAAAGAAACACAAACACTTCTTTTGCATATCCGTAAAACCCCTATGTTATCTTAATGCCACTCAACCCTATTTTGACCACAATTCTTTATGATCCCATATATTAAGTTATTAACCCATTATAGACACAAGTATTTGGCAACCAATATATATTGGGAGCGAAAAACAGAGATATTGTGAAAAAAAAACATTCTTTTTTTCAAATCTAAGTGCAAGAAATAAAAGAAGAAACCTGGAAATGGCGATTTCTCCATGTATTGAATCCCCATGAGAAACCAGAGACGGCCCATATAGCAAGAAACGCCAAGTGAACTGAAGGAAGAGGCCTGTACGAATCTTCCAAACCAAAATGATTAGATTGAGATGAAGATGCTGATGGTGAAGAAGAAGAAGAGTTAAAATCCATTCTTGTTTTTCAAAAGGCTGATTGAAATTAAGAGAAAATTGAGATTAGAGAAAGGGGGAGAGAATAAATAGGCGGGACTCTCGTTTCTACTCACAGAGCGCCTTCTGCTCATCTCCAGTTCTTCGAAACTGGACTCTTACTTTGATTAGTCAGTCAGTTGCTATTGTGTTCTAAACATGGTTTCCAGAACTTCAAGATTTAAGCAATTTCTTTAATATGGTTGGGCTTATTTAAGAAATCGTATAGGCAACAACATGACACTATTGAGTAAAAATCAAACTGGTGGTAGTTAATATTGATAACAAACCATTTGAAAATAAAATGTATGGTACTATAAATGTTAGCAAATTTCCTAAGATGAATAAAAATAATGTTTAAGAAACTAGATAAATCAAATTATAATGAAAGAAATATCAAGGTGCGGAACAGTGGACTATGTTGATGGGAAATCGACTCTACAGTTATTTTTGAATGGAGAGAAATTTGACGAGGACTGCGCTTTTTTCTCACCAGAACCGTTACATGGGGAGGAGTAGGAATGGTTAGGTTTGTTTGGTAAAATCACCAAATGAATACAACACCACTTTTGTCGGCTGAAATTACTATGTTGCCCCTGGTCACTTGATTGTAGACTTTAGTACGCATGAATACAACACCGGGATTGTGTGAAACGTTCATGATACTTGCACCTATGTATGCATTCTTAACATTACATTAAAATGTTGTTTACTTTATTTATGAAATATAAAACTGAATATTTATATATCCGGTAACTTATTATTTGAATTTAACATTAATTAGCCCCAATCCCTTATTTTTCATTTACTTTTGAGCCTCCTCAAAAGGCCACATCATCATTTTTATTTCGATCGTTCGATCAATTTTTTTGTTAAATCTTAATCTTTCATTTTTTCAATTTTATTGATATTTTATGGCAACATGTGTGCGGTTATTAAAATATAATAATATGATTGGTTGAATTGGTATTTTGTGTTCCATCCCCGATTTAGTGAGAACAGTTGTAAATTTATTCTTACCATCAGATGGTTTCAATGAATGATAGTTTAAAGTTATGTATAATTATTAATACCAATAGTTAGTGAAGTGTTCACTCATTAAAATATAAATTTTTTTTTCTTCTTTATAATTCTTAATGAAATATTTTATTTCTCATGTTAAAATCATCAAATATAAATTTATTGGAATTTTCATTTTATTTTGAGTTCCATATTGTTGTGGTTCTAATTTATTTATTTTTTCTTATTAAAATATGTGAATAAAGACTATATAAAAGAACATGTATAAAAATAATATGCTCATTAAGTTATATTTTATACCTTATTTTATATCTTTCTTTGAGCAGTCTCAAATGACTTGTCGTCAATTTTATCTCGGCCATTTGATCAATTTTTTTTTAAAATCTTAGCTTTTCATTTAAATTATTACTACAATATCACATGGTCAGTTAGATTAATGTTTCATGTTATATCTCCAATTACGTGAGAACTATTATATCGAATAAAATTCCAGAGTATTAAAAATTATATTATATTACTTAATGTATTACGAATAATCTGTATCGTTTTAACAACTAACAAAATATAAATAAGAAAAATAGTGGTGTTATAGTAAACATATTTTTTCCATATATATAATATCATATTTTCTTTTTACAAATCTGAAAGAGGAAAGAGCAGGTTTCTGAAAAGGAATCCTGCGTAGTTCCGTTGCCAATGGAACTATTCCGTTGCCAATGGACTGCAAAAACGGAAGGAAATTAAAGCAATATATTCTCCCAACGGCTAAAAATCTGATGGTCCGTTGACAATGGAATAGGTCCGTTGCCAACGGACTATACAACATTAATCGACAGCCGATGTCAGAAAGAAAAATTATTCAACGGGTGGTTCCGTTGTCAACACAGTAGTCCGTTGGCGATGGACCACTTCCGTTATCAACGGAACTGGCCAGAATTTGGCAATTTGCAGATTATACTCTCTTTTTCATAATAATTAAGTTTGCTCACCAAATTAAACACACACGAAGAACTAAGAAGTTTGCTCCCACGCCTTGAAATACTCTCTTGAAATCCTTTGCATGCGTGACGACTTCTTATTCTTCTGAGATAGGCAAGATGCATCCGAGACATTTCCGAAAACTTGATCGTGCGGCTATCTAGCTCAAGACATTCTCACACAAATATATTAGTAACTCGGAATAGTTTTAAATATCATCAAACTGAGGACAACAAAATCATGTTAAATATAATTTATTATTGGTAGAATCCCTTTCATACACACGATATTTTCTCGAATACAAAAAATAACTAAGCTGCGAAAGAAATTCCCAATATAGCATGTTCGCACTCTGAGAGTGCGGTTGAAATTAGAAAAATAAATATTTTAATGCGTAAGAAAGAAACTGAACTCTGAGAATTCGGTTTTGAATTTAATTATTTCTTCTACCAAAGCAGAACTCACAGAGTTCGGTTTTGAAGTTAATTATTTTTTCCAGTACTTAGAGTCCGAATTTTGTTCAAAACGATGTATAATATTATAACATACCTCTGATTGACATATTATTTTTTTAAAAACATTCATCAAAATTATTTGGATATGAGCGGGAAAGGTCTAAAAAAATAATTATTAAGGAAGATATTGGTAAAAAAATATATGAGCATGAATCAAGCGTATGTTCAGAACACCCAAAATTAAAACAATGTTCAGATGAATCGAGGTTTGTATGGCCCAGCCATGCCATTATGAATATCCATGTACGAGCATGAAGCTAGTTCCTCACATCAGGGTATACAATACAATGAAGCAAACTCGTCTCATCATGTGCCGGGAAATAATCCTAATTCATCTTTTTTAGATTTTATGTAGTTGAATACCTACAAACATTATGATTATACGACACAAAAATACTCAAATCGAAACGATCCACCAATTCTGCAACCACCTGCTCAAGGTGGTTCAAATAATTTTAATTTCAATGACTGCTGGAACTTTTTTAGTTAGAGAATTTAAAATTGTTGTACTAAATTTTATGTACACAATAGATGTCTTAAATTTTATTTTGTTCAATTATTAATTATAATATGTTGTTTTTGATTAATCTATTTACATTCCAATATCTTACATTTTTTCCCATTATCTTCCTTAATAATTATTCTTTTCCACCTTTCCCGATCGTATTCAAATAATTTGGATGAATATTTTTAAAAAAGTAATATGTCAATCGGAGGTATATTATACATCATTTTGAACAAAATTCAGATTCTTAGTAGTCGAAAAAAATAATTAACTTCAAAAGCGAACTAAGAGAGTTCTGTTTTGGTAGAAGAAAAAATTAAATTCAAAACCGAACTCTAAGAATTCGGTTTTCTTTCTTAAGCATTAAAATAAATCAGTTTATATTCTTGCACTCTAAGAGTTCAGTTTTCACGAGAAAACTAAAGAGATAAAAAAAGATGATATTTTAATCTTAGAAATCTTAATGCAAACATAAATTAAGATTATAAATTAATAATCCAAATTATTTTTTGGATTATTATTTTTTATTTTTTTATCAATTTATTTTTTATGTTATTTTATTTCTTATATGTAAATTTTTTTGTTTAGAGTTATTCATTTTTATAAAATTAGATATAATATAGAAAATATTTTTGAATTAATAATAAATGGATAAAATATTTTATGATGTAATTCAAAATAATTTTAAGCATAATCAACTTACATAATATAATAATTATAAATTATTTATGTACTCGAAATTTATTTCAAACTTTTATTTAGATTTTTCATAATTACAATTTATACATAAATTCAATTGAATAATAAATTTAAATATTTGTAGCGAAGCGCGAGCATTATGTTAGTGTAGTGAATGTTGATTCGAATTCAACAGTCTTTTTTTTTCATTTTCTTGATTGAGCACAACCTCGCTCACCCACTCTCTCTCTCACAACCATGCATCTCTAACCCCACTGCACCCATTACTGTATTTGTGTTAATTATTTTATACTATCATAGTAGTTCAAATACGGATTTTTCCAAATAACTAAAAAATGTCAAGTTCACCTATGTGAAATATGAATTTTCTGGATAATTAAAAAAGCGCAAAATTTGCATATAAATTAATGAATCTGGTGAATATCAATAAGGAACTAACATAAATTAGTCAAATAAATAATAAATGGGTGAACCAAAAAAATTTCTACGGAAATTTTATGAAACACCTTAAATGCATTTTTTGTGGTTAACTCAGTTATTCAAATAAGCGTCACAAACATGACTTGATTAACACAATATACAAGGAAATAAAACAACAAGTCACAACTTAAGGAAAATATTTTTATATTATTAATTTAGGTACCGTGCCGGTTTTTAATGCATACAAAGAACAAAAAACTCTTTTAAAGTTTCTACTTAAACACCTTTATTAATCATTACCTTACGGCGGATCATACACACACAAAGACTTTTACCGTATCAAGGAAAAAACTAGACTGTTATAACATTTCTTTATTTATCATAATATCAATCACCATACCCCACATCACCACAGAGTCAGATTCGGAAATGTCAAGCCATGTACCAGGGTAGCTATTCTTCGGTAAGGAGCTCAAACGAAATGAAGCTGAAATTTGCCATATAAACTCATTTTTGTGTTAGCTAATTGATTTACACAATCTTAAAATTGACTTAAGTATTCCGTCACTGAAGTTTCACATGTGTATTTCAAATTCACGAGTTTATACATTGGAAATGACTTGTTTTGAGTTGTTTCCTCCGATTCTCCATTTTTTTAACAACCATTTCAGCTTTTCTGTTTTGAACTTATTTATCGCTTATAAAGACTTTCTCGTTACTGCTTCATTAGTGAGAATGACATGCATGCCTGTGTTACGCATATAGAAAGGTTCCTAGATATTGATCACCCAAATTCATATCTATTATTCAGGCCGACCTTATATCATTTATTTAGTGTATTTTGAGCATTATTTATTATTTTCATGTTTAGTTTGATTAGAAATCAATGTATTGTTAAGGTTGTTGCTTATTGCATGCAAAGCCGGCCCCGTTATTTTAGTTGTGCTAGCCCGATATGTTAACGGTTTTAGACGGTTATTCAAAATGTTGCCTTGTAGAAAAATGAAAAAATAAGAAAAAATGAAATGAAATTATAATATTTTTTTAACATATATTAGAGTAATGATTTTTCAAGAGGATTTTTATTCGTCAATCTAGAAATATTATGGTGAAAGTAATATTTTTTTGTTTTATAAAGATTATTGATTTTTTATTTGTACAAAAATATACTAGTCGTGTTATGAAATAAATTCTTTCATCCATTTAAATTTTTTATTTAACTTTTTATAAACTAGCGATTACAAAACTTCATCATGAAACTTAATTATAGAATTATTTATCTAATATTGTCACATTTTATGGAAAGAACGAAACCTTATCTATTATATTTACCTTCTAATTTCAAAAAATAATATTGTTCTAATGAATAATGATAAGAAGAAGATGTTATTCTCAGTTTGATGATATTCAAAACAATTCCAAATTACTAATATATTTTGTGAGATTGATGTAAAAGTTTAGAGAAATCAAGCTCAAGCTCAAATGTCAACAGATGCGACAAATGTTAAACAAGATGTGTTCGAGTTGGATTCATTTCTTCTATCTCGGAAGTTCTAGAAGATGTCGTGTGCTCTCAAGAAATCAAGCTTTGGAGCATCTTCAGTGTTTTCTAGAATTAGTTTCTGTTATTTTTGAGAAATCTTTATTTTACACTTAAGAAAGAAAACTGCCTAATTTTTGTTTATTCCGTTCATAATGGAACTGCTCCGTTCTGAACGGAAGATCCTTTTTCGAGAGCCTTTTCTGTGCTATTCTCTGGCTGAAAAATGACCCCTTCCGTTCTGAACGGAAGGACATAATTTTTAGCCATTTGAAAGAATCTGATTTTATTGCCCTTCCTCTTCTGCCTTCCGTATTCCGATTCCGTTCAGAACGGAAGGTCGCAGATTTCCTTTTCTGAGAGGCTGAATTTTCCTCTTTAAAAAGGTCCAGCCTCAATTTTCGAAAAACATAAATTTCTTTCAATTTTTCAAGGCAAAAAGCTCTCTGTAGTGTTCAATAAAATTACTCTAAAATAATCATGAGATTAGAGAGATTTTGAGTGAATATTTGGTGTTTGTTTATTGAAGTTAAAGAAATCAAGTTTGTAAGTTGATTGTTCCACCGGCCGTGAAGAGATTGTTGTAAGGCGACGGGGGTTTGAGATCATGTAAACGATCTTGTTTGTTAGTGAAATCGGAGCCGCAAGGCAAGTCCTGAAGAGTAGGCAACTCATGAACGCGGTAAAGGCCACTAGCGAGTAAACGGGTGGTTAAGGCTAACGCAACCACCTTGCCGAACTTAGTCAACAGATATGGTGTTCGGTATCGATCTCCTTTTTCATTTACTTTAATTTCTTGTTAATTGAATTTATTTTGTCAATTAGAATTTGTACAAGCATCATCCAGAAGTCTAAAAATATCAAAACGTAAAAATCCTAAAATAAAATTAGTATAATCTTCACACTTCCGCACGTAGTAGACCCCCCTATAGATCTCTAGGAGATTTCAGATAATTAAAAACAAAACTTTAATAATGTTTTAACTCCCGTAGGAATTAAAAATTTATGAATCTAACCAAATAATCATATTGTTAACACTCTTTTTATAATATTTTTACTAATTACTTAACAACTAATATTATACAGGTATCTTAATTTTTAGTATAAGTAGAAAACGGATGGCTAAGAAAATCTACCCATATTTACTACTCAAATTAATAAATCTGAATTTATTGTGTGTTTGAAAAATGAAATTGGGATGAACACGCACAAAATTTTTTGTATCTTAATTTTCTCTCTTTTCTATTATTATTTCCTCATTTTGTTTTCCTTATTACAAATGACACACAAATTCTTATATAGAGTCATGCCCTTATATAGTCTTATCCTCTAGACACAACCTTTGACACACATACACAATATTTTACACATACACAAATTTTCAATTAACTCCAGACAACTTTTCACACATACACACACCCTTTAACAAATAACTACATACAACTATTGACTAAATATTAATTTTATTATTATCCCCTCTTAAACTTAATCTTCTCTTTCGTCTCATAATTATTATTTTTTCTTCATGGCAACTCATCATAAGCCGACTTTTAGCTCCATGTAAGTCTTCTCAAGTGACGACGTTTTTTTTTCCGAACATTTACTTTACGTTGTAGCGAAGAAATATCTCAAAATAACACTTCACTAAGAGACTCCTCATTAACTCTTCTTCATAGCAGATCACTATCTCAACTTGTTCCCACAGGATCCGAGTTACATCGTTCATCGACTCCCCTTGACAATTGCTTCATGGCATCTTATAGTTGTTTGGTGGATACTTCTCCATGTCATGGTTGATCTAACTCTGCTGCCTTCACTTTTAGAGTTTATTTTACTCCTTGGCACATATCGATCCTTCTTATTCAAGACTATTCTCAATGATTCAACTCCCCTGTCTCGGGACTCTCATCACCATCGACATCTGTTGTCGAATTTTTACTTTCCTTTTTCGGGAACTCATCTTTCCCATGTCAGGAACACCAGGAGAGTCACAATTATGCACAACTTTACAGTAGTCGCTACTTCATGAGATTCTTCTCAAATACTGTAGTTTCCTTTTCTAACTACGATTTTCGAACTGCAACATCTCATATTTTCTCTCGCAAAACTATGAAAGACATCAATCATAACACCGACGTTCTATTTATTCATGAAAATGAGACTCTACACTTTTCATATCATCTTTTATGACCGCTTCTACGGAGCGCGAGAAAGCAAGTCCTTGATCATATCTTATTTGACGTTGACCCTCATCTTCTCAATTGACACCAACATTTTCTCTTGAAATGTTTCGTCAAACATCTCTTGATTTTCTATTATCTTGTTTTATGGGTCTTCAAATTATCTTGTTTCGGGGCAATTTTGACCTCGGTTTGGCAGACAAAGACATCTCATTCATTTAAATATGAAAATCTCCCAAAGGTATGTCAACAGTCCATAATGATAAAATTATGTTTAAACTATGGGTGATTAAGGCTGTTAAAAAACTGAATACAGTTTTAGTTCGAGTTCGGTTCGTTAAATGTTTGAATAGGTTTGGTTCGTTCGACTAACCAGTTTCGAACAAATTTTTATGTTCGAGTTCTGTTCGGTCCAGACCGAACATGTTCGGTTGGTTCAAAGTGTTTGAAGTGTAGTATTATTTATCATCATTAGATTTAAATATTCAAATTTTAATTAACTTTTCTGGACAAATTTAATAAAAATAATGAATAATAAATAAATATAAACCAAACATAATTTAAACTCTCAAATTCTAACCAAATCCATTTAACCATAAACATGAACATAACATAAATCCAACATAATCATAAATTAAACATTCATAACAAATATAACATAAATCTCATCAAATTTTAGTAATATATTACATAGATCCAGTGGATAATAATTGGGATAAATGAGTATTTTTTAGATTAAAATACGGATCGGCCAAATTCATATCTATATTTTACTATCATATTTATTTTCTTTGTATCTTATTTCCAGAACTTTTATATTATTGCAAGTTTTTGTTAGAATTCAGTTCACTATTACAAAAGATGCATTCTATAACGGTTCCTAAATCTATTCTATATCGGTTTTGAACCGTTACCTATGGCAATGTTACTAAACATATTAAATAACCGTTATTAAATCCACGTTGCTAATTCTTACGCGGTCAAACTTTCGCAACGGTTCACAAGGAGAAACCGATATAAACATTAACTTTTAGTATCGGTTCTTGTTAAATAACCGATATAAAATACGTAACTCCGCAGCGGTTCTTTAAGAAGAACCGTTACAGAATCCGCATAAATACATAACCTTTCGTATCGGTTCTTAAAAAATAACCGATATACAATACATAAATTTCGCAGCGGTTCTTTATGAAGAGCCTTTACATAATCCCGAAAAAACAACGGTTTTATAAAAGAACCGTTGCTAAATTTACACCGGAAAATTATTTTTTAATTTATTAATGCACTTAGTATCGGTTTTCGGTTAATAACCGTTACTAATCATATATAATTTTTTTTATAACAACCGATTTTCTGTGACTAGCCCACATTGCTAGCCAAAATGTTTATAAAACAAGCATGCATACAAATAAATCCACTGAAATATATCATCACAATATATATTATTCATAAAAAAATTATTCATACAAATATTATTCATAACAAAATCAAATATTTTCTTTTATGAAATCGACAACCATATCCTTCACTTCCTCGATATCCTTCTCGGGATACACATCTGGTCCGATCGACTGTAGAAAAGAAAATCAAAATTTGTAAGAAGTTGAACAAATCTAAAAATTGAAAGAAAATATGAATGAATTTGTAAATTTTTTGTTCATACCTTTGGAAGAGCAGAGCCTTGCTGGCCGTAATTTGTAATTATGTCATACATTATCCTCATGACATAATAACCGCATTCGCGTCCCCCTGGTTGTTGTGGGTATTACAATTTAAAAATAAAACAAATGTTTAGTTACCCCTAAACCCTAAAGCTATAATTCACGGAATTAAAAATTAAAAGGCCAAATAAGGAAAATACCTGAATCCTTAAATATTTTAAATTCTTCTGGCCATTCATGTTCTTTTCCATACGAAAACGTCGTGTCGCTCTGGAACACAATTAAATTAAGTCAGTAAATAGTGTTAATAAGTATATATTTAGGTGTTGTAATATTTTAAATTACTTATGTGTTTAATGCATTCTGAATAAGCAACTCCGATACGTTTTGATTTGTCGGGTTCACGATGTAAACAACGAACTTCGACATTTGTAGAACAAGAAGAATCCAATGGTTCCTACAAATCATATGAAATTTTAAAGTTAGGTAAATTCGGAAAGAATAAATACAATATTTATTCGTAAAATAATATTGTAACTGTGAAATATAAGGCAGAAAGATGAAACTGTCGAGATTTTCAACACCAAGCATAACATCGCCCAGATAACCGACAAACACATTAAGATCGGATCTGACGTTCGTTTCTGAGCAACAATATGGATCGAGGAATAGAAAATTGTGCTGGTCGAATGCCGTGCAAAGGCGCTCACAAACCCTGCAGGTAAACCCCCATAAGGTCTTACTAAAATAAAATATTAATAATGACAAAATTATTGAAAATTCATATATGCAGAAGATTTGTAGAATCGAGACGTTGAGCCAATCATCCTTAAAGAGCTCAACGATGTCGGAAATCAACAGAACGATAGTGCCGTCAATTCCGAACACCTCTTCACTGAATTGGATCTCGAAACTAAAGATGTTGGAGGGTTGGCTCATCAATACCGTGTATAGCTACTAAGATTTGGAATTAAGTACTCGCACCGTTGCCTCGTCGAGAATCGGGTCCCGTTTGACAGCCGACGACGCACTTTGCACTTTATCGGATTGTTTCTTCTTCACGGGGGCCGGTTTCTTCGCTGTCAAGGACTGCGTTTACAAATTTAAAAAATTGAGTAGAAATAAAAATTTTACTAGAATATATTACTAGAATATATTAATAAAAATTCGGGCCGCTCGACTAAGTATGCAGGCCATGCAACATACGTTCCGACCAATTGACCTATGTATTCCGTATCGTCCACAGTACACGGAACACACACGTGAGCTAGGCCTTCGAGAACGCTGTCGATACAAACCCTAACATGATCGGGCAGAAGGGGTTGTTGTGAATTGCAACGCCGGGACCGGACGGATATGACCTCCCGTGCGCTACGAAAATCTGACCCTCATCCCCTTGGACCCAGAGTTTGCATGGAGTGGGACTCTGAAAAAAGTTTTCATGTTAGAAAATATAATTAATTGAATATGGTATAATTTGCTTTTATAGAAAAAAATCTTAACCTAGATTTCTTGGAGATGTTGCTGTGGCGACACCAGATTGGAGCGCACCTGAGTCGGGGGGCGAGATCCTTGCGGCGAAGTTTCTAAATGCGGGGCATCATTCAATTTTTCAATCATGATCCGTATTGTCTCATTGAATTCCTCCGCTTGTTTGGCCAATGCAATCTTCAAGTTGTCATCTAATTCCGCCTGGGTGATGCAACCGGCGTGACTAGTTTTCCTCCTTAGCCCTTTGCCATAAACAGTTGACAAGGTGGCAAATGTGGAGTGCCCCCGTAGCCTCCCAGGATGCTCGGGTGTCCCAATCGAAGCACTCAAGATGTCATTGTATCAGTCCGACTTAAATAAACCTTGAGATGCTTCTTGAACCTTTGATTCCTATGACAAATTTTTTTATAAAAAGGTATGTAATTAAATTTATATTTAAATTTATATCGAAATAACTTAATTCACATACCACGCGCTGGAGGACCTCATTAGTCACCGGATTCGGGACTGTCAAAAAACCCTCGGCTTCCGAGTTTGCTCTCGCCGTCAACCATCTCCAGCTTCGAGAGTCAGCAACTGAACTAACTCCCGACGAGGATGAAGACGACAAAATGACCTCATTGTTGTCCCAATTAACGCCTTTGTACTCGGCCGATCCGAGTCTGTGCGGATGGATGTTGTGCTTTTGCGCCTCTTTCCCTTTCGCGTTCTTCCTCTGTTAAATATTTTTAATTAATAAATTAGTTAAAATCAAAATTAACCACCAATACCCTAAAATCATCGGATTCTTTCTGCCGACAAAACTCTGCCCATGCTTCCTCTGAGATATTGAATACATCACACGGATTCCTCTCCCATGCGGCGGATGATTTTCTTCTTGTGAGTGTCATCCTTGATATTCCAATAGTCCTAAAAAAATAATTATAATACTAACCCTAAAAAAAATTATGATACTAACCCTAAAAAAAAAAATTATGAGACTAACTATGGTTTACCTTCACTTCATTCCATAGAGTTTCTTTAAGATGCACGTCCACCCGGCTCCAGTCCTCAATCGTGCAAGGAACATGATCTCTCGCTAAAACCGCTAGATAGGTTGTAAAATTGGCCGCATATGGCCCGGTAGGGGTGCCATCGTCTTGAAAGTCAACGTAGATAGATGATGGTGCCTTCTTGCGTAATTTCTCGCATGTTGTCTTGCTCTTTTTCCCGATCCCTCCATTTGCAAATCCTAAAATTCACTCAAGCATGTCAACAAACACTTTATGTGCAAACCTAAAAACCATAAAAAAAATCGAAATAAAGAAGATAATAACCTGTTGAGAGATGTGGTACTCGCAGAAGAGAAGAACTCGACGGAGAAACTCGACGGAGTCGACGGAGAAGAGAAGAGAAAGAGGAGAGTGAAGAGAAAATGGTTCAGCGAAACAGAAGAGAAAGGAATTAAGCTCTCTGTTGTTTGAGCGGGCAACGAAATGAAACAGCTGGTACTTAAAGAAAAATTTCAAAACTAAGGGACTTAGTAACGGTTTTTAACAAAAAAATCGATACTAAATATTCACTCTGTATTGGTTTTTATGAAAGAACCGATACTAATGTTTGAGCGGGCGGGAAAATCAATGAACCGATAAAAGGCACTTTGTAACATTTTTCAACAAAGAACTGATACTAAATTTCACTCTCTATCGGTTGTTTCCAAAGAACTGATACTAAATGTATCCTTATATACTGTATCTGCAATAAAAATATGCATGATATGAATAAAAAAATTTACAGATTTCAATTAAAAAAAAATTACACTTCTAAATAAAAAAATAAAATTGCACACTTCAAAAAAAAATATATATATATAAAATTACACATTAAAATTACAAATCAAATTACACATGCAAAATTACATATGAAAATTATATATTTAATTAAAACATAACTATTTAGTCTTCTTTGATTTTGACGGTTGTACCCACACACCTTCTTCATGATCTGAACGCAAATATGATATCTGCGTATTATGTTCATCTTGCAAGGGTTCTATTCCGGTGGAAAATGGAGGTATTTCGTCGAAACGATCGTATTTTTCTTCATCCACGACATCCTCAATCCCGACAATTCGTCTTTTACCTGAAAGAACAACATGCCATTTTTTATCGGCCGGGTCGACAACATAAAAAATCTGTTTTGCTTGTTTTGCCAATAAAAAAATCTGTTTTGCTTGTTTTGCCAATATAAAAGGGTCGTGTTGACAACCCAATCAGTTAAAATCGACAGATACAAACCCTTCTTTGTCTTTTCTGACTCCACGACGATTATCGATCCATTTACACAGAAATAGGGGTATTCAAAATTTGAAATAATCTAGTTCCCATATCTCCTCAAGCCAACCGTAATACGACATTGATGTATCTTCAACACCTGATAAAGCTACTAATGTCACTTCACTATTTTACACTGTGCTTTTACGATCTTGTTGCTTGGTATACCAGATAAACTCATTCATGTCGTAACCTTGATAGGTGGACACTGTTGCTCCGGGACCGTTAGACAGCCATTTAACAGATTCGTCGATGTTTTCTGATCGCTGGGACTGTACTTTGTACGCGAACCATTTTACAAAATTAATATTATGCTCGTTGGTTATCCAGATTTCTTCTTTAGAAGGATTATGCTGTCGTAACTCGGCAATGTGCTCATCCACGTATGAAGACACAACAGTAAGGTGTTGCAGGACTTTAAGATGAGCTTTGTTTCCTAATTCGAGGCCCACTTTAACAAGTTTGAATCCAATTGTACCGGTACCGTGGAGTCTACCCCTCGTGTCGAGACATGGGAAGACCAATAGGTTCGACCCTGTCTAGATAATCAGTGTAGAACTCGATTACCTCTTCTGCAACGTACCCTTTAACTATGCTTCCTTCAGGACGGCAACGGCTTCGGACAAGTCCTTTTAATTGACCCATCGCTCTCTCAAACGGGTACATGTATCGCAAGAACATTGGCCCACACATTTTTATCTCCCTGACCAAATGAACGGTTAAATGTACCATGATATCAAAAAATGAGGGCGGAAAATGCATCTCCAGCTCACAGAGGGTCAACACGACATCGGCCTGTAATTTGTCTATTGTACCGGGATCGATCACTTTGGAGCAAATCGAGTTGAAGAAAAAACACAATTTGGTGATGGAGTGTCTGACATTTTGGAGGAGAATTCCTCGAATTGCAACAGGAAGAAGCTGGGTTAAAAGGACGTGACAATCATGTGACTTCATACCAATCAATTTCAATTCTTTAATCAGTACATTTCTGGAGATATTCGATGAATTACCAGATGGAATCTTTATGGACTTCAGGCACTCCAACAAACTGATTTTTTCTTGTTTTGATAAAATAAAACATGCTGGAGGTAGGAAAATTCGCTTTCCTCCATCCTGAGGTGCTAGTCCAGGCTGAATCCCCATTATAACCATATCTTGTCTAGCTTTGACGCCGTCTATTGTTTTTCCTTGAATATTCAATAAAGTCCCAACCAGACTTTCACAAATGTTCTTAATTATGTGCATCCCATCCAAGCAATGCCGAATTTCCAAATTATACCAGTAAGGAAGATTCCAAAATATAGATCTTTTCTTCCATACGCCGTCCGAGATTTTGTCAGATTTCTTTCTAAACTGAACATTTACATTCTTTATTTCTTCATAAACTTCTTTCCCGGTTAATGCCATTGGCGCATTCCGGAATTCAACAGTACCATCAAATTCCTCTTTCTTCCGCCGACAGGGGTGGTTCCGGTGAAGAAACCTACGATGTCCCATATACATATTCTTCTTACAGTTAGGCAACCGTATAGAACACGTTTCTTCTGCGCAAATAGGACACGCTTTGGCTCCTTTATTCCTGAAACCCGATAAATTCTTTCTTCCATGCATCAAATACACGCACTCTGTCCCTCCGCAGTTTATCAAGTTCCTCAAATAATGGAGCCAAAAACACATCTATATCATTACCCGGCTGTTTAGGACCCGAAATTAGCAAAGACATCATTAAATACCGTCGTTTCATGCACAACCTTTTAGCATCACCGCCGAAATCGTTGAATAACCTGTCAATGTTCCTCCATTCGGGAGAATTAGCGGGGTGTCTGAGCATTCCGTCGTCTTTACGACAATCGTAATGCCACCGTAACAATTTAGCGTCTTTGGGATTTGCGAAAAGACGCTGAAACCTAGGTATTATTGGCAAATACCAAAACACCTTCGCTGTGGGTTTTTTTCGATCATCACTCTCATCATCCTTCTTATTGTACCGCGAAGCATTACACTTCTGGCATTTATCCAAATCATGGTACACTCCTCGGTATAATATGCAATCATTTGGACATGCATTGATTTTCTCTACGGACATACTCAAAGGACACAATAATTTTTTCGCCCGATAGGTTGAATCCGGTAACTCATTTTTTTCCAGGAGCATTTGTCCTAACAGTTTGAGTAAAGATGTGAAACTTTTATCGCTCCATCCATTTTTGGCTTTTAAGTTGTATAATTTAAAAACAGCTGACATTTTGGTAAATTTCGTACAACCGGGAAATAACGGTATGTTAGATTCATTACAGAAATTTTCAAAAATTTCAGGAATATCATTAAAATTTTGTGCTACATCATTTATCATTTCATCCAAATCATCGGTATGTTCATTACACTGTGGAATATCTAAATTTTCTTCATTCTCATCCTCTAATTGATCATCTTGTACGAAAGTGTCCCGATCTAAATTTTTTATATTTTCAGTTTCTATAAATTCACCCAAACCGGGTACATCAAATACAGTTGTGCTTGTCCCAACATTATCGCTCTCTCCATGCCATTTCCAATGGGTGTATGCTCCTTAAATCCACGACAAATTAAATGATCTCTAACTTCTTCGATATTTCGCAATCTTCGCAAGTTCTGACAATCTCGACAAGGACAAAGAAGTATCCGTACACCTCTCAGCCTCATATCTTCCATGGCACATTTCACAAATTCATCAATGCCTCTTAAATATTCAATTGTGTCTCGCTTGATCCCATACATCCAACTACTACGATCCATCTGAAGAAAAATAAATTATATAGCGCTAATGTGATCAGATTTACTATAAGGCTACGGGCCGGTCAACAATCCTAACCCACTCTCTGAATACTTTGTCTCATTAGCACACATACGTTAGCTGCAATATGATATTTGAGAAAAATCCGGCAGCACTTCCCCTAAGCTCCCCGAGTATGCCAACGCACATTTCAATGTGCGTACGTACCCGTGGAAGCAATAGGAGAAATACTACCGAATTCTTCTCAAACACCACATTACAGTTAACGTATGTGTGCTAATCCTAAATGAGACAAAATATTCAAAGAGCAGTCCCAAAAATGGGGACTATTCGAGATTAATCCCTATTGGATTAATCTCGAACGGGTACCGACAAAAATTATTTTAAGCAGAGGTTGGAGAATATAATATTAGCTTAGAAAGAGAGAGGAGGAGGAGAAGAGGGCGAGCAGCGCTGGTTGGAGAAGAAAATAACAGAGAGCTTCCTTTCTCTTCTATTTTGCTGGTTGGAGAAGAAAAGAGACGGCCAATGAATTAATTTGTTTTAAACCCTAGATGTAAAATAACATTCTGCATCGGTATCGGTTTTTAAAATAAAACCGTTACCAAAGGTGAACATGACATTCTGCATCGGTTCCTTCACGGAACCGTTACAGAGTTGCATTGGTTCCTTGGAGGAACCGTTACAGAGTTGCATCGGTTCCTTGGAGGAACCGACACTAACCCTCTTAGTAACGGTTTCTCCAATGAACCGTTACAGAATTGCATCGGTTCTTTGAAGAAACCATTGTAGAATATTCATAAAGGGGAGCCCGAAGTTGGATCATGGGCCAGGATCTATTGCGGGTCGTTGCCCAGCAGCGGTTGAGGTGAAGAGTGCCACAGTCAGAGATAGAAGGTGGGAGATGATTTTTCTGGAAGATTGGCGCATATTTAGTATGCTAGCTCTACTGTGCGGAAAGAACGTATTTCATTTGACAGGTGAAATAAATCAAAAATTAGATTTGATCTTCAATTAGGATTAGACAGCAAGGAATTATATAATTAGGTCTTGATTGGGAATAGATTTGGGGTTTATATTCGGTTAGATTTTGGGTATATATTTATTTCTTCTTTATCGTAGACCGGATCTTCACCTATAAAAGGGTGGACAATATGGCTGGCCAAGGGGTCGCAAATTTTTATCGTAGTTTGCAATAGATAGCCGTGCTTCATTGTAAGAGACAAAGACAAACATGATTGTACTATTCTATGTATCAATTTATTTATATTTTCGATTTAGTTATGTACTCGTAACTAAACCCCTTTTTGGGGTAGAGTTTGAGTAGTAGTATCAATGTGTTTTTAATTTGATATTTGTTTGTGTTGTTCAAGTTTCATACTTAATATCTTATTTTGTGCTTTTTCAATCCAACTTGAGACAAATCTCGAGTATTTAGGTCAGCAAGAAAGTAAGCTGGGAGAAACCAGGCTGTGGTAAAACCTGATGGGCAGGTGTCGAATTACTTACCCCGTCAGCCTAAGAATTTGGAGGTGGAACCCTGCCGCTCCGATCAATAAGATGAGACTTGGAGGAGCGAGTATGGAAGTGCCGTTCTTCTTAAGGAGGGTAGGTGAGAGCCCCTCCACGCAAGGACAAGTGAGAGACCCTCGTATTACAGGGAGAGAGTTTGGCGATCGTAGCAAGTTGGCGTAGAAAGAGCTTCCCCAGAACACATGACAGCTCATGATTTCAGAATAGTCTGAGGACAAGTGATAGCCCATCTAGACGCAGAGAATGAGAGCAAGGCGGATATCAAACCCGTCACACGAAGAAAGAACCCCTTGCTAAGAAGAGACGAAAGCAACAGTGACAAAGACAAAAGAGATAGGACATAGAACTACGAAAGAGATTGACCCCTAGAATCCTCTTTTATCAATTTAAAGACTACCTAACCCGTGGCTTGATAAGCGACCACTTTACTTTATTTTATTTAATTTTTATTTTAAAATGAACTAAAAGATTCAATCCGAACTACGTTAAATAAACTAAAATTAACTACTACTCTCTGTGTATTCGACACCCAAAGTACTACGGGTAGATCGTGCGCTTTCAATCGAAACTGAGTAATTTAGGATAATTTGGAAAGCTATTTTATTATTGATAGGGGTATTTTATATAGATAATTGCCACCTATCTTAAAACTTACTTTATGCACATTTATTAGTTATTTAAATATTTTACTTATGTTTAAGTCGAGAATCAAGATATTGCTAGAGTTCCCTTGTGTTTCAAGAAATGAGCACAAAACGATAGAAAACAGCACACTTGGATCACATTTGGAGCAAGAGGCGACTTAGCATGTTGCCGGTACTTCACTGGAGGAAGAACAACAGTAACATCCCCTATACTCGCATCCTGGAGGCCTCGAACTCGCACTTTGGAAGCCTCAGACTCGCACGCTGGAACCCTCACCCGCACCCTGCGAAATTGTTGGCAGCTGTTTAGTATTTTGTGCATAAATCTCTCTCTGGACCTCGTGCCGGGACGTGTGAATATGCATTGAAAAGATAAGAGGAATACCTACAACATTCATCCGGGCCGAGAGAGAAAACTTCACAGCTAATCAATTATGGCTGCTTGGCAAGAGTAAATGGAGAAACAAATCTAGGACAAATTAATGCATTGAATGCCTTGCCATCTTCAGGAGGGGCCCTCCGACCCTATAATAGGAGACCCCCATGAGAAGAGAAGGGTATCAAGCCAACCACCACAATTCAATCTCCACCAAATAGTTTAAGGCAGGATCGCGTTGTCGAGGCTCTGCCTCGCCGCAACCGCGATCAGAGTAGAAGGGGCGACACAACTAAACCACAAGGGATTCGACTTCTCACAGAAATTAGGGTGTATTCTTACTCTATTTTTATAATGTATTTCAATTCCTTATTATCTTGTATATGTTAGTTATGTTTTATAGCTGAACCCTTTTCTTGGGTTATATTGGTAGTAGTCTACGTAAAGTTTATTTGAATCTGTCTTGTTTTTTCTTGTATTTGATATTTTACTTGTGGATCTTTATCTTTATCTGATTGTCTGACAAGATATAATAGGTGTTGGACCAAGAGGTGAAACCTACGTCACGATCGATGGGTGCTGGACAGAGAGGTGAAACCTACAAAGATAAAGCAAAGAGCGGGAGGTATTAGATAGAGAGGTGAAACCTACGACGCGACGTACATGGGTGAAGCAAGGCGCGGGAGGTGTTGGACCGAGAGGTGAATCGTAAATGTAAGTGCGAGTGCCATGGGGACTATGTCGAGCTTACGAGACCGATGAACCACCCATTTCAGGAGGGACAATGGCAATACTTCCGCGCAAGGCCAAGTGAGATCCTCACGTTTGAAGAAATGAGTACGGCTACCACGGAAAGGATGTGTAGAATGACATCCCTATCAACACGAGAAACTACACCAAGGAAGAGGAGGATGGATGGACCTACGACGAACCTAATCAGCGCCCAAGATATCTCATCTCAACCCAAGCAAGACCTTAATCGCGGGCGCGACCAGTGACAATCGTGACCTCGACTTCCTTTTCTTTCTTTCTTTCTTTTTACTTTACTTCTATTTAGTATACAACCAACAAATAATCTCATTCTGTCTGGACTACAAAAAGATTACCAAAATCTATGCCTCTCTGTGGATCGACCCCAGCTCTCGCTATCTACAGTTCATAAGCAGGGTATTACAAATTTTGCTTGATTTGCCCCTATACGACAAGGGCCTATCAGTTATATACCCTTACAACACACCAACCACACCTCATTAAGACTTCACAAAAAGTTCCAAATCTCATTTCTTTGGATACTGAAGGCTGGAAACCCGTAGATTGGCCCTATCAAAACTACTACATTTTTTCCTCTTTCACTATTTAATGAATTCAATCGACTTTCTCCAAAACATCAATTATGTATATAAGAAAAAGAGTGTTGTACCATTACCACAAGTTACCGAAAGTTACCCTGTGTACTTTAAATTCTGAGTTTCCGCCATCTTTTGAGCTATTTTCATCTCAAAGAAACTCTCAAATTTCTTCCGACTTAAATTTCTTCACCCGTGTACTTCGAAACACATTATCTCCTATCTATTGCTATATCAATGCAACTGTTATCCGGTTGGTTTATTTCTAATCACCATCCGTCGTATTTTTGGGTTTGTTCATGCCTCTCTCAGTTGACTCATATGTACCCTTGCAAAATTTAAGTCTTCCATTTGGGGTTTTCGAATCGATTAATTTGTGGAATGTGATTAATTTGAGCCCAAAGCCTTCGATCCGTTAGTGAATATGGTTAGTGTTATTCTCGGTTTGATGACATTTAAAACTATTCCGTAATTACGAATCTTGTTTGAGTTTCATGTTTAAGATCAAGAGTTTTAACAAGTTCGAGTCGACGTGCGAAAGTTTTATCAAGTTTGAGTCGACGTGCAATTCGATCGGATTTGAAGTTATCGAAGAGTTGCTTCACTTTTTCTAGCCTTCAAATTTCGCGTTCTTGGCGTTCAAGTTTTGGAGCTCTTTGTATTATTCTAGTGTGTAGTAAAGTTTTGAGTTATATTAGTTTATACTAAAGATAGTCTATTCTTCTAAAAACAGTCTTATTATGTTGTCAACGAAATGGACAAAGTTCCATCCCATTGACAACGGAATCTCTCTGGCTATTTTTCATGTTATTCCGTTATCAACGGATTACACATATTTCTAGCCGTTTGAGCATTTATTTGGTTGATTTTGTTTCCTCTTTTTGGTATTCCGTTGTCAACGGAATAACTGCATTGTCAACATAATAGCCCGTTTTTCCATATTTGTGAGCTGCTCTTTCCACCTTTAAAAGGATAGTTCCAATCCGAATTTCAGAACCATATTTTCTAAAGCAAAAGCAAGAATTCTCTTTCTAGTATTGAATAATATTCACTCAACAATCTTCGTGAGAATAGAAGAAATTAGTGAGCATTTGTATTGTTTGCTGGTTGAAATTGAAAGAGATCTATTGTAAGTTCTTGTTCCATCGCTTCATCAAGAGTTGATTGTAAAGCGACGTGTAAACGAAACACTATTTGGATTACTGATTATCGGAGCCGAAAGGCAAGTCTCGGAGAGTAGGCGCTCGTGAACGCGATAAGGACCGCTAGTGAGAACTGGTGGTTACAGCAAAAGCAACCACCTAGTCGAACTTCATCAACAAATCTGGTGTTTGGTATTCTCATTAATTTACTTTTATTTATTCATTATTTCTTCAATTATGTAATTATTACGACCATGTGTCTAAAAGTCTAATAACCTAAAAGTCGGTAAAATCTAAAAGAGTTGAATCCACACTTTCTCACGAAATTAGGCCTTTTAAACCCCCTATAGGCTTGAAACAAACAACAATTGGTATCAAAGCAGGAATACAGACACTTTCGAATTTAATTTGAAACAATGTGCATTTTCGATCTATGGCGATACTCCCGACGAATCGACTACATGAGTTTTATCCGGAGAAATTCGACGGAAAAAATTGGAATCTTTGGAAGAGATGCATGGTAAATGTCTTCGAACTATATAGACTTCGTCAGGTAGTAGAGAATGATTTTACCGTAGAATTTATACCCAATAGTTCTACAACCTATACTGACGACACAAAAATAAAAATGACACTTGATATAATGGTACAAAATCTCATTCTCACAAACATGATAAACACATTTTTAGTATATTAATTGATTATTGTCTTAATTCTAATCAAATAAGGAAAAAGCTCCTAAATAGATTTGAGGGGAACAATCAAATAAAAAGAACCAAACTTATGGGACTTCGACAACAATTTGATAGTTTCCGGATGATCGAAGGTGAACCCGTCGAGAATATGTATATTCGAATGTCGCATATCCAAAACAGCTTCACCGCTTTAGGAGAGAAACTAACCGATGATCGAGTTATAGGTAAATTGATTAGGACGATGCCATCGAGTTGGGAGGTACTTCGAGTCTCATTGGAAACGATGCTAGCAATGAGAAAGATCGGGCCGGAAGAACTTGTCAACTACTTCCGCAATTTCGAAACTCGACTCAAGCAAATGAGAACAGACTACCAACCCAAAACCGTGATGATGCCGGCAACAAACTCGAATGATGAGGATGATAAGATAGCTTGCTTGGTGCGACAATTCGGTGGATTTCGAGGAAAGGAGAAGCGGTTTAATGACAACCGCTGTCGCAGCAACCAGAAGACGTATTATTTCGAGTGCAACAAGAAGGGACACACCATTGAGAACGGCTACACCTTACATCCCGAGCTCGCTCCTTGGAACAAGAAGGATGACGAGAAACATGAAAGATATTCTGACGATCGACATGAAAAAAGACGAGAAAAGAGGCATCGAGGAAAGGATAAGAAAAAGTAGTTGAAAGGTCACTCCGCCAAGATAGCCGTGTGGGGAGATGAGTCGAGTGATTCAGGAAATGGGTAACTTAGCATTCATGACATATGATGATGTGGACGAGGTGTGTGAACTAGAAATACAAGAGATGCTTCAGCAAGGACGACTTCCAGTTCCACCTCGTCCTCCTCACGTGACATCCTCTATAGATACGACATCCTCCGGTTCTTCCCGCGACATGAGTCGCGATGTATATCTAAATCCCACCCTTGATTATGTTTTAGATGACGTAAAGGTTCCAAGTTCCGACAAATTAATTAAAAGTGTTGAATCCGGAACCCGCAATGAACTAGAACAAAAATTGGAAAGGCTTCGGGAGTCTCTTATCAGTACCCAAGAAACCTAATTGTATCGGAAGCCTCTGTAAGGTCATATAAGGCATAAATAAAAGAATTTGAAAAATTAAATTTAATAAATAATAACTTAAGCAATAATGATAATTATGAATGTGAAAAATAAAAAATTAAAATATGTCATCTAAAAGTCGAAATTGTAAGTCTAAAAAGTGAAAATAAATATCTCAAGTCCGCTTGTGCTAGAAATATGACAACCAGGTTTGAGTTTGACAACATAATAATAGAGCAAAAACCAAACGATAAAACTGGTTTAGGATTCAAGAAAGAACTCGGCACTAAATCCGCTCCTTCAAGACCTAAAAACCATACAATAAAAATGGAGCTCAATCAACCGAGTAGAGGAAGCGCATTTATGTACTGAGATTACTATAAGTGCCAAAGTCCTAAAAGTCGGACTTCTAAAATTTTTAGTAACAATAATAGATTTCACTATTTTCACAATTCGTGACAAAGTCATGAGAATAACCTCCAATGTCACAACCGAACGACTTTATAAAAGAGATCAAAATGCTTATTTTTATGAAATTGGCAACACACATGTCCCAAGGAAGATTCAATATAATGAATCGCAAAATTGAGCTCCCAAATATTACACTAAAGAACGTCCAAAATAAAAAATAAATTCAAACTCAAACAATCTAAATCAAATAATTCTTCAAAATCAAATAATTTTGCAGAATCAAACGTTTTTAGTGCCAAGTCGACCGAACCGAGACAAAGGAAAGTCAATTTTTCATTCTACTTTAAGAATCATTTTGTGAAATGTACTTAAGAGACTTCGAGCTCCACTTGTTCATTTTGCAACTTTTGTTGCAAAATAGGTCATATCTCTTTAGAGTGTCTTTTGCGTAAATCCATTTTTTCTTCTAAATTTGTTTGGTTGCGGAAAGACAGAGACACTATAGGAAACTCTACCTCCGATTTGGAGGTACCGAAGTCTACCTAGACGTTTCGGTAAGTTCCCCCTATTTTAAATTAGCCATTTTCTAAGGGGGAGTTGTGGTCAAGTTTTGTCTTGACAGATCGAACTTGTTGGCCGAGAAAGTTTTGTTTTAGATACAAGAAAATTGAGCAATTTGACGGAAACAAATCAAAAGATTTGGACAAATAATAATTGATATTTTTATATTTAAATATTTTAATGTGTATTTGAATATATTACTATTTTCAAAACCAAAAATTTGTAAAAGTAAAATATAAAACTCAAAAACCAAAATTATCATTTTGGGAGCATGAATGAGAATAGCAAATAATATTTTCCTTGTCCCAAATATATAATTTGACATTTTTCGAATATATAATTTTTCTCCTTTTATTGACATGTGTCGTCAGTGTTAATTTATATCAGTCCCCAGTTTGAACCCACAAGTGTTTTTATTTGATATGAGCCCCCAATTTGAACCTAATAAATATTTCCATCTTTTTATGAAATTTTTTAACTTATTATTATTTTATGGAGTAATAATATATAGTAAATAGTACCATGTTTGATATTATGATATTTTATTAGTAATAAATTAATAATATAATATTTTAATCCATACATGATAATTTTTTGTAAATTCTATTGGTTAAATTTTATAATTTATTACAAAAAATTAAGATTTTAAATGCAAATAACTTAACAACGTACTACAAAACTGAAAATGAGAACGAATGAAAAATGAGTTAAATTGTCATATTATAAGATTACTGTAGTTTTTATAGATCTCATAAAGCAATACCACTTTATTTATGTGGATTTGCATTGCTTTTCATGTTTGTTTATTATTTTAATTTGTTGAACAAAAACCTTCAGCTAATATTTGAAAATTTAGGAAAAAAAAATCTAATTATACCGAAGCGGAGCGAGAGTCTCTCTCGTTGATTTTAGATTCGGTTGTTCCATTATTTTTCCAACTTGGTATCTTTCTCGGTGACAACATATGTCATAAGCATTTTTTGAAAGGGACCTGATATGTCGACGATACTGTAGCATGTCGGATCACGACAACAATATATCACTACTAAAAAAACGGGTGAGAGAGGCACTTTTTTTAGGTTTAGAGGCACTTATTTGTGCCTCTACTCAATTTAGAGGCAGTTTTGTGTCCGCCTCATATGTGCCTCTACTGGAGCCGCCCCAAGAAATATAGAGGCGGACCATGAGCTGCCTCAACATTGAGGCACCCAAAGCCGCCTCAAGGTTGAGGCACCCAATGCCGCCTCAATGTTGAGGCCCCCAAAACCGCCACTATGTTGAAGCAAATAATTTGTAATATTTTAAATTCTTCCATACAATATAAATTTCATATTCAATTTTTTTTCAAAAAAACAATAAATTATATAATCAATATTCATAACAAAATATTCAAATTAGCAAAATTATCGAAATTAAGAGTACAAATACAATAAATTAAGAAATAAAAGATACATAATTTAATGAAAAAAATAAAATGAACTTGCCAAGATATAAAGACTTAGAGAATATCAAATTAATTTTTGTAAAGCAACTACTCCGATAAATTTGCACTCGTACCTATTAGTAAGTAAATTAGTGAAATTTGAAATTTGAAAGAGTAGTAAAAATAAATAAATAAAATCTTGCAATTACTACTTACCTTCATCGTTTCGTACCCAACATGGTTGTTCATCGAAATTTAACAAATCGGAACTCGTATGCAATACATGTGGAACAACCGCTTTTCCCATATCAAAAAAATCTCTTGGTATAGTTTCACTACCAATGACCAATCTCTCTTTCGTAAATCTTCTACATAGAAAACTTGCTCCACTTGAGATGCAAAGACGAAAGGATCGTCATTTATATTACGACCAATATGTATGAGCCGATGAAAATTAACAAATGTAAATCCAAATTTATCCAGTTTTTTTCCGGAATTATGATGAATATTTACCCAATCACATTTAAAAAGAACAACCTTGAAACCTCCATAATAATTTATCTCAATTATGTCATTTAATTTGCCATAATAATTCACTCCATCAACTTCCGAAACATTGAGACAATGAATCCACATTTATTTGTGGAAACAAAAGATGCCAATATTTCTACTGAAGTGATTTTGAAACCATCTATGAAAGCGGCTGAGATTGCGGTACAACTGGCTGGATTTGATTCGTATCAGATGGTATACTTAACTAATTTATTTATGTATTAAATTATTGATTTAATCCTAAGTAATTATTTTTTATATATTAATTTTAAACCCATCACTACTTAATCACATTCTTACGTTACGTATTTCCGATGAGAAGTCTGGATATCGCAAATCAAATGATTTCCATGCTTCCCCATCTGCCGGGTGCCTAAGCAAACCATTATTTATACGGCTTTCGGCATGCCGTCTCATATCTACCGCGGTTTTGCATGACATAAAGAGTCTCTTGAGTCTAGGACTTAAAGGAAAGTAGCGCAACACTTTAGCGGGTTTTCGTTTAATTTTCCAACGAGGAGCATCGCATAAATAGCATACTTCTTGACTAGCCCTCTCACCCAAATAAAGCATGCAATCATTTCAGCAAAATGAAGTCCATATCATTATATCATCTAAGTAACAAAAGTAGTTTATGTTGAAACAATTAGACAGTTTCCTTGTAGGTTGACGGCACAAAAGAGTCTACAAAGTTATTTCCTGGAGATGAACCTTTGCTCGTGCTTGCTTTTGGCACCTATATGAAAAACCATAATTATTAATTACACTTTAAGTATATTTTATATATAATGAATAAATTTAAATAACTTAAGAATTTACCTTCTCGAACATATCAGGTTGCGTTTTTTTTCAGAAATTGAAACATACTTATTTGATTCTCCTCCAAGTAAGACATACGCTCTTGCATTTTATCTTGTTTTTTTGTTCCTTTTATCTTTTTTCTTATGGTCTAAATTAATTTTATCAACATCTTTCTCATGTTGCTCTTTTAAAACTGCAAGTTCTCTCTCAACTTCCATCTTATGGTTCTCATTTAAAGCGACAATTTCTCTCTCAACTTCAAATTTCTCTCTCATGCCTTCTCATCAAGGAAACAATTTCATTAATAGATGACCGATCATTTGAATTTGTACTCTTATTCGACTTCATGCGGAAATACTCAGTGGGTGAACGACCAACGCCTACTCCTCTTACATGACCACGTTCAGGGCCCATAATCTTCTTAAAAATTTCTTCAACAACCAAAGTAGCATCAACTTCTGGGTTTTGTATTAGTGTCTCCTTCAAATATTTCGCCTCAATCTATCAACGTCGAAATTTTTTATTTCAATTTTTAATATTTCTAAAATATTATTTTTGGGCAAATAAAAATAAATTTTACCATTTTTTCCTTTGTGGTGTCATTGATGTATGAACCATCCTTTTTCTTGTGAGCCTCTTCCCATAACGTGAGACGATCAATAGGTTCACCACCATTGGCATTTTCCTATTACATAATTGTATAAGTAATTTAAATTTTTATATACTCCAAATAAAGATTATATGACAATTTTAATTACCATTTCTTTCCTTTTTCTTGCACAACTTTTTCTTCCAAGTGTATGATGATGCTTTTGCTTTTTCGCATTTTCTTTGTTAACCTCACATTGTTTCTAAAATAAATAAAAAAGTAAACTTCTATGAATTATAAATACATACTAAATTATAGATGTAAATGTAAATTCTACCTTTTTTTCTCCGAAACCCAATCAGCTACCAAAATCCTCCATTGCTCCAAAATAATTAAATTAGGTGGCTTATCTAAAGCGTCCTTTACCGTCATGTATTTTTCAAAAAAAATTTTCAACATTCCCTTGTGAGTTCTCCACCCTTTATTCATTTTTTTCATATCCATTTTTGAACGACGCCAGCCATGTCATCATACACGAATTTTTCCTACAAAAAAATTTAATACATGTAAAATGAAACTGGGTTAAAAAGATTTCACGATTCCCTGTCAAAGTATAGATAATAATTAAAACTAAAAAATAAACCCTAAATTTTATACTTTAAAAATTTCTATCATTCTATCCTTAAAATCTCCAAAACCTTCATCACTCCACTTTAGAAAGCTAATTGGTGCGAAAATCCCCCGTTTAACTATATCACGACAAAATGAGGAGAGGAGATATGAAGCTTTATTGTGTGGAATGTAATCTTCATTACACTCTATGACAATTTGATCGGTTTTTGGTAAAGTCCACAAATCCATCAAGCTAATTCCTTTTATTTCTCGTTGTGCTCCATTATCACCTACACACAAAAATAATAAAATGAACAAATACCAAAATAATATCCCATAAAATGAACAAGATTAAATACTAAAATTTGTTTATTCGCCAATTTAAAAAAAAAATTCATAACATGTCAGACGCAAACAAAAAGTCTTACTTTTAATCACAATACATTCATTTTCATAATCCTTGTTCATTCTTCCAAAATCGACCTCATCATCATCCTCTATCTCATCATCATGCTCCATCTCATTCATCTCAACATGGTCATGACGTTCACCAAGCTCCTCTATCTCATCAAGGTCATTCTCTCCCCCAAGCTCAACATTCTCATCAAAAGTCAATTGGGGCTTGTTTAGATGCATGTACTTTTTGAGATTTTCAAGCCATTATTTAAGCAATTCTACAAAAAAAAATAAGTTTATAAATTCATTAAACACGAAACTATTCAATCAATTTCAATCTAATTCAGTCAAAGTAATTTGGAAATTTTTTTGAATAGTAGCACTGTTTCGAAGAATAATTAATCAGATAGTATGATTTTCAAAATATTTGGGCAGGTAGCACTTCCGCCAGACCCTCTGGCGGAACTGAAGTAGTTCCGCCAGAGGGTCTGGCGGAACTAGAGAATTTTTTTTTTTTTGCTAATCTTGGCCATTTGTCACCCTTAAACAGCCTTAATTAATGAAAAAGGCTAGTTCCGCCATCAGGTCTGGCGGAACTAGGTAAAATTTATTTTTAGCCCAATTTAGACGGTGAAATTGGCCCAAAAATGACGAAAATATAGGTTCCGCCAGACCCTCTGGCGGAACTAGCTAGTTCCGCCAGTTTACCATTTTCCCAACTTACAATCTGACCCAAAAAGTCCAAAAAATGGTCTAGTTCCGCCAGAACCTTTGGCGGAACTAGCTATTTTCTAGCTAGTTCCGCCAAATCCTTTGGCAGAACTAGACCATTTTCCCAACTTGCAATCTGTCCCAAAAAGTCCAAAAAAATGGTCTAGTTCCGCCAGACCCTTTGGCGGAACTAGCTATTTTCTAGCTAGTTCCGCCAGACCCTTTGACGGAACTAGCTAGTTCCGCCAATGGGTCTGGCGGAACTAGACCATTTTCCCAACTTACAATCTGACCCAAAAAGTCCAAAAAAATGGTCTAGTTCCGCCAGACCCTCTGGCGGAACTAGACCATTTTCCCAACTTACAATCTGTCCCAAAAAGTCCAAAAAAATGGTCTAGTTCCGCCAGACCCTTTGGCGGAACTAGCTATTTTCTAGCTAGTTCCGCCAGACCCTAGTTCCGCCAGTGGGTCTGGCGGAACTAGACCATTTTCCCAACTTACAATCTGACCCAAAAAGTCCAAAAAAATGGTCTAGTTCCGCCAGAGGGACTAGCTAGAAATAAGTAGTTCCGCCAGACCATCTGGCGGAACCTGTATCAGCGTGTCTTCCATTATAGGTTACTGAAAATTATGAATAATACACAATTGATTAATTTTGCGGAGCGCGTCATAAGGGTTGGGATGGAGGAATTAGAAATATATGTTGATCGCGTCCAAAATAAAGAATATCAGATAGGAACTAGTAGTAGATCAAATGTAATTCCAAATGCAGATGAAAATGAGATATTAGAACCCGTTGAAAATGAAATAAATATTGAAAATGCGAATGAGGACCCGTTTGCGACCTTTGATATGGCACGTGTGAGCAATAATGTACTTCCCGAAATAGATGATGATGAAAATGAATTAGATGAGGAACCCGAAATGGAGTCAGAGGACGAGGAAGAAATTTATGGAGATGGCGATGAAGAAATGGAGAGAGTGAACCATCAGACGGGATTTATATATACGGAAGAGGGTGAGATTGTTAGTGTAGGTACTTTCGGTGATGCGCCGGCTGCTGAATTCGAAGATAGTTCAATGTGGGAATATGCGAGAAATGATGTCTTATCTGGCATGAATGCGAATGAAAATGATGATGAAATATTGTATAAGGGACGTACATTTGAAACGAAATCAGAACTACAATCGGCTGTAAGAGCATACAGTGTGAAGCATCACCGAGAAATAGAAGTAGACCACTCGAATAAAACGAGATATATTGTGATATGCAAGCTTAAAGATGAAGGTACTAGAGGATGTAGTTGGAGGATACACGCTTCGATTAATGAAAAAAAATAATTTATGGGAGATTAAAACATTTAGACAACCACACGTATGTATTAACCAAACACCTAGAAGAGACCACAAACAGTTAACGAGTGCGCTTGTTGGGGGGCTAATTCTAGATATCGTAAGAGCGGATTTAGATGTTAAACCTGTAACCATAATAGAAGCCGTTAAATTGAAGGTTGAATATACCATATCGTATTGGAAGGCTTGGCACGCAAAACAACACGCGTTTCGATTCTTATTTGGGGGTTGGAGTGAGGCTTATAATTTGCTCCCTGAGTTGATGGCGGCAATAACCTCAACAAATCCTGGTACTTTGTATACATTTAAAACTGGTGCCCCAAATAGAGATGGTGAGTTGGAGTTCGAAGGTCTATTTTGGGCATTTGGCCCATCACTACATGGTTTTCAATTTTGCAAGCTCGTCATAACAGTAGATGGAACATTTCTGACCGGAAAATACCAAGGAACTTTACTGACGGCGATTGGTACCGACGCAAATGGTCAGTTATTTCCTTTAGCTTTTGCTTTAGTTGATAGGGAGAAGAATGAGACATGGGGGTGGTTTTTTAATTGTTTGCGTGATGTTCTCGGAGAAGAAAATATGTATTGCATTATTTCGGATAGGCATGTTGGCATAATTAGTGCAATGAGAGTGAGAAGGTGGCTGCCACCTTATGGTTATCATCGTTATTGTATGCGGCATCTTCAAGCAAATTTCAGTAATGCTGTAACAGACAAAACAGTGGTTCCAATGATTGAAGGATTAGTACGTGCGCACAACAAATATAAATTTAATAAGATATGGGAAAAAATGGAAAAAAAAAAAAGATAGTTCAGCGACCGATTGGTTACAAAAGATAAATAAATCAAATTGGGCGATTTCGTACGATACTGAAGGTCGTCGGTGGGGCATTCCAACTAGCAATAACGCCGAAGTGATGAATTTTGTTTTCAAAGGTATAAGAAAACTACCTATTACGGCAATTGTGGAGGCGACATTTTATAAGCTAAATTGTTATCACGTGAGATATCGGGCGGCTGCTGATATGAGGGAAAAGAATCTCAATAAACCATAAACCCTAAAAAATCAAACAAACAATCCGCAACATAATGCAAATCCCCAAACATAACCCCTAAACCCCAAACACATAAACTATAACGTAGTCCAAATCTCAAAACATAAACCCTAAAACACTAACATAAACCCTAAACATCTCCGCCGCGTGCACCACGGCCGCGTCCTCTTCCTCTCCCTCTCGCCTGGTTCCGAGTCTGCATCTGAGTGAGCTGACTAACGTCTTCTCCTCCTTCCTCTCCTCCCGCATCTGCTCTCCCACTCAGTATCGCCGGGATACTCATTGAGCTGCGTACAAATTAGTTTTTGGCATCCCAACCATTTTCTGAAGCCGTCCCTTACTTCCGCCCTCATATTTGCACCAAATTCTCGGAGCATTCTGAAACCTATGCGAGCTCCCTCCATGGCAGTTTGTGCCTTAAAATATTAAAGAAAATAAAAAATTTATAATTCTAAATTTAACTTTAAAAATATTACAAAAATTTACCGCTAATCTTTTTTCGTGGACCATGGGGCGGTATGTGCTCGAACCGTGCGAAATGGTGCTCTGCACCAACGGATCAGAATTCTGCCAATACCAGCTCATGTAACCATCATAATCCAGAGGGGTATATGGCTCCAGGGGATCCATTTGCGAATACCAATACCATTTATCGTTCCAACGTGTAATCCAATTCTTGTGAATCTTACGCCAATCGTTTCCCTTAAAATTCGTCAGGTCGCGTAATTCTTTGTCGGCAATTTTGTCGGCTTCAGGTATTTCCGGGGGTATTTTTTGACGATACCCGAACTGTCGCATCACCCTCTCAGGACGATAACGCTCGACGATCCAGAAATAAATCAACGGCACACTGAGTAGTGCCGTAGTTCTTTCTTCCTGACAAAAGGGCGGTAGCCGATCGCGGTATGGTTCGTAAGGTGCCCAAAAGATATCACTTTGAGGGATGCTGTCTAACATATCGCGGTTCGCCCACAAATTAGTAGTCGACGGATCCTCTTTAACTCTTGCATCTCTCCAGAGCATGCCAACCGTATCATTGTAATCCGGATCGTCGTATATATTCAATCTTGCCGGGTTCAATGAAACTCTCGGTCTTTTGGTCGCAAAATGTTGCCAAGCCCATAATTTTAATAATAAGATGCAACCTCCCATATTTTTCCGATCGGGACATGTACTTTTGCACAGCTCTCTGTACAGGTATGCAAGTACCCCACTCCCAAATGCCCACTCATGCAAATTATTCATTTCTTGTAAAAGTACCAGGGGCATGAGCGAATAACAGTCCCCATTCGGATCCGTAAATAAAATGTCGGAAAAAAATCCGATCATATAAGCTCTACAATATTGCTCGACTCGTAATATGGGGGCATCACACTCCAAATCGGCAAAATTCTCCATGAACCATTTTTTTTTTACCAACACGTTGCTTTTCTTATTTCCTGATCCTCTGAACATCTCTTCGGGGGTATTTTTCCGAGTAGTTCCCCGGCTTTATTTGCCCAATTAATACCGCTGTTCTTCACACAAAGGGGCTTGCCATCCACCCGCAACCCCAACAAGCATGAAACATCCTCTAACGTTATGGTCATTTCTCCGTGCGGCATGTGGAACGTATGTGTCTCTTGTCTCCACCGTTCCTGGAGAGCGGTTATCAGTATGCCATCGATTGGTACATAACCGATTCTCTGCGTTTGTAACAAACACGCACTCGCAAAATATGGCTCGAACTGAACATTCCATGGCACCTGCGGAAACGAAACATATAAGTAAATTATTTTTACATAATTAAATAAATAGATATATAGAAATAATTTTATATACAATACATTAATATGATGTTGCCTGTATCGGAAACCCCCTTTCGCTTTAGCCTTGGTGTTGTCCGGTTGGCTGAAACATACGGTTCTGTGATCATCCTGGAATTCGTTCAGCGGACGATATACCGGACCTTCTGGCTCAACTATAGGAGCCTTCCCCCGATCCGCACGACTAGATCCGCCCCGACTAGTTCCGCCCCTAGATGACATCCCTATATAAATTTTATTTTTTAAATATAAATAATAATTAAACAATTACTATAAATAAATTACTTCAATCTTTTTTTAATATAAACAAATTACTTCACTCTTTTTTTTAATAGGAATAATACTATATAGTCAAAAATAAAAACCTAACAAATCACTATAAATAAATATATTACTAAACAAATATATATTATATTTTTTTCTTAAAATAACTACATATTGAAAATTAATTATTAAATATTTTCATACCGAATAAAATTGATAAAAATATCCCTATGTAAATAATAACTTAACAATATATTTTTACATAAGTAAATAAACATTCTATTTAACACAAAAATAAATAAATTGTTTCATTCTATTTTTTTTAATACAAAAAATTGTATATATTAAAAAAAACCATACACAATTACTATAAATAAATATATTACTAAACAAATATATATTATATTTTTTTCTTAAAATAACTACATATTGAAAATTAATTATTAAATATTTTCATACCGAATAAAATTGATAAAAATATCCCTATATAAATAATAACTAAACAATATATTTTTACATAACTAAATGAACATACTATTTAACACAAAAATAAACAAATTGCTTCATTCTATTTTTTTTAATACAAAAAATTGTATATATTAAAAAAAACCATACACAATTACTATAAATAAATATATTACTAAATAAATTTATATTATATTTATCTTTAAAATAACTAAGTAATAAAAAATAATTACAAATTTTTTTCATACCGAATAAATTTGATGAAAAATTTACTCCTCCTCCTTCTTCTTCTTCTTCTCCTCCTCCCCCTTCTTCTTCTTCTTCTTGTTCTTATTTTTCTCTAAAGAAATCAACAAAAATTCAAACAAATTTCAATACTATCAACCTATTTAAACCAATTTCAAACTAATCTCACTAAATCCATACCTATTTCGCACTAATTTCACTCAATCAAAACTTATTTCAATTCAACCAAATCAACAAAAATAACTAATCAAAACTCAAAATCAAACAAAATTACTTACATATTTCTTCTTCTTTCTAACTTCTCCTTCTCTTCCTTTAATTTCTCCCCTCTTTCTCCTTTAATTTCCTCTCAAATCGCATGAAATTTCGCACCCAAATTTTTCTCTTTTTTTTTCGAACGGACGGGTAGGGTTAAAATGAGGGTCGGACGGGTTTAAATTGGGGTTTAAAAAAACGCAGTGGGTAGTTCCGCCAGACCCACTGGCGGAACTAGCTATTTCTAGCTAGTTCCGCCAGAGGGTCTGGCGGAACTAGCTAGAAAATAGCTAGTTCCGCCAAAGGGTCTAACGGAACTAGACCATTTTTTTGGACTTTTTGGGTCAGATTGTAAGTTGGGAAAATGGTCTAGTTCCGCCAGACCCACTGGCGGAACTAGCTAATTCCGCCAAAGGATCTGGCGGAACTAGCTAGAAAATAGCTAGTTCCGCCAAAGGGTCTGGCGGAACTAGACCATTTTTTTGGACTTTTTGGGTCAGATTGTAAGTTGGGAAAATGGTCTAGTTCCGCCAGAGGGTCTGGCGGAACCTATATTTTCGTCATTTTTGGGCCAATTTCACCGTCTAAATTGGGCCAAAAATAAATTTTACCTAGTTCCGCCAGACTTGGTGGCGGAACTAGCCTTTTTCATTAATTAAGGCTGTTTAAGGGTGCCAAATTGCCGAGATTAGCAAAAAAAAAAAATTTCCTAGTTCCGCCAAACCCTCTGGCGGAACTACTTCCGTTCCGCCAGAAGGTCTGGCGGAAGTACTACCTACCCAAATATTTTGAAAATCATGCTATCTGATTAATTATTCTTCAAAATAGTGCTACTATTCAAAAAAATTCGAAATTTGGAAATATTTTTCCAAGGAGTAACATGAAAATGAATAAAATTTGGAAGAGGTGCGAGTTATACAGACACCACACCATGTTGCGTCTTGTTTCGCCTATAAATTGTTGCACGGGTCAATTTTGAGTCGCTAGACCCTGTTGACCCTAAAATGTTGTCTCTGTCGGACGTTTTTTTAGCAGTGTATATATAGTTTATTACAGCATGTATAATTTTTTTTTATAACAGTGTATACATAAAAAATAAAAACAATATATAAAAAATAAAATATTATGTTAAAATAGTATATACAAATTCAAAAGTAAAAAAATGAAACATGAAAAATAAAAATAATTTATAAAATAAAAAAAATAGTACATTATAACTGTCGGAGTGTCATCATGATATCAGATTTTGCTTTGTGAAAATCGCTTATCATCTGTATATGTAGTGTTCACCACAGCTAGGACACCAACATACCACTCCGTTATTCTCAGACTGGAGAGGATCCAAAAGTTTGTTTTGTTCTAGCTATTTCTACGGTCACGGGCTTTGGATTACATGAATGCTCCAATGCCACTTGGTATATGACTTCCAGACCTTTTGTTTAATAATTTTTTATTTTCATATTTTTATTCTTCTAATCATTTTGTTTAACACACAAACAACTATCACATTTGTCTGGATAGCTCTCATCTTCTATCGCTCTCTTTCCGTTTGTCATCTTCAAATAAAGATACAGAATCAAACAACAAACCAGAGTCTTGTTTCTTCTTTCGCTTGCTTTCTAAAATGGAAAGAAAATTCATCTATTCTCTATCTCTCTTGTTTCTCTCCTCTTTAGTCCTATCTCTTGTACCAATAGTCCAAGGACTTCTCGTTGGTACCAATGCTAATGCAACTAACAGAAAATTACCGGTACACCATGACTTATCACTGGATTTCTACTCCAAGACTTGCCCTCAGGTCGATCAGATCGTATCATCTGTTACTGCCAATCAGTACCGTGACTCACCAGCTTCTGGACCAGCAACTATCCGTCTCTTCTTTCATGACTGCTTTGTTGAAGTATGAGTAGCATTTTTGCTCATGAATTTATTACTCCATTGTTGAATTATGTTCTTTAGTGAACTTAGACTCCATACCACGAGACTATGTATTACGTAAACTTTCTCGAATATATTAAAAACACAATTAAAGAATCTGTTGCATTGCAGTAAGAGACATGTTACATTTTCATCCTTAATATGAAAAAATTAAATATTTTGTTTGTCGATATACAGGGTTGTGACGCATCGATATTGATTGCCCCGACGCCCGGGAGCATGAACAAGGTGGAGAGAGAGATGCCGGAGAACATAAACCTGGCACCAGAGGCCTTTGAGACTATAAACATGGTGAAGGCTGCCATAGAAAGCAAGTGCCCTGGAGTTGTTTCTTGTGCTGATATCCTCGCAATTTCTGCTCGTGACTTTGTTCATCTGGTAAGGTGTTACCATCTCTTATTTTGAAAGAAAGTGTTGGTGTACTTCTAATTGAATTACTTCTTGGGAAAGTGATGTGCCAAATTTCCTTCCGTCATTGGCTTTTTTCAACATATTGATAACGAAAAATGGGATTTGATGGTATAGGATGGAGGGTTTTCATCGTGCACGACGGTCTCTTTTTTTTTTTTTTTTTTTTTTTGAGAAATAGTATATAGAATAGAAAATAATATATAAAATATATTTTCTAAAAATAGAAAAATAGGTAAAGATGAGATTCTTCTTCCTCATTTTGCTATTTTTATTGAAAAAAGAATCTCATCTCTTTTTTCCGGGGTGAGATTAAAAAGGAGATGAACTTTAGTTGGTGGTTATAGGACCAGAAACAGTTTTGCACACACGTGATCGCGTTAGTCATTTCACCTTTTGTTTTCTTTTCTGGAGTTAATTCTGTGTGCTTTTTAAATAGTAATCATAATTTAGAAAGCAAAACAACAAAAAAAAAGTAGTAATCATAATTTTAAGTTGTACAATTTTTTTTTTTTGGGAGAAACCTTTTAAGAACTATGTTTTCATGTAGGTATTGCTTTTTATTTTCAACGTATTTTTTTGTGACTATTAATATACTCTTTTTGGAGAAACAACTTTAAGCTTAAGTATACAAATCTAATCAATAACCTTTTTTAAGCATTATTTTCGTGGCCGAATTTCATATATACCCCTGCAAAACTTCATAATTTCACAAGTACCCCTACAAGAAGTGAAATATCACCAATACCTCTCCAAAATAACTCAAATATCATGGATATCCCTACAAAACCATACATATATCTTGAATATCCCTGCAAAATTCTTAAATATCACAAACACCCTCGCTAATATTCTGTCAAAATATGTTAGTAAAATACATCTATAATGATCACACTATTATTTATTAGTATTTAAAAAATATAAAATGACTATTATGTACTGATTTTTTCATTTTTTATTAATTTTTTTTTGCGAATTTTGAGTTTTTCTCTCAAACATGAATCTACTATATATATAAATACATAAACTAAAAAGCAAATAAAATAATTTAATATAAATCCTTACCATATTTACATAGAAAAAAAATAAAAAAAATAAAAAAATAACGTTAATTTTATCACTAAATATATCATGGGGTATCCATGATATTTAAGTGATTTTGTAGGAGTATCTGTGATATTTTACTTTTTGTAAGGGTATACGTGAAATTATAATGTTTTGTAGGGGTACACGTGAATTTGGCCTACTTTCATTGTAGCAGTATCTTTCATAATATTATTCGACTATATTTTTTCTAAGTAGCCTTAATTATTATATAATTATGAGTTCATGTTTAAATATTTCTTTAGTACCACTAGGCTCTGTTTAGATGGAGGATAAGAGAGATATAATTTAATTTACGCATAAGAAGTTATGCTTTCTTATCCCTCAATTTTATAGTGATTTTTGATAAGATGATAAGGATATAAAAGCCGATAGTGTTGAATTTGAAAAAAAATATATAATAACCAAAATGCCCTTATTATAATATGGTAAGCAAATGGAAGACTTATACTAAATTATTAGTTATATTATATATTATTTATTGTTTATTGTTTATATATTTGTACACAATTATGTTATTCAGTTATATTGTAAATTATTAGTATTTTAGTATATAATTAATATATATAGTGAATTAATGTATTGTAAATTTATTTAAATAATATATCAAATCTATAATTAAAAATAATTATGTATAATAATTTAATATGTTATTTAAATAAGAATTTATTATTTTCTATTTATTATTATATAAGATTAGTATAGTAATTAATAATATTATGAATTTTATTAATCAAGATTATATTCTATTAAGCTAAAATTAGAACTGAATATATTTAATTAAATTAAAGTTAAATATACTTAATTATTATAATTATTTTATATTAAATTTTATTTATAATAATATTTTAATTTATATATGAATCTTATTATTATTATTATTATATATTAAATATTAATAATATATTATTAATTATATTATAATGATGTTATAATTAATTATATATAATACTATTTATTACTTATTTATATATTAAAAATTTATTGTATATATTTACTTAGATTATGATTAATTATATAATAAGTACAATAAAATAATTATTTAAAATTGAATAATATTTTATTATTAGATATTAATAAATAATAAGAAAATTATTTATATTAAGCAAGTGTATTATGATTAAAACAATGGAGAAATAGATGAGGTTTAATCAAGGTTGCAAATAACGTTTAGCAGATTGCAGCGTTAATGTCATTTTTGTACTGTATAACTCTTAGGGAGCGCTACAACGTACGATATAGCGGATGTTATAGTATATAGCGGATGATATCATTAAGTATCATTTAGAGCAAATACATTCTTTCGTAAAAGGAGAGTGGTAATTTGGATTACTTTTAATAAAAAAATATCGTAATTATATTATTTCTTCATTAAATAAGTTATTAAATTCAAAAGATGATACTTAGAGTTAAAAAGATATAGCGTATAAAAAATCATAGCGTGTAGCGTGTTGTCGTTGAAAGTAGCATTTTGTGCTATAACGAAACTATTGCGAACTAAACTATGGGTATAATCTTATAACCAATAAAGGTGATTATAATTTTATTCCCACTATACCTCCTTATTCCAACATTTTTGTATGGTGTTTGGCAAATAGAAGGATAAGTATGCTTATCCCTCATCCAAACTGAGCCCTTGGAAATAAAATTGAGGGGGGGGGGGGGGGGGGGTTGTGTGCATCCTCCATAACTATTTTTACTCCTATAACATGGTTCGAAGAATCATCGATTCCGATTGAATCGGCAAGTTCCGATCTAATTAGAACCCAATTTTTACATTTATCTTCTAAATTCGTTCGATTTTTCATTCGATTCAACCAATTCCGAATCAATTTAGCCAATTCTAAATCACAAACATGTGGGACCGACTCTGAATCTGGTCTGATTTTTTCAACAGTTCACTTGGTTAATTATAATTTCTAGTGATCTAATCTAAAATATTTGGCATGAAATGGGCTGCGGTCTGATCCTTGGAATTTTTAGTACATAGACAATGATGAAGCTTTATAGGGACTGGTGATGCCCCTCTAAGATTTTGACAAAGTACTCTATATTAGTAGTCCTTAGTTAAGAAAAATTAAAAATACTTGCATTTCTATATATTTGGCCCATTCCTAAATTTTTTCTACAATGTAAATTAATAGGGAAAACTTTTTCGCCCCAGATAAATACTGTCAAGCTTTGTCCTTGTAAATAGAAGCTTTTTTCTTTACACCACTCGGCCTACACAAAAACTTACAGTTTCGAAATTTATCATATTCTAGAAATTAAATGAGCACTAGCAAATCCTTCGTGCGTTGCACGAGATTGAAAAAGTAATTTAAACACAATTTATATAAAAATAATATTTATATTAAAACATAATAAATATTGGTATTATTGTGCATCATAATACTATTTAGCCAAAAATAAATTTTATAGTCATGCCAAAATTTTCAACTACAATATAAACAACATAGAAAATTCAAAAGTAACCAAAAATGAATAAGTAATTTTTTTTATAAAAGTAATTCACTATGTAAGAATACTTTTTATCTTATTTTTAATCTTTGTTAGTAAGAATGTTGAGCAATTCTCCTGTGCAAAAATATGAAAAATCATTTTTTCAACTAATTTGACTCCTTAATTCTATTTTCAATCAACTCCTCATAATGCAAGGCGAGAAAGAGTGTCAGACGGAGAAAGGACAGCATTGGAAAGTAGAGTTTTTCTTTTGTCGGAGAGAGAGAGAGAGAGAGAGAGAGAGAGAGAGAGAGAGAGGGTTAGACGTGAGAATGTGAACTCGTAAATTGATGGGCTGAGAAATCAAAGAAATGAAAAGGAGGACGGAGCAATTGACATGTACATAGGGGTTTAAACGGTTCAAATTTTAGTCATAGCATATTCATATACGTATTATTTTCTTGGATATGAATACAAATGTGGATAGTTTCGGATATAGATTTAGTTCTGTTTATACGGATATAAATGTGCTTCGGATATTATCGGATACAAATACAAATTTATTTCCGATATTTAGCCGGACACGTATCCATATTATATATCAATACAGTTAACTATTTGTGACGACAAAGTTAATAAATTATAATAACTTTTAAGAAAAATTTCAAAGAAATAACAACAATAATATATGTATTTGTATCCAAATATGATAAAAATACAAAATATCCATGTCTCCATCTGTGTCAATATCCATTCCGTTTCTAACATGGACTGAAATATTAGAAAATTGGTACTATTCGAATAACGAATTATCTGGATACCGATATTATCCGCATCTAGGTGCCAAATCGACAACTGAATCTGAATCCGTACCTGACTTAAAATATCTGAATCTGTATATGTATGTATCCAGTTAGATGCAGATAATTTTGATTCGAATATGAATACAGATCGGTCAGATATTATCTGACTCGTTTGCATCCCTACATACATGGACTTAATCTTGACTTTTCTTTATGTATATAACAAAATCTTAGCATTTTGATGATACATGATTAAATTAAATTGTGACCTTTAAATTATGAATCTATTGGTCAAGATAAAAAGACCTACGTGGCTTAATGATAGGAGAGAAAATTTTGTAGAATTATAAACTATTATAAATATTGTCCCTCAAAATATTAAATAGAATTATAAACTTTGTATGGTTCAATTGAAACACTTCAACTTAAAATGGTTTTGTTACAGCTCGAATATAAAATAGTATATATATTACGACAAATCATTATATAACAAATTAGCGCGTCAATACGTCCCGAGAGGAGAGAGGAGTCAGCAACCCATAATGTAATGAATATATTTTTCCCCCAAGAGCGCTATTTGGGCACATATCCACACTTTCATCTCTCCAACTGCTTTCTAAAGGTTATCCAGAGATTCAACAAATAATTGATTTATTGTCAAAGCCTGCTCAAGCGGTAATGCGCTCTGTTAACTTTGGAAATAATTCAAGTTCGAATCGTGATAAATATATTTAGTTCAATATTTAGCAAGTAAAAAAAATCAAATAATTGAGGAATAACTACAAGCGATCACCTGTTTAGTTCTTTTTAGGGTAGACTTATAGGTTCTCTTTAAATTTTAAATAAATCTTGTTAAACACGAAATTTGAATCCCTCATCTATGGATAAATAGAGTTAGTACATACCACTATTCTAGCGGTGGTAAAAAAAAAAAAATCAAATAATTGATTCATCAAATAAAGGTTATCCGGAGATTCATCAAACAACTGAAAAATTAAAAATAGGAGATGATGACCTTTAGATTAAGATACGTACAAATGATCAGACAAGTCGATGTCCCAAATGCAGAATCCAAAAATCAGAGTAAAACTTGTTTGTCTTAAGCCCGTTTGCATGTGATTGGTCCCACATGTTATATCTTCTCAAAACATAACCGCTGTGGGAGCTATAGTTCTTTTTACCGCCAGAAGATAACCATCCCTATATTAACAGGACGAGCTCCACAGGCTTCTTCCAAGTATAAAATAAGTCAAAATAAATCTATATTTTTTATACTTGTTAGCTAGCTTTGTTTTTTTTGTCATCAAAAGAAAAAAGTTAGAAAACAAAGATTAGAAATAATATTTAAGTTTTATTTCCTGATATAACTATATGTATTGTTGTAGTTTATGGTTATTTGAGTTCTCTATGCCTATGTGATTTCTTTATGGACATGATATTCACCAACGCAAATCGTGTGCACCATTGGTAAGTACTAAAAATTTAGATGATTTTATCAAAATATATAAACAATATGTAAGTACTAAAAAATAATATATTAACTATTATAAGAAAATATTTAGACTTCTAAAAACAATATTAAATGCTATAAAAGTAGCATATAGGATTACAAATCAGTACACAATTTATAGATATATTGTAATAGTTATATAATGTAGATAGTATTATAATTAACCCCTTTTGGCCCAAATGCTTAGCCAGTAATCCGGCAGTGTCCAATGATCGATCCCCTGTGGCTGTGTTGACCCATCATGATGTGCTAAATATTTTGTTGTGGAGTTTTTTCTGCTTTAACCATCACATTCTTTACTTTTTTTTTAATTAGTGCATTTTTTTATAGGGTGATGCTATTTCTAAAGCGGATTTTTCTGCATCTAGAACAATATTCAAATGTTTTATCAAAATTCCGAAATTACCCTACTTTAATTATGCTAAGTATTTATTACACAAATCTGCATTGATTAGCAAAATCACTTCTTTCTTCATTAATTGTGACAAAAATAGTAATTATGAATTTATGATTAATGCAAATATCTCATCTCTTGTATCTGTATTCTGTTATTCGCTGCACGACTAAAACTAAATTAAACATTCTACCATTTCTTATTGCATGCCACACTACACCTTCATCATCCAGTTTGTGTCATGTTTTTTTTTTTTTTTCTGTTTCAAAGTTTGATGATCAATTAATTACTTCATCTATTATCATTAGTAATTATACATCTCTTTCAAAGTTTCAATTTGTTGGACGAAGTTCAATGTTGAAGTATTTATAATAGTGAATTATTGGGGATTTACTTTTACACAAATTTTTTCTTTTATATAAGTTTATTTTCCGCATATGATAACTTGTGTAATTCAAACAAAGGACCATGAAGCAAATCGAAATATGTTTATATGGTATAATTGAAACCCAACCTTAGGTAGAAAAAATGGCATTGAAATATACGTATGGTGTGGTGGAGCATGGAGTAAAAAAGAATAAACATTGAGGAGGAAATCTATGATTTATTTGCATTAATGGTTGTTGCCATTTTTAATTGTGTGATAAATATCTAACTTAATTAAATAAGGATAATTTCGGAATTTTAATGAAAAATTTAAAAGTCGATCTAGACGAAGAAAAGTCAGCTCTACAAATAGTGCCATCCTTTTTTATATCATCATATTTTTTAAGCAAATATAGTTGTTCCCCACTTAAAACCACCCCCTATTCGACAAGTTATCACTGTCAAATGAGACCACTTAGTTTTTTATTTATTAAATGAAAAAAAAATGTCAAATTAAGCCCATTTGACAATGGTGAAGAGGAACAACCGGAGATTTTAGGGAGACAACTATTTATACCCTTTTTTTAATTAGTGCTTTTTCCAAGTGGCCGGGTTGTATTTATTTGAGTAAAAAAGCTCAAGTTTGATCCATTTAACTTGGTAAATTTTATTACTAATCTCTATTTGGGCGAAAGAGAGCATATATAACGTTTTAATTAACCACACATATATTCTTAATATCTTATCACCAATCATACAGGCAGGAGGCCCATACTACCCTGTGAAGAAAGGCCGAAAGGACAGCAAGGTCTCCTTAGCATTCAAAGTCCGGCGGAACCTCCCACGCACCAATGCAACTGTGGACGACCTTCTCCGCCTGTTTTCCTCCAAAGGCTTGACAGCCCGTGACTTGATTGCTCTCATTGGGGCCCACACAATTGGTTTCTCACATTGCGATCAGTTCTCAAGTCGCCTGTATGATTTTCGAGGCACAAAGCACCCTGATCCTGTTATGGATGCACGTTTGCTCAAGGCCTTGCAGATGTCGTGTCCTCAGTCAGGGGGAAACACTGACGTTGTAGCTCCGTGCGATGTAAAAACACCATTCGAATTTGATCACGTGTATTTTGGGAACTTGGAGAGTAATTTAGGATTGTTGGCGACTGATCAAGCGTTGTTTTTGGACCCACGTACGAGACCGCTTGTGCAGGAGATGGGGAGGGATAAGGGGAAATTCTTTGAGGCGTTTACCATCGGCATGGAGAAGATGGGAGCTATTAGAATTAAAAAGGGGAAGAAGGGAGAGATCAGAAGGGATTGCAGCAGGCACCTTGGTTCTTGATTGTTTTTTCCTTCTTTGTTAGACAATAGATGTTTTTGTAGATGCGTCTTCTTGCTTTTTATTGCTGTTAACTTTCCTTTTTGTCATTTTAAGCTTTGGTGGCTTTGAAGGGAAATGGTTTGGATCTGTCATATTTATACCATATGTAATTATTGCTAGAATCTTTGTGGGATCCAAACCATTTCCTATTCAGCCAATTTCGATGTTCATGCATGTTCTTTTATTTGATTTTTATTTGTCATTGGTCTTAACTCTTATATTATTAGTATTGTGTTTGAACTTTGAAGTTGGCTATTTTCAAATTTTTGGAGGCTGTTCTTGACAAACATTTATACTATAGTCCGTCTTGTTATACCAAGGCAGTCTGATCCTAAGCTAAATACAAGAAGTTGATCTTGTATAGTTGTATCCAAGCCAAGTAAGCATTACAGTAATCCGCCACACGACTTTCATAGTAGATGATATCAAGCCTTAAGATTTCCTTCACATACTGACGTATCCATCGGAACTGCTTACTATGTCATAGCTTACAGTTCTTACTACAAAGACTATGAGTATATATCACATGACCTGAATGATACTTCGTACCCTTACGACGAGTGGGACAGTGACATGGATAACCTATGTTGAGGGGATGTGTTATTGGGGCATGTTTCAAGTATGAGTTGTGCGTGGTAGCGAAAGTAGATTGCATTGGACCAGGCCAAGGGTGGGCAGCGCATTCAGGACAAAAGTACGGCCTGGCCGAGGTGAGGACCTGCCGTGGCAGTTGAAATGCCTCGATTTATCCAGCACACCTATTGACAAGAAGGATATTAAAGACACGAAAAGTCATCCCTTAGAGATTTCAAATTAATTTGAATACGTCGGCATTATGAAATCCATCACATTAACATTGTTAGGAGAGAGAAAGTCATAATACCTTAATTATAAACGAGAAGACACATCGATTCTCAAGACGCCTCCACTAGCATTAATTGTTGTTTAATGGAGGCCTAAAGAGAGGTTCATAAGCCTAAATTGTGCGGAAGGGTCTGAATTTTTGTCTTTTTATGATTTTAAAATTTTTTAGGTTTTTGGATTTTTAATGGATGGACTGTATAAATTGATAAATAATTGAAATAATAATAAATAGTAAAGTAAATAATAGAAAATAACGAGTCTACACCGAACACACGATATGTTGACGAAGTTCCGTAAGGCGATTGCGTTAGCTATAACCGCACGTTCTCGCTAGTGACCCTTGTCACGTTTACGAGTGCTTACTGTCCGGATATGCTTCTTTGCCTTCTTGACCACTAATCCAAATAGTATTCTGACATGACTCGAGTCGATGATTGCATCACAAAAACTTAGCGATTCTTTGAATCAAAACAAATGACCATAATATATTTCAATCGAATTAAACAAACAAACTAGATCTTTCTTTTTATTTTGCTGACAAATATTGAATAATTTAAGTAGGCACTAGAGATACAATTATATTGATTTTGCAAAGGAAAATATTGGTTTAAAACGAATTGGGGCTGCTCAATATAAAGAAGAAATAACAGCCTATCAAAATTGGAAACAACTGCAGCACCATTCGAACGGACTATACAAAAGGAAGTCAAACTTACGAAAAGATTCACCCAAACGAATAGTGCATTTAATGGTCCGGTCGAACTGAATTAGGGTCCATTCTAATGGACTATTTCCCAAACTGTTTGCAGTTTTGGTCCGTTCTAATGGACACAGGTTTCGTTCAAACGGACATAAGTCCAATTCGTACATAAATATTATTCTCTCTAGTATTTAATTAAGTTATTCAAATTAAAAATTAATTAATAGAAAAACACACCGAGATTTTCAAATCTTGAGCAAGTCTTGAAAATCCTGAGCAAATCTTATAGTTGATATTGTTGCATCTTCAAGTCTTGAAAATTTTGAGCAAATCTTCTAGGTTGTTCTTGAACTTTTGATTTATTTAATCTTTTTCATAAAAACAAATATAATTGGTTGTTCGGAATTGTTTTAAAAATCATCAAATATAATATGTTACTTTTGATTTATAAACTCCCCTTTTGTCGATTTTCAAAATAATTTCAAAAAATATAGTATTTTATATTTTCTCCCCTTTTAGAAAAATAACCAAAAGTAACATCAAACGAGAGAAAAACTCACCTTAAATAGATGCTCCCCCTAAAATCAATAACCCCGAAAAAAGTTTAACAATCATAATTTAATATAAAAAAGTTTAACAATCAAAATTTAGGGTTTTGCAAAATGGTGTAGATAGGTATTTCAATGAATTTTCGTCAAGACAGTTTTTATTTTGAAAAAAAAAAATAGAAAACAAATTAAGGAGAAGATATAAAGCACCAAAAAAGCTTGAAATGAGTAAATAAAAATTTAATCTAGATATTAAGCAACATAACCTTAATCGAAGGTCGGGTAATTTGAAAGCGCACACGTTGCTTCATTGAAAATCATCAACTGCATCAGATGAGCCACTTTGACAACTCTTCACATGACCTTGGTTAGCATGATGATGAACGTCGTGTTGTTTTTCCATGAATCTCATTTGCTTCCTCGTCTTACTTTCCTATATCTAAAAGAAAAATCTTTCTCGACCCTCTTGTTACTTTCATCAAGATGAAACTTGACCACAACTCCTCTTAAAAATTTAGCTTATATAAACTGGGGGAGGGGAGGTAACCAAGCGTCTAGGTAGAGTTCGATCCTTCCTCATTTAATGAGGAGTTGCTTGGGATATTTCTATATTTCGGCAACCACATGTACTTCGATGAAGTATCTATTGCGCAAAGGACATTCCAAGGAAATATGACATATCTTGCAAAAGTAGTTGCAAAATGTACAAGTGGATTCGTGGTCTTCTCAGTACTCTAACCGAAATGATTTATATATTCTTCTTTCCTCATCTTCGGATCGGTCGACTTGGAACTAAAAACTTTAGATTTAAATTTTTTTGTTTAACGTGTTCTTTAGTGAAATATTTGGGAGCTTGATGTTGCGATTCATTATATTGAATCTTCCGATGGACATGTGTATGAACTATTTCTTAAAAAGAACCATTTGAGCCTATTTTATATAGGCGTTCAGTTTGAAAATGTGGTTATGTTCATGAATTTTGTCGAGAATTGTGAAAGTGATTAAACCTATTATTCTTACTAAAACTTTTAAAAGTTCGACTTTTAAGACTTTGATTCGTAGAGTAGTCTCGGTACATAAATGCACCGCCTCGACTATTCTTTGGTTGATTAAGCTATCTGATGTTTAGGCCTTGAAGAAGTGGGTTTATAACTGATCTTCTTCTTAAATCCTAGACGAAACTTATCATTTGGTTTTTGTCCTATTAAAATCTCGTCTAAGTCAATTCAACTTGGGTCATTTCTGGCCAAGCAAACTTGAGGGAGTAATTTTCAGTTTTTAAGATTAAAAGTTCGACTTTTAAGTGACTTATTTATCTTTTTAATTTTTACATTCACAGTTGTCATTTACTAACCAAATTATTTTAATTGTGCCTTGTACAACTTTACCAAAGCTTCAGAATCTATCAACAGTTGTTGAGTACTGACAAGACACTCACTGTAAATCGGGTGAAACCGTCGTTTATATTTCACACAATTTAATAAAATAATTTATAATTCCCTATTATTCAATTTACGAGTATGAGCGGTAAATGAGTTTAGGGGTTGAAACAAGGAGGTGTGGCCTCAAGATTTAACTAATCCCAATGATTTATCTCTAGTGTAAAATCTTTTAGTTCAAGGTTTATTAGGTAAATTTTCAAGTTCAAATTCAACAAATTCAGTTTTTGTTTCAAGAATTCAGCACGTCACACTTTACTGTTTTAATTCGTAACTAGACCAAATAAACTCCAAATCCAACACATGACATACCGTTGGAAACTAGAAAGAGAGATCTACCATGTGGTCCTTTACTGTTATATTATTTTATTCAAGAATTTCGAGATATTTGCAGATCAGTTCAAAACTTATATTAGATTCAAAATCAGTTCAGCAGCAATTTCAGAAAATTACAGAAAAATCACCATAGCTTGAAAAATCCCAAATATTTTACAGAAATTTAATTATCAAGTTAAGGATCGAATGTCAAAATTTGGCATAATTATATTTTGTAGTTTGAGATTTATAATGAAAATGCAGATCTAGATCAGAAACTGGATCTGACAGATCAGTACTTGCAAAAGTGATATTTTAAGAAATACTATTTTAAAATTCAGATTTGGATTTTATACTTCCAAATACTTCTAGTTGAACTATTTTTGTATTTTTATTATTTGGTTTTATATTTTTAAAAATTAAAAAGATAGGAAATAGTAAATCTGGACAGAAAGGTCAAAAACAGAAAATAACAAATTTAGAAAATTAATATCTCACAAATTACAATTCAGAATTGGGAAAAATTTGGTTTGAAAATTATTTACTAAATGAGACCTAAATTGTAAAAATATTTATTTAATATTTCAGATCAGAATTAGATATGAAATTAGAGTAAAAATACTGAAAACAGAGAAATACTGCAGCAGGACAGAAACTGGATAAGACTTTGTATTATTTGGATAAAAGTGGGGATTTTTAAGACTATTTGATCAAGAATACCATCCTTAATCACTCAATATTCAATCTTTAAGATTTTTATAACAAGTTTAAGTAAATTCAAGCTAGAAAAACTCAATTAATGGATCGAAAACTAGATCTAAACAAAAATCAGCCAACTCATATATAAATCATAAAATTCAGTCTGAAACTTCAATTAATCAATCAAAATTCTCAGCCAAGACCTTGAATGACTAACTGGTCATAATACACATGCAATTATAGTTCTAATTGATCTAATTAATTCAGCCAAATCAATCAAATCAACGATTTTCATTTTTAATAGTGATATATGAAAAATTACACAAATCGGTCAAATTGATTCAAATTAAAGCAAGATTTGAAGTGATTCATTCACAAATGTCTATCCCCACACATATCTACTCATCCATAACAAGGAACACGATTTTTAAACTAAATTTCATCATATAATACACAAATAAGCAAATCTGATCGAACAAGAAAACAAGAGAATTTAGGGAGAAATGAACTGAACCACAGTGATGAATCCCAGCCAGGACGTCACTAGAACAGATCCATAGTCCCTCATGTGATCTCACTCAAGCTAGAGTGAGAATTTCGTTCTTGAACATCTTCAGCCCGTTTCTTGACGATTCAGCCTTTGTAGCTCGAATTCGCTTGATGAAATCTATCAAATCACTAATGGAGGTTTGGAATAACTTAAAGAATGTGGGAGAATGAGTGGTAAGTGAATTGTGTGGCTTGAGAAGCTTTAAAAAGACATTGAGTGTAAGAGAAGAGATTGCTCTGTTGAGCTTGGGCGGAGGTGTGAAGGGCAAAACGGGATTTTCTTTCACTTGAGATCTCATCATACGGTTGTAATGAGGCTGCTGTTCAAATTTCATGGTACTTGGTGGATATTTCATTGAGTTTCGAGCGAAATTTTTAGTTTCAGGTTTTGGCGGAAATTTTGAACTTTAGATCTGAGAATAGAGGGAAATTTGGGTGTTCTGTATTTCGTATATGCACTGGAGAGGTCAAGTGATGTTTCTTATAGAGGGATTAAGTTGTTGTGTGGTTCAGACAGTTTGAAGAACAGAAAGAGTACGGAATAATTTTTAGATCGGATCTGGTCGGAACAGAGTATTTCAACGTTGGTTTTTCAGCTGGGCGAGTACTGGGTTTGTTTAGTTGTTTGAACCCCTCAAAGGTCCTTTGAGATCTTATGTGGGTCCTGTATTGTTGCCTTTCCTTAAACAGATTTCATGTAGTGAAATGTGATGGTTTGATTTTGATCGGTAATGGATTTTTAGCGCCAGATTCCATTTTTCAGAACCAAACCCGTTTCTGTCCAAACTCGAACACTATTCATCATCTCATTTGTACCTCAGCTTCATTTCTCAATCCAGAATTCTTCTCCTTTTCTCACGAATCCATAGGACTTTGAATGGTGTGATTTCGTTGAGTAGCGCTTAAGATATTTCACTTTGAATACCTATGGCTCGGTATTTTTCCAGTTTCAACTAGCAGTAACAATTCGAACTCAAACTCATTTTATGACCAACGATCCTCAAAAAGATCAGTTGAAAATTCTTCCTCAATTCGTCACGATTCTACAACAACTTGAATGGATGAAAATGAACAAGTAAAACTCGAGTTATGCTCGAAAAACCGAGCTTCAGCTCTGTTTCAGCTCCAGCAGTGTTAATTCTGTCATTTCCATCACAAAATCCATTTTTGCTCCAACAACATCAAGACCAATCTCTCAATGACTCATCTATACTTCCATGAGATTGTTCATGTTGTATTTCGGACTCCAATTCCACTCCTAACTCACCGATTTCGCTTGGTTACTGATTCAGCTTTTGACTTGGTTAAAACCATCAAGTCATTAGCCAAACTCTAACTCCGAGTCATTTTTGAATCAAATTAAAACCTCAGACACCTTGATACTATCTCATATAAACTCTCTGGATCAAGAAAACTTCACCTTATTTGAGAAATTCGAGCCAATTTAATTTGAGTAAATTTTGACGATTAAAACTGGAATTTCGTTGAACAGTTACTGGCACGACTTCGGACTCAAATATCTCATTGCTTCATCATGTTCAGTGTTCTTGGTATCCATGGAAAGAAGAAAGATAGAAGAAGAAAATGGAATTAGTCTTGCGTGGAAAGGAGGTCTGTGGAGTGAGTTATGGACTTGAGAAGTTTCAACTCGAATTGAGTTATTTCAGCAAAAACAGAGTTCAATTTCATTGAAGACTTACTTCAAACTCGATTATCTCACTCAATTCTTCATCACTTTTTGAGTTCTTTATATGGTTCAAAAGAGCACAAGGAGAAGAGAATTCATTTGGAATTACGACAAACCGAGGTATGCGCAGGAAATGGTGAGCTCGAGAAAATGGCAGCTCGAAATTAGTTATTTTTGGGCTGAACAGTAATTTTTCACGTTTTTCGACCATCGCCGGCGTTTCTGGTTCCAATGGAATTACAGGCAGATCAGGCTCACCGAGACGAGTCGTTTGACATTCATCACGTCCAATTCTGGAAACTTCAAAATTTTCACAATTTTTCGAGGGGAATTTGACTGGATGTTGACTTTGACTAGTTTGACCAGCTTTGACTGATCATTTCTGAGCGTTCTAGGGCGTTTCTGATCGCGCGACTTATACCGTTTGATTCGTCTCATCGAGCTGTTCATTTTGGTATCCCGTTTGACCCATTTCAAAAAAATTGACTTTTGGTCAGCTCAGCGATTTTGGACATTTGACTTGGGTTGACTTGGTTGTAAAATGTTGTCGAATTGTCGTAAAGGTTTGGGGGAAATTTTGTAGAGTTTTTGAGGGTTTTATTTTGCCATCATTGGCCCATCATTTGCGTTTTGGTCCAATTCTTCATTTTATGACCTTTTCACCTGTAAAATTACACAAAAACGTATTAAGAGGTTTCAAATTATGTTTTATGAATTATGAGCATTTTTGACACATTTTATGTGAATTATGATTGAATTTATCATGAGAAAAACCCTAAAAATGTGTATAAAAATACACATTACAAATCCCACCACACTTAAACTAAGTTTGCCCTCAAGCGTAAATAAAATCAAGTTTTACGGTTTTTAGAATTAATTAAAATTATTTTGAAAAGAGATTAAATTATTGCCATGAATGTTATATACTAATATTTATTAAATATAATAATACACGAATGTCGATGAATATCGATTAATAATTTGAAATTCAAATTTATTTAAAATTCCCCAATCCTTCAAATACGAACCCTTTTTCCAAAAAGCAATGCCCTAATTTTGTTTTTGATACTTTCTCCCCCTAAATTTAAAATGTTGAATTTATACAAATTACCCCAAAAGTTCCAACCAACTCAACTTTCTCTTTTATAAATAAGTAAAAATTGGTATGCTATCCACTCATGTTATCAAAAGACAAGTTATGCTTTGCACGTACAAAAAATCCTTCATTTTCTATTGCGGATATGTAAAAATTTTCTTTTTCAAGGGTTTAAAAATAATTTTTCACATTTTTGAATTCTTTTTGTGAAGGGAAAGTCATTAGCTATGCCATGAAAGATAGGTTTTGTTAGAAAATTTTTGCGAAACTAGTGGTATTAAAAGTAAGGTTTGATTTCTCAAAAGTTTTAATCACAACATTACTTTAAAGAAAATGATTTATAATTTCATTAAAGGGCAAGTGAAATAATTATGAATTTTCGAAATGATTAATGGATTTTAAATGGATATTATAGATGGAAATGAGATGGAATGTGGCATTCATGACGAAATTAATCTCTTTTTGAATTTTCAAATCTTTTCATCATTTTCCAAAAACCTAAATATTTTTCAAAAATTTGCTTGAAAGGGCTTCGTTTTAAAATATTTTCCCTTTTTCAAAATATTTTACTTCTTTTCATTTAAAGATCTCTTGCTTTTCTCTAAAACACACAAACTTTTACGTACAAAAACAAACAAAAATGAAGAAAAACAAGTAAAAAGTTTAAATTTTTATTGTATTTATGAGTTTGCTCGTAAATTACCAAATCATTTCATAAGAAATACCTTCTCGACATCATGTGTGTCAATTGCCGACATGGCTATGGTTGTTGATTGAGATTTATTTTGCTTGAGTCAGGCTTCGTAGTTTCGAAAGTAGTTGTTAGATATTCTGGCCCGATCTCTTGTGTCGTCATCACCGTCTCCAACGAAACTCGAAGTGTCTCTCAACTTTGCAGCATTGTCCTAATCAATTTATATACAACTCGAGGATCTAATCGGGTCTCTCTTAAAGTGATGTATCCGTTTTGGATATGCAACATACGAGTGTAAATATTCTCGACGGATTGACTTTCAATCATCCAGAAACAATCAAACTGTTGTTCAAGTCCCATTAATTTGATCATTTTTATTTTATTCTTTTCCTCAAATCGGTTTTGGAGAGCTTGCCTCATTTGATTGTCATTAATTCAACCATTTTTATTATTATTGATAGAGTATTTAACATATTTGTGAGTATCAAATTTTGTGTCATAATGTCAAGTTTAATATTGGTTTTTGTCAGGTCAGTGTTGGTTGTTGTACTATCCGTTACAAATTATATGGTAAAATTATTTTCAAACAAGTTCATGGTATTGATTATGACGAGACCCTCATCTTTAGCTATGCTTAAATCCATCAGAATTCAATTAGCCATAGCCGTATATTAGGGCAAATGGATGTCAAAATGGCTTTCCTAAATGAAAATTTAACCGTGGACGTGCATAAGATGCAACCCGAGGGTTTTGTCGATCCCAAGAATTCTGGTAAGGTTTGAAGCTTCAGAAATCCATCTATGGATTGAAGCAGGCATCTCGAAGCCGGAACCTTCGTTTTGATGAAATAATCGAAAGTTTTGATTTTACCAAAAGTAAAGATGAGCCTTGTATTTACATGAAATTCAGTCGAAGCACGGTAGTATTACTGGTGTTTACGTAGATGACACATTACTCATGGAAAATGACATCCCAACATTATTGTGAAAGAATTATGCCCTAGGCCAAAGTGTTGGACTAGAGATTAGATTATGAGAAACATGTTTATTCACATCATATATGAATGAGTGTATGGGTGACTGATATAATTACATATATTAGATCAACTATGAATGACACTTTGGGTTCACGTCATCAGAATACGTGATTCTGATAGTAGAATTGTGAACCAACAAATGACATTCTAAACTGTCCCTAGTGATATGTAGGACGTTTATAGGGATAAACATACTTCAGGCAAGAATCTACGTATCCACACTAGTATATTCGCAGACTGGATGATCATGGACATACGGATGTCAAGTCTGGAATATAGGTACGTGTTAGAGAACACATACTGGACTGACAACATTATGAGAATATGCATGGTATATGTTATTAGTGATTCTCATATGAATAGTGTGCTTGTTCCTATGACCTGAGGTCACCATGGATTCCTGTATGTGGAACTGCATACTTTAATATGATCCTACGTCATATGTAATGGGATGATCATTAGAGTCATCGTAAGGTATGCACTTAATCATGACGAGAATTGTGAGTGACCAAGATGGGATTTGTTCCTCTCGTTAAGAGAGAGATATCTCTGGGCCCCCTAATGAACTTGGATTGAAGAAAATGCATGGGCATGCTCAAAATGGATTAACATGTGTTGTTAATATCATTTTGTATTTATTCAGTCTAATTCTCGAACAGGAAAGAGACCATGATCAAAATCAAGGATGACATACTTCCATGCCTTGTGATCAAGACATATATCGTAGAACAAAAGGAAAAAGCAAACGTCTATTCAGATAGGTTTATGATCGCTGATCATTTTATTTAGCATGCGTAGTCATGACATCAGTCTAGAGGTTACTCATGACTTATGATCTCTAGAAGATCATTGCCAGCGTTAAATGGAACCTACACGGTCACACATAGAGGAATGTCTAGTCAGGAAGGAAATACCTTAAAAATAATTATACATGTGATGTATGAACTGATGGATGAACGAATCAAACATGGGATGTTTGAGAAAAATAGAATCAATAGTGATCCGTTCGAACTCAACTGCGTTGATTAGGGTTTTTCACAGAATCAACAGTGATCCGTTCGAACTGATGTCAGATCCGTTCGAACTCAACTGCGTCAACACACATCTGTTCGAACGGATGTTTGATCCGTTCGAACGGATCTAGCGCTGATTAGGATTTTCAGTTTTGGAAACTGAGCAATCGTTCGCCTCTCTCTCTAATATAAATAGAGGGGCAGCCCCCTCTATTAGATACGCGAAATAAGCCCTAGAGGCAGCCGTTTCTAAGAGAGAAAGAGAGAGATTTTGTGAGAGCTTCCTGAAAGTATTTCCGGACTCGTCTAGCCGAGTCCGGTTATTCCGACTATTCGAAGTTCGACGTAGATACGAGTAGAGATCTCCTACTTTGGAGATTCGCGAGCGATCAAGTTCTTCATCCCTAGGAAGAGCAAGAAGGTTTGCAGAGTCGAGCTTTAGAAGCCAGGAAGGAGAAGGAAGCAAGACGGAAGTTCGTTCAGACCTACATCTGCTTCTCTCTCCTAGATCAGGAAGATCTGAGGTATAAATTTTAATAGCATAATCCTGTACCTTTATTTCCTTCACGATGATCCTAGGGAGGATTGAACCCGTAGGTTCCGCTGCGCATGTAACGTACATGGCTACGGGTTTCCTGAATATCAAGAAATGGTTGGGAGACAATTTCTTGACGAAAGACCTAGGAGAAGCCTCCTACATGCTAGGAATTAGGATTTATAGAGATAGATCGAGAATGCTTATAGGTCTGAGACAAAGTACATACATAGACAAGGTGATGAAAATGTTTAGAATGCAAGAATTCAAGAAAGGATTTTTTGCCTTGTCACATGGCATTTCTCTCAGTAAGACACAATATCCTACAAGTGATGAGGAGCGAAAGCGAATGGATAAGATCCTGTATGCTTCGACTATAGGATCTATCATGTATGCCATGATATGTAGTAGACCAAATGTGTCATACTCATTGAGCACAACAAGCAGGTTTCAGTCTAATCCAGGTAAAAGTCAGTGGACAACTGTTAATAGAATCCATAAGTACTTATGAAGAACTAAGTACTTGTTCCTAGTCTATGGAGGTCTGGATGGTGAGCTTGTTGTATAGGGTTACATTGACGCAAGCTTCCAGACATGTTCAGATGACTTTAGATTGCAATCCGGTTATTTATTTTGCCTAAATGTGAAGAGCAGTAACATGGAAGAGTTCCAAGGAATGTATTGTAGCAGATTCTTCAATGTAAGTAGAGTAGATAGTCACTGCATAAGTGGCTAAAGAAGTTGTTTAGATAAAAAAACCTTTTGGAGGAACTAAGAGTAGTTCCAAGCATCTCGAATCCGGTGAATCTACATTGTGACAACAATGGAGCGGTCGCCAAGTAAAGGATCCGAGATCTCACCAAAGGTCCCAACACATACTGCGACGCTTCCATCTGATAAGGGAGATCATACGAATGGGTGATGTTAAAATGTGTAGAGTGCCATTGGACGACAATATCGTCGATCCATTAACTAAGCTGCTCCCGCTGGTGAAACATGAGGGTCATGTTAGGTCCATGGGTATGAGATATTTAGAGTTGGCCTGCTACAAGTAGGAGACTGTACGATTAGTTCCCTAGGCCAAATGTATTTGTGCTAGGAAATGGATTATGTATTAAGACATTATTAATTCTTCAATAAAGGTTGTTTCTTATATGTCTGTGTATCTGTAGGTTGTCAATGTATTTACATATCTTATATCAATCATGAATGACACTTCGGGCTCATGTTATCAGAATACGTGATTTTGATAGTAGAACTGTGAACGAACGAATGACATTCTAAACTGTCCCTAGTTATATGTAGGATGTTTATAGAGATAGACATACTTCAAGTAAGAAGTTGCATATCCAGACTAGTATATTCATAGACTGGATGATCATGTTCTGCCGATCATGGACATAGGGATGTCAAGTCTGGAATATAGGTACGTGTTAGAGAACATGTACTGAATTGACTACACTATGAAAAAATTCATGGTATATGTCATTAGTGATTCTCATATGAATAGTGTCCTTGTTCCTATAACTTGAGGTCACCATTGATTCCTGTATGTGGAACTACATACTTTAATATGATCCTACATTATCCGTAACGGGATGATCATTAGCGTCTGTTGTTCTCGGTTTGATGATGTTTAAAATTATTCCGTAATTACTAATCTTGTTTGAGTTTCATGTTTAAGATCAGGAGTTTTCTTAAGTTCGAGTCGACGTGCGAAAGTTTTATCAAGTTCGAGTCGACATGCAAAAGTTCTATCTCGATCGGATTTGAAGTTGTCGAAGAGTTGCTTCTAGCTTTCATGTTTCGCGTTCTTGGCATTCAAGTTTTGGAGCTCTTCGTGTTCTTCTAGTGTGTAGTAAAGTTTTGAGTTATATTAGTATATACTAAAGATAGTCTATTCTTGCAAAAGCATTCTTATTCGGTTGTCAACGGAATAAGCTGGGATTATTGCATTGTCAACTAAATCATTCCGTTGTCAATGAAATACACAGATTTCTAGCCGTTTGAGCATTTATTTAGCTGATTTTGTTCCTTTTTGTTATTCTGTTGTTAACGGAATAGATGCGTTATCAACGGAATAGCTTGTTTTTCCATATTTGTGGGTTGTTCCTTCTTTCTTTTAAATAGCAGTTCCAATCCGAATTTTTAGAACAAGATTTTGATAAGAAAAAGCAAGGATTCGCTCTCTAGTATTGAATAATATTCACTCAATAGTTTTTTGAGATTAGGGAGAAATTAGTGATCGATTATTGTTTGTTGGTTGATCAAAAGAAACCGTTTGTAAGTTGATTGTACCACCGGTCGTCAAGAGTTTGTTGTAAGGCGACGGTGGATCGTTGTTTTGTAGTCAAATACTATTTGGATTAGTGGTTATCGGAGCCCCAAGACAAGTCCCGGAGAGTAGGCAACTCGTGAACGCGGTAAGTGCCGCTAGCGAGTAAACGGGTGGTTAAGGCTAACGCAACCACCTCGCCGAACTTCGTCAACAGATCTGGTGTTCGGTATCGCATTTACTTTCAATTATTTATCTTCTTCTTGTTTATTTTTAATTAGTTTGTTAGTTAGAATGTACAACCATCATCTAAAAGCTCTAAGACTTAAAATTGTGAAACCCTAAAAAGTTTAATTATTCACGCTTCCGCACGAAATTAGGCCAGTTTAACCCACCTATAGGCCGACAGTAAACAACATCGTCATCATTAGGTACCCACTAAATCATACGAGCAATGTGAGTGACCAAGATGAAATTTGTTCCCCTCGTCAAGACGGAGATATCTCTATGTCACCTAATAAACTAGGACTGAAGGAAATGCATGGCCATGCTCAAAACGAATTAACATATCTTGTTAATATCATTTCGTATTTACTCAATCTAATTTTCAATCTGGAAAGAGACTTTGATTAAACTCAAGGATGACATGATTTCATGCCTTATGATCAAGACATATATCATAGAACAAAAGAAATAAGTTAACATCTATTCAGATAGGTTTAAGATTGCTGATCATTCCATTTAACATAGGTAGTCATAACATTAGTGTAGAGGTTACTCATGACTTACGATCTTTAGATGATCGATGCCAGCGTTAAATGGAACCTACACGGTCACACAATGAACTCCATTCATATGGGAAGAAAATATCTCAAAATAGTTATACATGTGATATATAAATTGGTTAACGAAATAATCAACTATTGGACAATTGATTGTACAAAACAGCACCATTCCGTTTCGAATGGAATAGCTCCATTCTGAACGGAATGAATATGGAAATTGTTTTACCTTCACTGCCAAGTCTTTTATTAAAGGAAAGACCTGTTCCATTTAGAACGGAATAGGTCTGTTCGGAACGAAATAGTCACAGAATTAGGGTTCTAATTATGATAACTGAGCAATCGTTCATCTCCGCCTCTAGTATAAATAGAGGGGCAATCCCCCTCTATTAAACACACAATTCTTAAGCCTCAGAGGCCGTCATAAGATAGAAATAGAGAGAGAGTTTTGTGAAGTAATTTTGGAAAGTATTTCCAGATTCATTTAGCTGAGTCCGGTTATTCCGTGTGTCTGAAGTTCGCGTGGATACGAGTAGAGATCTCCTACTTTAGTGATTAGCGAGCGATCAAGTTCTCCATCCCTAGGAGGAGCAAGGAGATTCACGGAGTCGAGCTTCGGAAAGGGGAGTGCTCTGAGTCAGAATCGTTTAAACCTATATCTGTTCTCCCAATCGCAGATCAGAAAGATCCGTGGTATAAATTTCGTACCTTTATTTTCTTTATGATGGTCCTAGGGAGGATTGAACCGGTAGGTTCCGCTGCATATGTAACGTACCTATGGGTTCCCTAACATCGAAAAGTCCGAGGGGAGCAAGAAATGATACAAATCTCAAAGGGCGCAAATTGGTTGTGAATCCCGGGGAGCAAGCACGGCGATTCACTGCTGTGGCCGGCTTCACAATGACAGGGTGGATCCCCCTCATTAATATTAACAAGAAGGATAAGGAGAAGCAACCCAAAGAAAGCCCTAGACTGCTCTCTACGGAACGACTACCAGATGAGCCCCCACGCGAGCACTGACAGCGCGAGCGCGAATGTCCTTTTTACTTTACTTTTATTTTTCTTTCTTTACTTTCTCTGCACAATCAACCAAACAATAGATTCGGTTCAGATTACATACCGCAACCTAGTCTTGTACTCCAACTTAGCCTACCTGCGGATTGACACCCCAGCTTGCTACATTGTGTGGTCATGAGGACGATCAAACAAAGTAAACTGAGGTCTATAAATATTAAATTGGGAGCTGATTTTATAACCATATATCACCGCCAAGACAAACTAGGAGATTCCTCCTGCCAATAATGGGTATTTAAAAATTCAATCGCTAGATACGTCCGAAATCACCCCATATTTTGTAGGTACAGTGTCCTAGGCCAATGTATGTGCTAGAAAGTAGATTATGTATTAAATATATTATTGTTTATTCAATAAAGACTAATGTGTGTCCCCATGAAGAAAACTAAGACGACGATGTACTATTCGTTGCGAAGGTATGTCGAGTGCATCGCCAACGGATACTAGTGGATCTTACACCATCCAAGATGTCGAAAGCTCGAGAAGTTATTTTCTACAATATGATATGCTAACAATTCTTCAAGAATGTGTTTTCGCCATGCTGAATGTTCCTCCATTTCAGCTTAGCGCTTGATGTTTTGAGTGGTGGTGGTGTTAAATGTCATCTAGCATTCAACTATTTGTAATATACACTCGTAATGTTTTACACTCTTTTTTTGATATTTTATTGTTTATTGCGGTATTGTATATGTTGTTTTATGGAGATCTTAAGGGGGTGAATAGCTCTAATTGTGCGGAAGTATGATTATTTATTGATTTTTACTTTTATGGATTATTAGTTGTATTAATTAACAAATCAAATAAAGATAAATAAGAGAAGTAAATGAAGAGTAAATAAATAAGAGCAAATAAAGATACCGAACACACAAACTTGTTTACGAAGTTCGGCTAGATGATTGCGTTAGCTTTAATCACCCATCCTTGCTAGTCCCTATCATCCTCACGAGTGCCCACATCTCAGGGTATACCTCTCGGCTACTTGATTCTACTAATTCAAATAGAATTTACAAACTCGTGTTAGATATTCATTTTACAAACACATAATGATTGTTGAGCAAATAGAGAGATTTTCAGGGATTATTTTGCTTAAGAATTGATAAGAAACATAATGGGGGTGCCTCCCTATTTAAAGAGAAAGGAAGACCCCCCATAATTGGAAATAAACAGGGTCCATTCGAACGATCCTCATATATGGTAGAAAATTCAAATCTAACAACTATGTTAATTAATTCTGCTAGCAGTCTGTTCGAACAAACCAATGTTCTGTTTAAACTGACAGCTCCGGAAAGTCTATGGACTATACAGTCCTTTCAAACTGACGTATTGTCTGACAGTATGAATTTTTCTGAATTATGTTTTTGTATTCTCTTTTTTATTTATTTATAATATTCATACTTAAATTCATTTATAATGTTTTTTTTGTAGAAATCTTCAAGTCTTGTTCATCTTAAATGTGAGTCTTGAATTTGGCTCTTTCTTTATTTCTTCAAAATCTTCAATGTTGTATCTTCAAATAGCCTTTTTGTAGATCGTTCTTGCTTGTGATCCCGTACGTCTTTTTGTACCGAGTGAATCATATCATATGTCTTGTAACTGTCTAAAAACATGAACTCAAAAGATCGTTAATACTTCAGAAATATTTTGAGATCATCAAACAAGGAACAACAATATTACAATTCATCACATCATAACGTTGATCATGTCAAATGGAACACGTGATATGTAACAATGTGAAAACATAACAAAATAATTTAAAAACTCCCTAATTTCAATATTTAGTGTATACATGGTATTCAGATCGGGGTCGATCCACAGCGAGACTGGCCTTAAGTATAATAGATTCACAATCAATTCTCAAAATTTTAGGGTCTTTAACGCAAAATTCCAAGGTTTATTATTTAAAAGAAATTCTTATTTTTTTTTCAACAACGACACACTTTTGGTACTGAATAATAAGATACAAGACTGACAAAAATAAGCAGAAAGAAACTCAACAAACAAGACTTTTTATTTTTTTGACAAAAATAAGGATTATAGGGTAATTTGTGAGTCTAGATAATCATTAATCACTTAAAATATAGTTTAACATATTTGGATGCTAAGCTTGACCAATCTAAGTTAAGAATTTACTCAATTAATGGACTAAATTCAAGAAAAACCAAAAATAACCATTTCAAGTTTATTTAGCAAAAACTTAATCCAAAACCTAATTAATCAAACTAACTTACAACAAAGATTTTGGTTGACTAACAAGTACTTAAGTAGCAGATTTTTATGCCTAATTTCAATTAAAAACACTCAGCCAGGCAATTTTCAATTAAAACACAAAACAGTGAGAATTAAGTACTAAACATCACAAAATGATTAAATTGAAGTGTTTAAACATAAGGTTTCATACCATAAACATCACAAATACCAATCCCTACACAAAACTACTCACTCATGTCCAAACAAACAATATTTACACAAACGTTGACATATTATTCATTCAAGAAAAAAAAGAAAAATAAGGAAAATAAATCAAACCAAAAATGGAGATTCAAGCTAGAGCCCCCTCTTGATCGATTTAAACATTCCTTTCAATTTTTGTTCAATCTAGAATAAAAAAAATTCTCTTTTGGAATGGTTTGGTCTTCATTTTTCTCTCAATTACTCAAAACAAAATTAGGGTTTGAGACAACCTTGATGGTCATGAACGGTAGGTAAAAGAGGAAGAAGAAGATGTGTGATATTTACAATGGATTAGAGTGTAGAAGAGTTGGTTAATGGATGCAGAGATGGGTCTTTTATAGGGCCTTGTTAAAATTTGTAAAGAAGGGCTGTGGGACTAAAACCGGAGAAATTGCTCAGTTCCGGTTTGGAGCGCTTTAACATTACCCTCATTTATTTCTCCTTAATTGAATTAACCAGTGCCACATGTCCTTGGGCGACGCAAGGCTGAAACTCTAGACATGGTTTTCTTTCTGAGTTAGTGCCGAAACTCAAAATTTCTTTAAAAAAACTTGATGTGTTGAATACATCTTTTCGAAATTTATTTAGTGTATCATATACGTAGTTTCACACATTTTCATAAAATTTAGACACCCATCCGAAGGTTATGATACATCACATGCATTCCTTCATGACATACCCAAGGGATCCTTTCCATCAAGTCGCAACCTTTCATAATCAAGATACATCACATACACCCTTTCATGAAGTCGCATCCTTTCATGAAATCGCAACCGTTCATTATCAAGATACATCACATGCACCCTTTCATGAAGTCGCATCCTTTCATGAAATCGCAACCGTTCATGATCAAGATATATCACATGCACCCTTTCATGAAGTCGCATCCTTTCATGAAATCGCAATCATTCATGATCAAGATACATCACATGCACCCTTTCATGAAGTCGCATCCTTTCATCGCATCTATTGGATCACATCCCTTGCTCGCACCCGTTGGTCACACTTTTTAGTGGCATCCGTTGGTCGCAACCTTTCATCGCATCCCTTGGATGTGACATTTGGATCGCATACTTAGTCGCACCCATTGGTCGCAACTATTGGACTCAACCTTTGGATCGCATCTCTTGGCGGCATCTTTTGGACACAACTTTTGAATCACATCCATTCATCGTATCTTTTGATTGCATCTCTTAGACATAACTTTTGGTCACATCTTTTGGATCATATCCAAATATTATTAAATTATTGGTGCAGTAGTTGTATAATTTCCCAAATTATACATGTTATTTGAGTTGCTGCCATCATAGGTCACAACTACCATGCATCAAAATAAATTATCAAATAATTTATTTGAGTTTCTTTAATGCATCAGATAATTTCGTAAATTATCAACTTTCGGGTTATATATACATGACTTTTAAATTTTCACAATAAGTTGACCATCAAATTATGTGAAAACTTGGCCAAGTGATTCATGCATGTAATAATACCAATATTCATCAAATATTAAGTTGCCGGGTGATAAGGTTTGACCAAATAAGAGTATTGGTTGGATTTTCTCTCCTCGGCCCTTCTGGTCGGATTCTCCTCCCGGCGCCAGCATGGGGAACAAAACTAGCTCCCCTCACGCGTACAATCTGATGACATGGGTTGTACATGGGTGGAGCTGGGCCATTGAGTGTTTGTTATAATTTTAAATTGCGGGCCCATTTAAGAAAATGGTGTCCATTTTTGTTGAGTTACGCCATCATGTCAGCAGGAAAACACCCGTCCAAAAAGTCTAGTAAGAATTTCTAATTTTATTTCAAAAATTTACATACAAATTTTGCTATATCTTTGAACCGAACTGACAAACATATTAGACTACTAATTAGTACCTTTATATCCTCCCTAAGATGCTTGAAATGGAGGTCCGTGTCCGTAAGCCACCCATCTATGCTGATAGTACCTCGCCATGCTACCAACACGTCACAACATCCGATTCGTTTGGACTCAGCATCACAGCAACATAGACCATCCAGTTTGAGTCACAGTTGCAGGCATTAGGATGGTATGACTTTTCTATCCAGCGTGGCAGATTCAGGCGTGACATAGCATATAAGTACTTTGTTACGATATATCCATTCCTTCAAAAAATTATACCATGTTAGAAAATGGTTACTGAAATTAAACAATGTTAAGGCATCTAGTAGAGTGTTAACCTCTTGATACCAGCTTATCAAACATGAGATCCATGCCATACAGGCAACTGCCACAAAAATTCGAATATGAATTGAAATCAAAAGCATCATAAGTTGCCTCCACACACTCTCCATACTTGATAATCTCATGACGTAAATTATCATCTAACGTGTCAAGATACAGACTCAGATCCCCAGTCCTGTGAATAACTGTCTTGACAGATGAGACATCTCGATTAGGCCCTTGAGTTGGTGTTTCGTTGAGCTGATATGACATCGCGAGGTAGTGCTCAGGATTGTGAGACGACGAATCACCCATATTGTGAAGGGTTTTGTGAGTTTGGTGGTGCAAGATGTTTGATGCTTTTGTCGAGAGGTGATGTAGGGCGAAGTTTTTTTGAGGTGAGGTGATGCTCAGGAAACATATAGGGATATAGAGCGAGAGAGGGAGAGCGAGAGAGGGAGAGATGACTTGGTGTAGCAAGGTTGATAAATAGGATGAGAGCTTATGGAGGAGCTAGGATTTGACTTTTACCAATTTTTTTTTTTTTTTTTTGATGTTCAACCCATTAAGTTGAAAGATTTTGCTAAATATGTCTTTTATTGCGTTTGCCGAAAATTGAACCTATGATCTCTTATCAGTCATGCAAATGTTTTAGCTAACTAGGCTACAGCCCATGATCTCTTACCAAACTTTGACCATGTTTCACAATAGAGAGGTAGATAAATACTCCTATTCATGTACTTTTAATATTGTCTACAAATTTACAATATATTTATGTTATTTTATTTTATTTTTAGATGTGATATTGCATGACAACTAAAGCACATCAGATGTGCAAGGCTTTTCTTAACTCAATAAAACATATATTACTACCTAAAAAATATATATTAGCTTATTTAACTTTTTTCCCTCTAGGATCTAATTTAATTTTTTTTTGGAACTTTGTTACTGTTATTATGGTTTGAGTGCATAATCAATAAAATCCAACAAAAAAGAATCATTAGTTCTCCTTTGTATAAAATACATCATTTTTAAATCATTATATCATGGTATATGCATTGATAAAAATGATATAATATATACTAAAATCGTACATTAGACATATCGAACATTATGCAATGATTATGTGTGAACATCATGTCCCTAACTTACTTTTTCTATCTAATCTTTGAAGCAGTTAAAATATAAATAAAAGGAATAGTTCCAAGTCAAACAGTGGATACTGGGGCGCATAAACCTTGTCAAATGTGAACTTAATCCTTTTTTTACTTCGCTAGATCTTATTTTATTTCATTAAGTCTTCAAACATTAATTTAAATTATCTTATTTTCACCATGTGGGCGTAAAAAATACAAAAAAAAAAGAAAAAGAAAAATTGTCCCGTTATAAATATGACATAACTAATGCAACCACGTTTTATAAAAAGTGTATTCTTTTGTATTAAACCCTTGATTTCAATTCAAAAATCTGCTAAACGATTATATTATTACAAAATTCAGTGTAACAATATATAAAAAAATTCAAAGATAAAATTGCATTTATATACTCGTACAAATTCCTTATATCAAATAGAATGAACTATATAAGAAAAACAAATTGAATGAATCCCTAATTTACTCATCCACTTCTAAACCCTCCTAAACAAGGGGCAACAATTTCACAGCCAACCTTCCAAAATCTCAAAAATACCATGCATACCCCTACAAGAAACATAAAAAAATATCATGTATATTGACACACACACCCTTCCAAAAGATTCTCAAACACCTCCCAATCACCATTTGTAACATTTCATTTATATATAAACCGGAAAGCAAGAGGACCAGGTCAGACTCTTCAGCAGGGTGTATACATGATATTTCGACATTTTCCGGGGGCAAGCATGAAAATAGGCTCCTAAACAAAAGGAATATAAACCCTCAGGATCATCTGTAGCTGCAACACTGTGGCCTTCCGAGTTGCAAACGGTCCCAGAGGCAGATCATCTGTCTGGGGGACTGATAATGGGCAGTGAAGTAATTCTCCACACAACCGTATTGGCAGAATTTCCAGCTGTGCAAGTACTCCACACCTGACGCTGACGTGGCGTTGAATTCCTCCACCCACATCCCCATGCTCACATCCTCCATCTTAAACAACTGCACATCATGAAATTATTAATTTATTAATTAAAATAATGCTACAATCCAACCATGTAAATGGAGATCTATAAGCTTGATTTTTTTCCTTTCGTAAGTTACGGAATTTTTTAGGGCTATATAAATTTTATTAATAAAATTATATAAATTATTACATAAGTTTTCTAGGGCGAGTTCTAGTGTTGGATTCTAGGTATTTAGCATTATTGAATAAACTAATGGAGATTTATAAAATTGTTTTTTTTCTTTTTTGTAAGTCATGAAAATTTTACTGACCCTTAGAGAGTGATTATTATGCTGGGAAACAATATGCTTTGCAATATCTCTAGAAATAACATATCCAGGTCCATTCGCATAAGGTGGATATAACTCCTCAGGCCATTCCTGTAAAAATAACTCAAAGTCAAAATTTTAAGCAAATAAGGACAAATTTTACAGGGGTATATATGCAAAACTGTGAAAAGGAAGATTAGTACCTCATAAGTAACCGACCATTTACCGCTTCTTAAAGGTCTGTGTAAGAGATTCAAATTTCCCATATAAATGGGCCTACTTTGGCCCATTATATTAATTTCTTTTAACACCACATCTACTCTCACAAATGTATCGTCATCGCATTTCATCACGTTTTGAGCCGTAACATTTTGAACCTAAAACACACAAAAATTAAAATTAGTTAATTAATTAGTTAATTATTTGTGTATAATTAATTAATTATTTACTAATAGAGCTTAACTTACTCCATATTCACATATAGCGAAGGTTTTGAGAACAACTAAATCATATCGGTCCAAAAATGGGAGAATAATTATGTCTCCGAAATATTCCGCCTCTTTCTTCATAGCTGCATTTACTTCTTTCCTTGGACTCTGCAATTTTCAAGAAATTGTAATCAATATACTATAGTAATTTCATATAGGATCACGAATGTCAGAAGATTAAGAGAGGGGGCGTTTCATAAAAAAAAACTACGAAAAGCTCAAAATGCCAAATTTAAGCATCTAAAACTTCAAATATTTGATAAACTTAACAAATACTGAGTTTCATTAGGTGACTCCACAAATTCAACATCTTTCGAGTTTCAGAAGGGTAAGCTTGACATTTTGCATTCTTGGGAGGTTATATATGTAACTTCTCATATTCAACTCATCCCAAACAGCAAATATTCGATAAAACGGACAAACTCAACATTTCGCATCTTGAAAGAACTCCTAAAAGGCAACATATACAACAAAAACTCACCAACGCAACGAAAAATCTGGCGACCGCATTCCCAGTGAGAACATCTTGATACTGCATCCAAGTCTTCCTAATGGCCATTCTTTCCGCGAAATGATTGGTGGCTGAGAGAATCCCGATGAAGAGCTGAGCTGGCAGTTTGGGCAGGGGGCGGGCCCGCCATTTTTCGTCCTTTTCCAGCACTTGCTGGAGAGAGAAGCTCGGATGGGTCCGCGGGAGCGAGGTGGCGAACACCGATTGGATGCTTACGTCCCCTTTTATCACCAGCCCTGTCGCTTCTTCCAACGTGAAGCCCTAAATCAACGGGGGAATTGGTTATACGACGCATACATATCTTGAAGTAAGAAAATCAATTAAGAGAAAATAAAAAGTAAAAAAGAAAGAAAGAATGAATTACGGTGCGATAGGGGAAAGACGACACGTGTCGGCCCCCGACGGTGATGTGATACCCCTCGACGCCAGCCTGGACGGTGAGGACGAACATGCGGTCCTCGGAGAGGGGGAAGGGCCAGGTCATCGCCGGCTTCTTGGCCCGGCCGATGAACCGGTTCAGCCAGCTCGTGCTGCCGCTCTCCGACTCGGCCGACTCGGCCCCGCCTGACTCGCCCTGCTCCCACTTCTCGCATTTCACAAACCCATCGACTGCGTTAAAGGATAGGATTTAGGGTTAGTTTTTTGAAAATGAGTTTGAGAATAATGAATAAATGAATTATTGGATAGAAAAATTAAATAATACTTACCGGTCTCTTCAATGTCCTTTGAAGGAAGACCAGTACACCTCATGGCTTTGCCCCAAGACATCCTATAACAAGTGTTGTGTTCAATAACCGGCTTCTCGCTCCAATCGCCTTTGATTCTCGGATTTAAATGCAATATTTTAGGGGGCTCTTCTCCATCTACAGCTTTTAACCCTTGTAATTCCACCACAAACTGGGAAACCAACACCGTGCCGTTTCCGTCCCGCATTTTCGCCAGCTGTTGTATGAATTCCTCATGTGCGCTCTGTGGCGTGCCTGTTAGTAAAATTTAAATTTGAAATTTAAAACGAGTTTTGAAGTTTGGAATTTGAAATTGAAGTAGTACCTATGATGGTAATAGATGAACCAACAGCAAGGCCGCAAGGCAAAAGAACAACTCTTTCCCCGTTCTTCCCCACCTCACCTTCTTCTTCTCCTCCTCCGTTCAACTCGACTGAAAGCGGGCACGGGTCGGTTTTTTCCTTTACCGGGTTCAAATCCGTCATCTCTGACCTGTTTCTCGCGCTGTAACTCACCGCCTCGTCCCATGCTTTATGCCCCAGCATCCAGGCGTCCTGAGCGATCCTCTCCAGTTCAGAGAAATTACCGGTTCGGGTCCAGCTCTTCGCCCTTGACAGGGCGTATCGTTTCAGAACTTCACCCGTTATGCGCCCGTAACCATCAGGGCGCCTTCGAGCGGTTAATGGATTTTGTTGGTCTAACTCCGCACTGAGGCTCTGATCTTGGTGTATTAAGTGGTTTAGAGAAGAATGGGAAGGGGTGTGAGAGAAGAATCTATGGAGCTTGAAAGAAGTGTACAGAAGGTATAAAGAAGCGGCTATAATTAGAAAATTAGTTGGCGTAATCCGAAATTTCTTGCCCATCAGGGATTCGCCACTCTTTGCCCTTTTCATGGTGGCGAAACAAGTCAGGTCCTTGATTCTTCTTCTTCTCTTTCTCTGAGGGCTTAGAGAGGGTTAAATGTGAAATGAGAGGTCAAGAGAGAAGAAAGAAACCATCGATATGAAAATAGTGAAACTTATAAGCAGTATTAATGGCTTAAAATGAGAATTTATGCAGACCAAATAGGATTTAATTAAGCGAGAGAGAACTGAATTTGGGGATTTATTCAATTTGATTAATGGGTCAGTTTTTCTTTTTCTTTTTCTTTTGGTTTTTATTGCAACAAGAGTTGGTATGGTAGAAATGGAATTGGTATGTGGTTTGGTACAAATAACGCATACATATTAAATGAGGAGTCATGCATGCTGTTATGGAACCAGCCAGTTTCGTTTTTTCTTATGACATTAACCCAAATCCATAAATGAAAGAAATATTATGTGTGGAGAAAGAAATTCGTAATTCGTAATTATATTATTGCAGCAAGAAGAACGAAGAAAACAGTAAATACCAGATCGTTTAACAGCCGCCGTCAAAAATTCCGGTTGGACTGCCGCCGATCGAAACTGGATGGAGTGCGACAGGGATGATACGATAGAGATACATCACATCTGGGTGACGCTTTGACCTGATTGGAGAGAGAGAGAGAGAGAGAGAGAGAGAGAGGCGTCTTAATTGAGATGGAGAGAGGAGTTGCGCGAATGGAATTGGAAAGTGGAGAGAGAGGCGTATTTTGCTGGGGGGATCAGAGGGAGGCAGGCGGTGAGATTAATTAAGGGTTAATCTCCGATAAAATCAAAATCAGACGGTGGAATTAGCAATCACATTACTCTAATATGAAATTTATTATTTTTAAGACTCAAGTAAAAGTACAATTCCTCTAATATGCCATACTAATATTTTGCAGTTACAGTCTTATATTAATATTGTAATGATTAGTTTCTCATTTACATGTAAGAATTAAGAACAGAAATTCGCAAACAACACTAGTCACACAGCTGTAAAATTTATACTACTATTTCAAACCTGAAAGAAAAAAACATATGGACTACAAGCAATAAAAATTATATTTTTTAGATTAATCAATAAAAATATTTATAATTATTTCTCTTATAAATATAATATTATAATTATAATTATTTGTTTATCATCTATATGAAAATTACGATTCCGAAGAGGAGCACCGATCTCCCTAATTAGGGTGAAAGTGCAGAGAGAGAAAAAATTGTGCAATTTTCCAGTTGAAAAACAACAAAAATATCTAATTAACTTCATGCAACAATATAGATATCTTTTTCTTTTAGAGAAAATTTGGAGAGGGCTATTTTGTCCCCCTTCCAAATGCAAACTATATTTTTTTTCCATATGAACAAATTATTTACAATACTTAATTTCTATAAATATAGAAACCAGAGATTAAATGCATGGAAAAAAAAACTGAACATAAAAAAAACACGCCAAAAATCTGTGTGTGTTTATGTAGCCTATCTTTCTATCTAAATTCATCTTTTTAAACATGCTGGAACCCAAAATGGCCCATATTTCATCTCGGCCCAAACAATATAAATATCATGGATAAATTTCATCATAAGTCACTTAACTTTTAAAAATTACCAAATAAATCACTCAACTTCCAATTGTCTCATACAGGTCACTCAACTTTAAAAAATAATCAAATAGGTCACTCAAATTTCAATTAACCGGATGACTTATTTGGTCATTTTTTAAAAATTGAGTGACCTAGAGGGACAATTGAAAGTTTAGTGACTTATATGATAATTTTTGAAAGTTTAGTAACTTCTACGAGATAATTGAAAATTGATTGACTTATTTGATCATTTTTGAAAGTTGAGTAATCTAAAATGAAATTTTCCCATTTAATTTATTCATAATTATTCTTTCTGTTGAATGCGAGGAATGGGATAGAGGTGGAAGATACTTTGAAGAGCTGTTTGTTTGGTTCAAATTGCATATCTATTAGTGACTTTGTTTCCAAAATAATGCATCTCGTGCATTAATTTGATTCTTGACCTTGAACGGATTCATTCAAATATTTAACGGATTCATTCAAATATTTGTGAACAGATGTATGTCCCCCCCCCCGGGTGGCAATGAGTGGATTGGGTCTGCTCATTTCGGGTTACGGGTTATTCGAAGATCGAGTCATTCAGATTTCGGGTTGTTTTGATCTATGTTTCAAATAATTCGGATCTGTTTACAATCTGGCCATGAAATATTTAAGTTTAACTTTCGGGTAATTCGGGTCTGTGTTCAATTTAGTTACAGATCATTTATGTCTAAATTTTGGGTATTTTAGCTTAGTATTTTAGATTGTTCTGGTATATATTATGGATTGTGTTTTAACCTTTTAGGTCGATCAAGACAATATATTTAGTTAGACAAATTTATGTTTTACTTTTGATTCATTTTGGATAATGTGCCATGCTAGCTAGTCGTTAGCCTCGATCTTTTCCCATGTGTTTGATTATTAATTCATAGGTTTATAAAATTATCAATTAATATTTATATCTCAGAAACTAATACAGACGTACTATGTTATGCGGATACTTCAAAAATCATGTTGTATCGTATCAGATACTATATCGAATACTGATACTCATATCAAATACTCAGATATCGTATCAGACACGCCACTAAAATAATAATGGATACTTCACGATACTTCCCATATCCGCATCAGATACTTCTAACGTAAGTATATATTTTTAAAATATATGATAACATATATAAAATTAATAAATTAAGATTAAGACATCTAATTATTTAAATAACGATAACAAATAAATATTATGCATCAAAACATTTCTATAAAAAAAAATTTAGTATCTCCTACATCAAATTATAATATTTAATTATGTATAAATTAATTAAATGTATAATATAAATTAATAAATAATAAAAGAATATATAAAATTGCCGTCCGTATATGTATCCTATATTTTCTTGAGATTTGCCGTATCTGTATCGTATCGGATACGATATCCGTATTCGCATCTGTGCAACATAACAAACATATCATAAAAAAATATATAACTTTGTAAAAGAATATATTGACTTTATAAAAACAGAATAAGCTATTATAAAATAATATATAATATTAGCATAACAATGAAATTAATAGTTTTGCAACCATTTATTCAATATACAGACCATTCATTTTAAGGTAATCGGACGGGTCATTTGGGTTCGGATTACGGATCATCCGGATTCGGATCAAATTTTGCTAGCTCAACCCTCTCATGGTTGACTTTCGCCATCTTGAACTCCCTTCAGCTGTAACCTCAATATTATTTGAGGAATCATTCCATAATTTTTTTGGGTCCTATTATCTTTATTTTTGAAGGTTCAGTTACCTTCAAAAACTAATGAGCTGAGTGCTGACCAACTTTTTTTTTAAATTCTATATATTTAGTTCATCTATTTATAATTTTGGTAAGCTAATTTGTCCCTCTCATTTCATGTCCCCCACAAACCCCCCATGTCTATGACAGATGGTAAACGAGAAAATATTAAATGTCGTTGAGAAAAAAAAAGTTCATGTTTGCCATGTGTCTATATAATAAATGAGGAAGGGAAAGAAAAAAATTCGACTAGTATTAAATAAAGAAATTTTTTATGCACACAAATGTTAAAGCAGGCAAGTCGGGACTGAAAGTGAGGACCTAGTCATTATACCCTATAATTTTTTTTGACCTCAGGTTAAAAAATAGGGTTAAAAAATAGGGACCTGATAGAACACGCCGGTCTTAAAGCACGCTGACGTCACACTGGCTGGCGTCGGCTAACGCCATCCGGTCTTAATTACGTATTAGTCACGATGACTCTCATTATCACTCCTTAATCATCTTTCTTCATCGTGCAGCATTCTCATCACGCCCATAACAATATACATATATATCATTTACTCAAATAATACTATAATCTAATAAAAATAGTATATAGATATGATATAACAATATAAAATTCACATGTAAAATAATATATATATATATATATATATATATATATATATATATATATATATATATAATATATGGTATAACAGTATATATATATAATATAACAAGATATAATTCAGACAAAACAGTATATATATAACAATATATAAATCAGCCAATAACAGTATATAGCTGTCGTGCTGGAGAAGAAAGACCAGCAGACAGAAAAGATAGAAGATATCTGCGGAAGTGCTACACGACCGTTGTGATTTAGATGTGATTTTCCGGTCATATTAACACATTCCTACTTATTATTAATGCTTAATATTGGGAGGGAGGATGTGGTGACACGTGTCCCACAGAGTATTGATATTGATCCCACCCCACTATATTTTTATTCAATATTAGTACCCATTTTGAACCCAATAGTATCAATTCATATTCAATATTATGATGTTTTATGTTTGATATTATGATGTTTTATTACTAATAAAGTAATAATATAACTTATTATAATATTGAATAAATTATAATAAAATAATATGAATCTCACTCTAAAAAGGATTTTTTTTATAAACTCCTAAAATATTTTTATTACATGTTTGCATTTTTCCCCCCTATTAAATGAAATATTTAAAATCATTTTAATATTTAAAAATCTGACGTAATCCCTTAAGTAGTACAATTTTACAATATAAAAAAATGTATAAACTACTAATAAGATATTTTCTGTGATAGTTTTGTTTGTCAAACGTATGAATCAGGATATTTTTCAATCAAGACAAATATCCAACACATAATTCGTCACACCATTTTAATTTCTTATTAACGCTAGATGGGTGCAGAACTTTTCACAGGTGGTCATTTTTAAGATTTTCTATTAAATTTTATATAAATAATTTTTGTATAATAATATAGAGTGATATTAAATTTTTTATAATACAAAATAAAATACTATTTAATATTCCGAAACGGAGCGTTGGCTCCCTAGTTTCTCTAAAAAATAAATGAAGTCTTTTGACTATCCAATACCCTTTAACCTACTCCCTTGACTCATTTCCTCAACTTCACTTTTTTTTTTCCTAAAATTACTTTACAAATTTTGGATAACCGTTACATTTTTGTATGGTACTTGCTCCCTCACGCTTCTAGATTTCTAGTAACCATGAGGAAAAACTTAAGATTATCCTACTCCCCTACTATATTTGTCAATATATTGCTTCCAACAATTTGATTAGAATAATAGTCATGACTAATGGAAAAAAGTATTTCTAAGTAAATTTTCCATTGTAAGCAAAACAAATTATACTACTGAAAGTAACATAAAATGATATATCGATAGACTGTTTTTACTCATTCTTTTACTTTTCATTCAAATATAAACAAAAAAGATATTTACAAACTAATACTTCTCATCTCAGTATATTATATTCTACATGAAAATATTAACATATTTCAGCTCTCATAAAAAAAAAAAACTGAGTCTTTCTGGGTAATTCTTAACTTTGAAATATTTATACCCACATATCCTACTCCAGCGGAAAGTGCGCAGGTTATCTCACACGCATCATAACCCTGATTATCACATACTAACCATCAAGTGCATTTAAACACCCCATTTGGGCTCTTACACAGCCATTTCACCACTCTCAATTACAATTTCCAAATCCCTTCCATGGCCAGCCTATGCATGAAACAAACAAACCCTTCAGAAAACCAGAGAGTAGAGTCACCGCACCACCAACGCAATTTTCTCCTCCTTGGACTCAACTATGCTGCGCTCTTCCTAGGCTCACTTGCATCAAGTCTCCTGTCCCGTTTCTACTTTGCGCAAGGCGGTTCAAACAAATGGATCGCAACTTTGGTACAGTCAATAGGCTTCCCCCTTATCCTTTTCCCTCTCTATTTCTTCCCTACCTCCTCAAATTACCGACCTTTCTCACACTTTACCCCCCGCATGATCTCCCTATGTGTCTTATTGGGACTCTTATTGGGAGTCAATAATCTCCTTTTTTCATGGGGGGTGTCATATCTTCCTGTGTCGACATCATCCCTACTTTTGTCCACTCAGCTAGGGTTCACCTTGATACTCGCAGCAATTCTGGTACGGCATCCTTTAACCTTCACCAACACAAATGCTGTTGTTCTTCTTACACTAAGCTCAGTGTTGCTTGCGCTGCACTCAAGTGAGAGTTCTGAAAGACCTTCCGGCGAGAGTCGGGAGCACTACTTTATTGGATTTGCTGCTAGTCTTGGTGCAGCTGGTTTGTTTTCATTGTATTTACCATTGATGGAATTGGTGTATCGGAGAGTTGATGGCTTTCGCATGGTCATGGAGGTGCAACTAATAATGGAGGCGGCGGCTACATTGTTGTCAGGTGTAGGTATAATTGCAAGCGAAGGATGGAAAGAGACCGGTCAGTGGCATCTTGGAAAGGTGATGTATTGGTTGATCCTCGTTATCAATGTAGTGACATGGCAGATGTGCTTTATGGGTACAGCAGGGTTGATATTTTTGACTTCATCTCTTCACAGTGGTGTTTGCATGACCGCAGTGGTATCAGCGAATGTTGTTGGCGGGGTGGTGGTTTTTGGGGATAATTTTAGTGCAGAGAAAGCCGTTGCGACAATTTTATGCGTGTGGGGATTGAGCTCATATTTGTACGGGGAGTATAGAAAGAGAGAAGACCAGAATGGTGATAGGACTTTGGCAGGGAATGAAAGGGGTGGACAAAATGAGATACCAATGGAAAGGACTGGAGGTGAAGATGGGGGAGAGATTGGATATGAATTTCAAGATCAGCTTTGATGTTCAGTTGTTCGACAAAATTTAACAATACTATTTATGGTACTTATGGTATTATTCAGAGTTTTAGAATGTCTTAGAAAATGGAATGAGGGTGAAGTGATGAGAAAAGATGATAAATTTTAATATGTTTTATTGGTTTGATATGTTCCATTTTATTCAATTTAATTTCGAGACCTGATATTGTGTTTAGAAAAAAAGGTTTGGTTCTGAAAAATAATGATGCATAGAAATACGAAAAGGAATATGTACCTCTATTTGAGAATCATATTATCAGATAACATAAAACTAATTTGCATACAGAGAGTTGATTAAAATACTTAGCGATGTATTTGAGCTTTTTTACTTAGGAGATTTTATTTATTGAATTTGTATTGAGATACTTGTTTTTCATGATATACATAAAATTTGAAATGAGATTTATAAAGAGTTGTGAAAACATAAATTTCAATGCAAATCTAATGGATAAAATTTTCTGAGTAGAAAAATTCAAATACTTAACTAAGTATATTAGTTATCATCTGTATATAGATATTTTATTGAGTTTTATTAGGACTGTAAATGGGTTGGAAAAAATCCGTCACCCGCGGAGATCCAACCCGAATCGAGTGGGAAATTCCCGTTTAGTGACCCTGTGGGAATGGGGATGGGGATGGGGATGGGGAAAGATTGGGACCCATGGTCGGATATGGGGCGGATATGGAGATCGATATCTACGATTCGTGAAGACTCGAATTACATATATGTCAAGTTATTTGAATATATGTAAACTTTATTCTAGTATATTTCGGTTGCATAAATAATGAATGTCACAAATAAAAGGATATCACAAACTTTATTATGATAGATGGGCGGAAACAAGCAATCATGGAGCTGATCAACCAGCACCTTAACTGGATGTTTTAGTGTTTGATTGTTTTGAATTTAAGTTTAATTTAATAATAAGTTAGGTTTATGTTATGCGGCTCAAGTAATTTGTTTTGCTTGAATGCTTATGTATTTTTTAGTTGTTCTAATGTTTTCAAATTTTGAATGACAATTTAGATTTTGTATGTTATCTTAAATGTTGTATGATATTTTGAAATAATATTTTATGTGGATTTTTTTAAATAAAATTTCATTTAATTTTTTTATTTGACAGGGACGGGAATCCCGATGAAGATGTGGATTCCCAAGTGGTAGGGGATGGGAGAAAAAAAACCCCACAAAAAAAAGGGGACGGGTATGGGGAATCCCCATGAACAAACAGGTCGGATGTGGGGAAGTCTATCCCCGGCTCCGCCCCGGCCCATATTTTTTTGCTCACATTGATGTAGTGATCAACATAATAGATATCATGATGAGTCCTCTGGTAACTTGGGGGTTTTATCCCTCGTCTGTATGACATATGAGAAACAAAAACGGGAAAAAAACATGGTGTTAAACGAGCTCCAATTTAACACACACAAAAATGTTAACTAGGACTAAGTACCCCCAATTTAATAGGAAACAAGTAAATGCATCCTACCGGCAGTAATTTGGGCTAGTAGGTATCTCAAAAAAATTGGCTTTCGAAAATTTGAAAATTTTCCAGGCATAATTAACGCTAGTAATTACAAAAATATTAGTAATAATTTTCAGAAAATTTCAAATTGCAACAAATCCATGTAAACCAAGAAAAAAAAATAAAAAAGAAAAGTTCATTCCCTTTCTTCCCAACGATTTTGCATATGTTGTCATTGACGACTTATAACAATGCCTGAGCTTGAAAAGCTTATAGCATGATAGATCCATAAAACTCACTAGGATGAGCGGTACATTGAAGCAACAACCGATAAAACTAAAGATAGATAAAATATCTAAATTATATGGCAAATAAGCTTTTCCAAACCATACAAATGTGCGATGAGCCCGTCTGATTAGTTTGATTAAAGATATGTATGCCAAATCCACCAAGTATACAAATGAAACCTAACTATATATTTTCCCAATTATATCTTCTTAAATCGTCCATACTAAGTCTAACAATCTGCCAATGGATTCATAGCTTATTGATTAAGTACAAAACACAATAAAACATTGATTATGGATTATCATCACTAGTTGAGCTTAATGGTTATGGTACTAGTCTCATTTTTCACAGGTGAAGAGATCGAATCAGACGTTCAACAGAATTTTAGAGAAATTTTCAAATAGAATTAGATGTATCCTCTCAGTGTGTGTGCATGTGTGTGGTTATTATCAAAAAAAAAACATAGATTATGGATTCAAAATCTAAGTGCGACAAAAAATCCTCTCCATTTAATCAATAATTAAGTCTAACTATCCATCTTTCCCCTTCAAAAGTTGATTTGAGTGAATACCAAATATGATGCACGGGCTAGAGTTAAGTTGCTAATTCTTCTTACATCTCTCCTACCAGATGCCCAGGTATCTATAATGGTGAATGGCGAGACTCCCGACTTTGATATATAACTGGTACATTATTCGAGTAAAATGCTACAAATAGGAAAAGAAAGTTATAAATAATATTATTGTGGATGTCCACATACATCGAACTTGAACTTCAAAATTTATCACCTGTATACATGCATATATTGTTATTAATTATTTTATATACATTCTCTTTGTACATTGTATTATCATTAGTTATCTTATATGCGTTGGATTGTAATTTATTATATTATTTAATAGTTCAAGGATTTCTCACCCTATAATTAGGGGCTTGCATTAAAAGGGAAACAGATAATTGAATAAAAATATTATTCTCTCCATTTCTATCTCTTTTTTCTCTCTTTATAACACGTTATTAGTACGAAGCTCTATCGATTCAGTAAATGTAGAATTTCAGTTCATGAACGGTTTGACATCCGTATCAAGAAAAATGTGAAATGCATATCTAAATATGCACGGGCAATAACTACATCAAGCACAAACATGATATAGGAAAAAGGAAAGTCTTTTTCATTTTTTTTTATTCTCTATTATTCTACTATTGCTATTTTATAGTTTTATCATATTTTAATGATGCGGCCGAAATTGAAATATTACTTTTATTAATGCACTTGAAGTTGCAACAACTTGATTAATACACATGAAGTGTCAAGATATTTTTATTGATGCACAAAGAGTTTCTTGATTATTTGAATGCACTTGAAGCTGCGGGATTATAAATTTATAATGAATCTCTTATCGAAAAATTAGTGAAAAAATTAAAAATATATGATAGAAGAAACAATTCTTTACATTTTATTGATCTGGAAGTAGCAATAAAGAGAATAAAGTTTTATGATATATTCAGAAATTAATATCATCTATTATTGTAGCTATGTAAAACCATGAGTTGAAAGAAGAAAATTACAAATCTCATATAATTCCCAGAAGTGAATATTTAGCACGATATAAAAGTGATAAAATAGACGCGATCGAGGTCAAAAGTCATAATAAGAAAGTCAAACATGAAAATTAGAAGAAGCAACAATATATAATTTATAAATGGTCTTAAAAAAATATTTTAAATGTGGTATAAAAGGGCATCGACGATGTATCTCTTTTACATCAAAAGATCATATTGAATTTATTATGTCTCTATGAAAGAAAAAAATAAGGAAATGGCCAATTATGTCTATAATGAAGATCATTTCAATCAACCCTTAGACAGGATATGAAACACTTGAAAGTGCCAATTTCCTGACCATATGCATATATTGAATTTATTTTGTTGGTTTACAATAAATAGACATTACCATTTCTCATTTAGTTTTCTTTTCACAATCCAAAATAGATAATGAAGACATATGTCCAGTAGACGGCAATGTTCAAATTTCAAGATGTTCGAGCTTAACCAATTATCATATCTAGACTATAAATGAGATGCATAATAAATATTTCTGCATTTTGAGGTATGTTTTAGTAAAAGAAATTGATGTTAGAATAACCTTAATTTATTTATTAATTTTTATATCATAAAAAAATTAACACATTTAAGTCATTCATATTAATAAATAAAACATGATTGAACGCTCTCAAAGAGCCATTATTCCATTGACTAGCGAAATACAATTTATATTATATGTTTTATTATCTATTGAATCAAAAGATGTACGAGATAATAAGAAAAGTTAATTTTAGGTATTTTTATATAACAAATATGGTCTATGGAAATAAACATATATGCTACAATGAAACATAGGCTAATTTGAATAGCGATTTTACAATATGATATGATTCAGAAATTCACTAATTCAATGAATAATTTATAATTTGACATGACCAGTTAAGTCATCTAGGAGTAACAATGATACGAAGAATTATAGAATACTAAAAAGAGCATCTATTAAAGAACTAGATGATTCTTTTGTCAAATGAATTTGATGTGCTACTTGTAATCATTAGACCATTATAAAATAAAATTGGAAATAAATCTCCTATTTTTTTGTTTGAAAGTATTCAAGGAGATATATTCGCGCTTATTCATTTGGACCACTTAAATATTTTGTACTAATAGATGCATAATTATTATTTACTCAAAATGTATAATTATTATATTCTCAAAATATTGCAATTGAGAGATTATTTACTCAAATAAGTCAATTAAGAAAATAATTTATGGATTCTATAATTAAGACAAATTGTCTTGATGATGTTATACATGAGTCAGATCACAATTATTTAACTACTATTGTATCTTGATTGAGATTAGAGTTGAGTATCAGCTACTGGGGAATTTGTATCCATGTACAATACATGTTCAGCGGCCGCCCGTATCACCGAAAAAAAATAAAAGTACAAAGATTGCTATTAAAATTTACCTCGGATAACAATAATCCGGTTGGGAGAAACGAATGGGTCTAACACTCAACTTCCTTCGTGCTTTCCAACACCCGAATTCGTAAGCGCGGCTTGCTAAATGAATTCCTTGCTCGAGTCCGTAGGTCCTTAATGAACTCTAGATCCCTAAGGTTAAAGATCCTCTACCCATATCCACCTTGAACTTCACATAGCCCGAATTTTTTGAGCTCTTCTAGTTGCTTACCTCTCTTGTAAAATTTCTCTCTTTATTTTCGCTCCCTCTAAGGGCTTTGCTGTGGTTTGGACATTGGGGGTAGACACTCAATTTATAGCTTTGAGAGGAGGTAGAAATTTGAAAACAATACTATAAGGAAACAATTTTCTGCTATCATATTCCATTCGAATGGATAGTGTATTTTTTTCGAACAAAATATTATTTCCAAGTCTGAAAAAATGTTTTCAGATTCTAAATCTTGAGTTTGCTTGTATATTGCGTTCAAACAAAACATCCCGTCCGTTCAACTGCTTGATGTATAAAATTGTTTTCTTCAAGCATCCAATGCTTATTTCTTTTCTACCATTTATACATCACATATATACAAGTTTTAAGAGCAATTTCTTCCGACTAGACGTCGTTATTTGTATGACCTTGTAGGTTCGTTTGATGCTGGCAACGGGCTTTTAAAACTCGTAAATCATGAGCGAGCTCTCGCTTGCTGTATAAAATTATTTTCTTCAAGCATCCGATGCTTGTTTCTTTTCCACCATTTAGACATCACATGTATACAAGTTTTAAGAACATTTCCTTCTGACTAGACGTCGTTCTTTGTATGACCTCGTAGGTTCGTTTGACGATGGCAACAAGCTTTTAAAGCTCATAAATCATGAGCGAGCTCTAGATAGACATCATGACTACCCAAATCAAAATGATATAATCAGTGCACTACAACAAATACTTCAATTTGGGACGGATTGGGCCGTCCCAATAATTAACCGTAGGGATTAATGGTATTTAATCGAACGGCCCGTTGGGTTTACTGTGGCCGTATGGAAAAATTGAACATTCGGCATGGTTTAAACTATTCCCTACGGCTCCACGTGGCCGTCCAAAACTAGATAATTATTCCCCACAACCCACGTGGCTTATTCCTCACGGCCACGTGGCCGTCCCAGATTGTCTCATTATTCCCCACGGCTCACGTGGCTTATTCCGCACGACCTAATGTATTGTGGACGGACCCCCCAACTTAAAGCCACGTGCCCAACACCCAACCCCGTTTTCTTCCCTTTCTTTTTCCTTTCGCTTTTTCCTTCTTTCATTTCTTTCTTCCCTCTCTCTGTCTCTTCCGAAGCTCTAGCAATTTTGCACGGAAAAAAAAGGGTTAGGGTTTGTGGAGGCCGCCGGTTAAGTCCGGTGAAAGAGGTGCGACGGGTCGGGATTGTGGGTTTGTCGGGGCGGCGGGTTAGAGGTGATGGGATTTAGGGTTTATGGGGCCAGTTGTGTGGTGGTTTGGGAGGTGTTTGTTGGAGGTTGGTGCGAGTCAAGGCCGGTTTGGTGGTGGACGTGAAGCCGGAGCTTGGATATTCTCGCTAAATCGACCCGTCTCGTGCAATTTCTCAAGGTAAATTTTGATTTAAATTCTATATTTTTTTTCAATTTGAGCTTATAATTATGTTAGATGTGTGGTTGATTGGTGTAATTCAGGTTTAAATATGTGGCATGAATTTTGATTTTAATTGTGATATGTAAGAATTTTTAAGTTAGGTTATAATTAGGATTACTTGTAATTAGGGGTTTCTCAAAATTAGGTTAATTATGGTAATTAGGGTTTCTCAATTTAATTTTTAAGTTAGATTAATTTAGCTTCATTTAGGGTCAATTATGAGTATATATTCATAATATCCGATTTAATTAATATTGTTTACATTTTTACTAGTAATAAATTTTTTTAATTGAAAAATTTAGGGTCATTATGAGTATATATTCCTAATATTTGATTTAATTTGTATTATTTAAATTTTTACTAGTAATTTTTTTATTGAAAATAATAATGAAAATATTTATTAATATGATATAATTATTTTTTATTTCATATTAATTTTATCATTATTAATTTTGATTAAATATTGAGTTTATGATTCATAGTAATATTATGTATATATTTAGTAAGAATAGTAGTATAATTATTATGTTATAAATTTATTGTTAATTATTATTTGATATTATTTTATTAGATTATTTACTGATGGAAGGTGATCGTAGTTGGATGTATAATGAGAATGCAGGAAAAAAAATGTACCGACGATTTTTATCACGGTTTTTGTGAATTTCTCGAATTTGCATTCTCACGACCTAGTTGAGGATTGAATCACACTACTCCTCAATAATTCCTCCATTATCTTTTCCAATTCCATTTTTTGGAAATAAGTGTACCTATAAAGTCTCAAATTAACGGCCTTTTCATTCGGTTAAAGGGGAATTTTATGATCGCAAAACCTTTTGAGGGGAAGGTCTTTAAGTGGCTCCAATACATCTTTAAAACCGGTCAATACCGATTCCAACTCCTTCTCATTTTTTAAACCGCCCCTACATTGGTAAGTTTTTCCGAATTGGTAAGTTTCTCCAAAATAGTAAGTTTCACCGAATTGGTAAGTTTCTCCAAGAGTTTTAGAATTAACCTTGTCATGACGATGGCGATGTGTCGACTCTTTCGCCACTCCCACAATTTGAGAACAAAGGATATGAGACACCAAGAAGTCGCTACCTTTGTTCGCCTCCTCCACAAGATTGAAGTGTCCCTCCAACATTTTCACCTCACTCGACTCCTCTCGCGCTTCTAGCGTGACCTCCTTCCCGTCTTTTTCATACTTCATGAATTTCTTTTCCCAATCCACATAAGTTCCCCCGAGACTTAACAACCAATCATACCCCAAAATAAGATCATACCCTTGTATGTGTAACAACCGCACATTCTCCTCAAACTCATGACCTTGCAATGTGAATTTTAGCCCCTCACAAACCTCGTCGGTCACTAGTTGGTCCCCTTTCACGATTCTTACCGCCATTGGTGTGGAATGTCTAATTTTGCAACCTACTCCATGCAAAACCTTTGGATCAATAAAGGTGTTGGTGCTTCCGCTATCGATGAGAGCCCAAATTGGTTTTCCGCCCAATATTCCCTTGTATTTATCGTTTTGGAAGAGCTCGCGTGCAACGACACATAAGCCTCGATCATTCCCTCTTCTTTAGTTTCGTCTTCTTCGTCAACATCCTCCCCATCCGACTCGTACATCATATACGCTCTTCCATTACATTTGTGTCCCCAAGTGTATGGTTGATGACACTTGTAACACTTCCTCTCTTCTTTCAACCTTTCCATTAGGTCCTTACTATTTTCCCATTTCTTGAAATTACGTTTACCACTCGAATCGACCCTTCTTCCTTTCTCATCACTACCCCCTTTACTCCATTTACGCCCACTTCCTTGAGAATTTTTCAACCCACATTTGCCTTTCTTCGCTTTTGCCTCACACGCACCTTCACACATAAGGGCGTATTTCGTAAATTTCCTCCAAATTGCGGGACTTGTGCACTTTCACAAAATTGCATAAATCCTCTCTAAGCCCTCCATAGAATGATTGAATAAAGAAGCTCTCGTTTAGGGTAGGGTTATCTTGAAGGACCCGATCCTTTCCATTCTCAAATTTCTCGATATACCCATTAACACCCCCCTCTTTAGTAAATCCTTCTAAATTCTTCCATAGGCGATTTAATAAGACCTCTTCTAAACCGCCCGTAGACTAACTCAATCAACTCGTCCCACGTAGGATTATCATGCATCATTTTGTACCCCCTATACCAATCTAACGCCTTTCCTTCGAAATGAATCACAGCCAACTTTGTCTTTTGATCCTCCGGAATCTTAAATAAATATACGTAATAGTTAGCTTTCATCACACATTCTTCCGGATCGGTACCGTCCAAATTAGAGTATCTCATCTTTGGCATAAAAAAATCTATTTCCCCCATTTTGCTCGTGCATATTTGCTTCTCTTAATCCCGGGAAGGCATTTCCATAATTATTACACATGCCATTGTGATTAGGTATCATTTGAGGATTATTAGGGATGACTCGGTTGTCAATTGGAACAATTTGATTAGGATTTTGAATTACGTAGGGATTAATTTGGAAATTACCCTCTAAATTTGGAGTAGGTAACCCAAATTGCAAAGGTCTAGTCGTCCCAAATTACACATTAGGGAGATTAAGCGGGTTAATTTGGTTATTTGTAGGCCTAATTAAAGGGTTTGGGTTTTTAACAGTACCAGTATAAACTGGACCAATCTGAGCTGAGACAGGAACACGAGTTCCAGTTCTGGATCCTTCTCCAGTCGATAAGTTTGGCCACGCAGTCTTTTCTCTCCTCATTCGACCGTCAATCCCTTCTTCATCGCTCGAAACCCAGTCTTCAGCTCATATTTCCTCTTCACCAATAACTCCATTCTTCTTCCCGTCGCCATCTGTTACTACACCTCCGCCGACAGCACTCGTGGATTTCTCCGCTCTTCGATTGGCCAGCCAAGAGGCGGCTCAACATTGACTCGATACTGGCGAATCTTTCATCCCCTTTTGCTTCCAGGCGAGCTGCCTCCACCACAAATTGACCGGTAAGTCTTGCTTCTAGTTGCTTTTGACTTTCGTTTGTTGTTGCTAGCGAATCTGAGAGTTGGGTTTGGAGATTTTCGACCAATCCTCTCAAATCTTCCATCGATTGAGATCTAGTTGAGGCATAACTGGATTTCACTCAAACTTAGAGAGAAATCGAGATAGTGTGGGAATCCGGGTTAACCGGTTACTACCAAAAGTTTATTAAGAATTACGAGGAAATTGCGAAATCTTTAACGGATCTTTTGAATAAGAATGCGTTCGGTTGGTTCGATGTGGCGCAAAAGGCGTTCGAGCAACTCAAAATCGCCATGACGAGCGCGCCGGTTTTAGCGATGCCGAATTTTGAAAGTATCTTTTATTATCGAGATGGATGCAAGTGATAAGAGAATTGGGGCGGTTTTAATGCAAGATAAGAAATCTATTGTTTTTTTAAGTAAAGGCTTGCGGATAAAAGTCAAGGGTTTTCGACGTATGAGAAGGAATTTTTGGCTTTGTTGGAAGCCGTTAAAAAAGGATGCATTATTTACAAAGCGGTCCATTCATTATAAAATCCGATCAAGTAAGTTTGAAGTATTTGCTCGACCAACGGTTAAATCACACGATGCAACACAAAATTTTTTGTAAGTTAGTGATAAGTATCTTTTTGCGAAGTATCTTTTTGGATATGGATCCGGTTTTTACGAGCTTATTTTGGAAGTATCTTTTTGCAAAGTTGGAGGTGATACTAAATTTTAGTACCGTTTATCACTAAATTAAAAATCCGATCAAGTAAGTTTGAAGTATTTGCTCGACCAACGGTTAAATCACACGATGCAACACAAAATTTTTTGTAAGTTAGTGATAAGTATCTTTTTGCGAAGTATCTTTTTGGATATGGATCCGGTTTTTACGAGCTTATTTTGGAAGTATCTTTTTGCAAAGTTGGAGGTGATACTAAATTTTAGTACCGTTTATCACTAAATTTTAGTACCGCTTATCACTAAATTTAGTTTCACCTCCAACTTTGCAAAAAGATACTTCCAAAATTCGGCTTGTGTTGCATCGTGTGATTTTTTGCAAAAAGATATTTATCACTAACTTACAAAATTTTTTGTGTTGCATCGTGTGATTTAACCGTTGGTCGAGCAAATACTTCAAACTTACTTGATCGGATTTTATAATGAATGGACCGCTTTGTAAATAATGCATCCTTTTTTAACGGCTTCCAACAAAGCCAAAAATTCCTTCTCATACGTCGAAAACCCTTGACTTTTATCCCCAAACCTTTACTTAAAAAAGCAATAGATTTCTTATCTTGCATTAAAACCGCCTCAATTCTCTTATCACTTGCATCCATCTCGATAATAAAAGATTTTTCAAAATTCGGCATCGCTAAAACCGGCGCGCTCGTCATGGCGATTTTGAGTTGCTCGAACGCCTTTTGCGCCACATCGAATTAACCGAACGCATTCTTATTCAAAAGATTCATTAAAGATTTCGCAATTCCCCCGTAATTCTTAATAAACTTTTGGTAGTAACCGGTTAACCCGGATTCCCACACTATCTCGATTTCTCTCTAAGTTTGAGTGAAATCCAGTTATGCCTCAACTAGATCTCAATCGATGAAAGATTTGAGAGGATAAGTCGAAAATCTCCAAACCCAACTCTCAGATTCGCTAGCAACAACAAACGAAAGTCAAAAGCAACTAGAAGCAAGACTTACCGGTCAATTTGTGGTGGAGATAGCTCGCCTTGAAGCAAAAGGGGATGAAAGATTCCCTTTCGTTCCGGGGTGTTACAATGGCTACTACTTTGGAACAAACTACCCACTCAGGACAACCTTGAAAGGAAAGGCTGGACCTCAACGCCACACCATGTAATGTGTAGGAACAATGCACAAGAAAATGCTCAGCATCTCTTCCTCCATTGCAATTTTGGAAGGCATCTCTGGAGAATCCTCACTAACTCACAGCCCAACCAAGGTGAGAGCCCTATTGCATTCTGGCAGAGGCTGAGAAAGCAAACTCAAGTAAAAGAGCATATAAGGCAGAAGGATACGCGCTGGATAGCCATTGTATGGACCATTTGGAAACAAAGGAACAATAAAATCTTCAATGGAAAACTTCTTCCAGTTCCAAGAGCAGCGCAACTGTGCAACCAAGAGTACCACTTGTGGTGGAACTCAATCAAAATGAATTAGATCAGACAAAATGTAATAGAAGCTCAGAATAGCGTTTTATCTTTAATGCTACGTGTATGTCTTATGTATATTATTGTAACAAACTCTATTTATTTTAATATTAATCAAGCAGCTCAGTAGGCAATTGCCTACTTGAGAATAAAAAAAATGAAAATGATGGAGGGAGAAAAGGTGCGCATGGATTGGAAGTGAAGCTAATGGATATCGCCTTGCGGATAGAAGAGAAGTTTGCTAAACAGGTGATATGGAATCAAAAGATTTCCTGAGCAAAAGAAAGTATGAATTTATCAGTATAATTGTGGGACCTTTTAGGCCAATAAGATCGTGCTTTACTCTCATTTATAGTTTGTATTTGAAATTTCTTTTTATTTTGTTAAGAGAACAAAGAACCATTACTTTGTTGCAAAAAGAGATTAACCATAAATATATAGCATGGTGCGGCCTGGATTTGATACCATCTGTAGAGATGGGTACCATAGCAATTATAAAATGGGATTTACGAAAGGTTCTTGAGTTAAAAAAAATTGAAAGAATATGCAAATTGCTATTTTTTTTAATTTTACAAGATAAAAAAACTATAAACATAATATAATGAACCCTAATGCCAGCACATCATGATTCATGAGGGGAAAGAATGGGTCGTCATCAAAAATTCAATGGACCCGGAATGGCTGAGGCGCCTAAGTTATATACATTTACCCTATATAAATACTCTTGTACGATAAAATGCAAAATCAAGTCAATATACTCTATCCCTTTTTTTCCTCAAAACCTTGACTGATTTTTGTTCTGTCCGAAGGGTAAATATGAAAGTCCCGCTTTTCCAAGTAAAACGCTGGACACTTAATTTATTTCACTATTAAGTTCTTAATGGAGAAAAAAGATACAACCTACATCCAAAAGGGGTGAGCTAATTTCTGCAAATGGGCCAGAAATATGTTTCACAATTAAGTGCTTACTGAGCATAAAAAAGACAAACTATGCAAAAGGGTAAATAAGCTAATTGCAACAGAGTAATTGACCGTTAATATGTAGCATCAAATACTAATTTCAAGTCTTGTTAATTTGATTTCTACTAAAACAAATTCACTCATCATCGAGCTCCGTGAAATCTTCTACAAATGTCTGTCGTGCAGTTGCAGTCTCAGCCGATCGCAACTCATCTAAATCAACTTGGAGAAGTGGGTCGCATATCACTCTGGCCACTTGCAATACTTTTGGACACCCTACAAATACATAGAACGAAATGAATTAAAAAAAATAACAGATTGGCATGTAATAGAAGAGGATAAATAAAAAGAAAAAGTTTGAAAATGAACAAAAAAATTACCGGCCATAGGGCACCGAGGCGGCTTGTTTGTTCGTATGTAATGCAATATTGGTTCCTTCTCGTATATGTGCTTGCAATCCATACTACACGACACGAAAAAATCTTTTAAGAGAAAATCTTGAGGAATGATAGAAATCAACTAACAATCCCGAAATATAAGTCAAAAGGAAATGGAAAATCAAAGAACCAGACCAAATGGAAATAATACCAACTGAACCTTGTCAATACCAATACCAGATCGGTACAGTAAAGGTTATCCCATTTGTGCAACTAATCCCAAATTTAACCCACAAAGTTGCCTCAATTGACACTCAACTTTACAATTAAACCTTAACTTAAGCTTCAATCTTGTGTAGAAAACAAATGGCCAGGTCACACATATACTGGACCACATCCAATTGGTAAAAAACCAAATTGACAAACTAACAGTACATTAATTTAGGGTAAAGAAAACTTACCAGCGGACAGGATTAGCCAAATCGACAACTGGCTTGCCAGTTAAAGGACATGTGACATTAAGCACATTTACTTGAGTACTTGTCATCACTATATCTTCTTGTTCTTCTCCTGGCATCGGTTCACCAGCATGTCTCACATTCTACGTTCATTTTAAAGAAATAATTTGTAACAACTCTTTCAAAGAAACAATTTAAAGATGAAGGATTTTGTGAAGTGTACCCAAATAGCTTCCTTGAATTGGCGATAAATAGGATTACTTTGCGGAGCCGGTGGGGATGAAGCTTTCAGTTTTGCAACCTCATCCTCTAAAACCTTACGAAAATCGGTAGGCTAGAGAGGAAACAAAAAAATCAAAATAATTTTATAATCAATTAGATCAAACTGAGGAGTGAAAAATGGAGAGGAGAATTAATTAAACCTGATCAGATAGCTGGTAATTGGTGCTCATGGTTTGAATTGCATCGGAAAATAATGCACAATCGTCATATGTGTTAAGGAGCTCGAGCACCACCTCATCCAGTTTCTTTACCTACCAATATATTGAAATACATATTTGAATGATATTTAATTAACGATTAAAGGGACCCATTAGCTTATTGGGTAGAGTTCAAGGTTGATATAGAAAGATATTTTACCTTATCTGCCTTGCCTTCTCTCTCCAGATCCACACCAATGGACTTGAATATACCCAATGCTTTTCTTATTTCCTAATCATAAAAAAATGCCATTCAAAAAATAAACAAAATATAGGGGTTCATAATCTGGAAGTTTTCACCAATACCCCTCGAATATCTCAACATATCATATATAACCTCGATTTTTTCAATTTTTTTTTTTTTGTTCACTTCTAAAGGGCATAATTTACGAGATTTTGATGGGGTAATGGGAAAACTGAACCAAATGAGAAAGATGAGCATTAAGTGTTGTGTAATATACCGAAATGAGAGTTTGGTTTTCGGATAAAATGTTGGACGCTGATGTGGCGATTCTTCCTGTGGTGTTGCTCATTTGCTTCTTCTTTATTGGGGATTAGATTGGAGGGAAAAATGGAAGGAGAATTTGGGGGAGGGAAATTGGGAAAGTCTTAACCTGATAAAAACATAGATCAGAATAAGATATCAAATGTACGGATTGCAACAAGTTAGTGTACGAAATAAGACCCCTTTTTTAACACGCCAACAACAAAATCTAGAATTAGATGTCAGATATGATCACATAATTTGATTTTCAGCTAAGCAATTTCAGTTCTTTTGTATGAATTGTCAAGGGTGAAAAACAAAAAAAAAATACCAACATCTCACATCGATTTCTCCAAATATAATAAAAAATCAAACAATAAAATCAACAAAATCTCATTAATGTATCAATCTATAGTGTACAAAATCAACACATAAGTTAAAGGGATAAATGCATCGTTAGTCCCTGTACTTTAATTCAGTGCCCATTTGATCCTTGTACTTTCAATTTAGCTCTTTTAGTCCCTGTGCTCTTAAAATAGTGCCCCATTAGTCCCTGACTTAACGGAGCAACTTAACCCCGTTAATAATTCTTTTAAATGACCATTTTACCCTTTGTTTTTTAATTTTCTTTTTAATTGGAATTCTTTCCCTCTCTTTCTTTTCTCTCATTCAAACAGAGAGTTCGACCGTTCGCCCTCCTCACCTTCGTTCCTTACCCCAGCTCCGCCCCTGGTCAGATCTAACTCCACCGGACGAGTCCGCCTCTCCTCTCTCCGTCGCCTTCTCGCTGTCGCACACAAGACCCATGTTTCCCAGACGATGAAATCACACAATCATACCGCGCCTCCATATAGAAACGACATGTTTAACTCTCCTCTCTGTCACTCTTATCTTTTGAACTGACTTGAAGTTTCTATATCTTAATTGAGGCTATTGGAGAGTAATTGATTCTTTACTTGGGGCCTCTCTGTCACTCTATCTTTTGAACTGACTATATATCAGATTTGTATATATAATATTTACTGAAATTAAAATTAGATGAATATGTATTGAATGAATGAGTTGAAATTGAAATGGATAGATGAATTGATCTTGTGACTATCGATTTTGTGTTTAGGGTTAGGTTAGGCTTAGGGTTATGAGAGGAACAAAGAGGACATTTTTTTGTGTTTAGAACTAGGGTTTGGCATGGGTTATGAGGGGAGCATGGAAATGAATGCAAATGTGGAATAGGGTTATGAGGTGTCGAACTTGATTATTATGGTTGTATGACGTGTATTAAGATTTTGTCGTACCTTGATTTTCATTTAATGAATTAATCTATTTATAATGAATTTGTGATTTCTATTGATATTATTATGCCAAGTATTGACAAATCAAAGAAGGCGCGAAAAATCCGATTTAAGTACAAGGGGTAATTTTCATCATGATAAAGCTTGAAAGGAATAATCGAGAGTGTGTTTAAATGCTAAATGGAGAGACGGATGAAGAATATTTTGCATTAAAGTCCTTTCTTTTGTTTTATTTACCTTTTTTATAATATGAAATGTAATAGGGTTATTAATGTAAAAGAGAGATGGTTCATAAGCCTCTCCATAGCTGCCAATTAGGGTTTCATGTCAATTTTACTTATCTATCCAAATTTTATCATGAAATTATGTTGTAATCGGATTGCACAACTATTATCGAACTAAACTCTTCTTTTTCATTTCTACTCGAATTTTCAGTTGATTCTTGCATGTTCTTGAATCTGTAACACGACAATTGGTACCAGAGCAACACTCAACAACTCAAGAGAGGAATTGATTGAGTTGTGTTGAAGCGTCAGTTAAGCTTGATCAGTGAATAATGATATTGGTTGAGTAAATGAAATATGATTTTTTTTTAAGGGGAGTACAGTACCAATGAGAATGGAGGAGAACTCAGGTAAATACGGGATTTTTTTTTACTAAGATTCTTCGATTGAGATGGGATGGAAAAGTGAAGTTGAATAGATGTTGTTACTGGTCTTCTCCTCTCCTGCATTTAATATTGAAGGGAAGTAAGAAAATGTGAATCAGAGAATAAAGGCATCTATCATTAGAGACAGGTAAGAATGATAGTGTTAGGCTTATAATTAAGCCTTTATATGTTAGGTTTGGGAAAAGGAACTTTGAAATGAAATTCTCAAATAATTGAGAATCATATGCAAAGTCAAAATTCATCTTTACGAAACAGTAGAAATGACTAAGACTTTGCCATTAGAATCACTCAAAAAATTTGAGAATCACTCAAAAAATTGAGAATCACTGAAAAAATTGAGAATCACATGAAAAGTCAATTCATATTTTCGAAATAGTAGCTGGCTCGTCGTGGCTGATTATTCACTACTGTTATGATGGCAAAGTCTTAATCACGAGAATAAACTAATGTGAGGTACCGAATCAGTCAAAATTAGAGCTTAGAAATGAGAGACGGATCAATCCAGGCCAAATTACCTGATTCAACACTTGATTTCTTCTTCCTCCTCCGACTCCCAACAGAAACGGCGGAATCAGAACAAGATCCCTGAATTTCTTCTGAGATTTCAGAAATTCACGAGCTCAGAGCCTAAGATCGAAAGCCAAGAGATAAAAAAAAACATAGGAAGGAGACGTAACAAGGCGGAAGAGTAGGAATTGTTGTCGGAGAGAAAAGGAAGTAGGGCAGGATGCAGGAAGGGAAACGGAACGGGATTGGAGTTGGTGGCGAAGAACTCTTTTAGGGGCCGTTTGGGAAGCGGAATTAGTAGAATGAAGCCGGATTATAAAATGAAGGTGAAAAAAGTGATGGAATTAGGTAATTCCATAATTTGTTTGGATGTTTGAAAACTAAGATGCCGGAAAATATAATTCTTTATTTGGTTGTTTAAAAAATTATGGAATTTTGTTCTTATAAATATGAAAGTAGTTATAAATATTTAAATAATTGCTTAATTAAAATTGATGATTAGTGAATATGAAATAACTAATAAATGACAAAAATAATTAAAATTAATAAAAAACAAAATATAAAAAATGATAAATAACAATTTAACAGAAACAAAAAGAATCCTGCAATATTAATATTCTTGCAATGTCAAACTTTTAATAAATGACAAAAATATGAAATGAATCTTTTCCTCATGTTAATGCTTATACACTGACCCATAAATGATAATATTGAAACAGAGGTACTTAAGAATGCAAGGTAGATGATGGAAGTCATGTTACAGTAGTCAGCACAGTACCAATTCTCAACTCAATTACCTCAGACCAATTACCCAACAGTATTGTCCATTTTTAAGGCATAATTTTGCGAATTACTCAAATAGAAAATAAATAAACAAATCAACAAACTTTCATGTCAATTTTACATATTTTTTATTTAGGAATTAAACATCAAAAGGTCGCAATTAAACATAATATTGTCAATTTTAAAAAGCATCATTATTAAACCCTATTTTTTTTTTTATCTCAGGAAAAATATCTTGAGGAATCAATTAACCATAAAAGCATCTTTAAGTTCATATAAATTCATAATAATAAAATTGTCAACTACTACAAATATTTTTATTTTCTTCATTTGTGCTTAATTGCACACATGGAACAACAGCTAAAATCCTTATTGACGACTTATTGTAGAACGGAAGGTTAATTGAGGATTAATCAGTGATAAACTTTCTAGTAGCTATTGAGACTTCATAAAGATCGAAAAGCGCTTTTCGGTTCGAGTTGAACTAAACTGTACAATTGAGACTTCATAAAGATCGAAAAGCCCCTGGGTTGTGAATTATGACTGAGTTTTGGGACGCCTACATTCTGAAGAATTAGAGAACAGTACCTCCTCTCAACTCCTTCACATTTTTAGGCACCGGCCAATTAACCATCGCCTCAACCTTGCTCGGATCTGTCGCTACTCCTTCATGAGAAATAATGTGGCCCAAATACTCCAACTTCCTCACACCAAACTCACACTTACTTCTTTTTGCTACTAATCGATTCTTCCTCAAAATCTCCAACACCGCCTCAAGATGCCCCTTATGACTCTCCAAATCGGGGCTATAAACCAAAATATCGTCAAAAAAAACAAGCACAAATTTTCTCAAATGAGGCTTAAAGATCTCGTTCATCAACATTTGAAATGTGGCCGGCGCGTTAGTGAAACTGAATGGCATCACTGGATACTCATAATGGCCCATGTGCGTGCGAAAAGCGGTTTTTGGGATATTGGGTTCATACATCCTTATTTGGTGAAAATCAACCTTAGAAAAATACCGCACGTCTTTCAACTCGTCTAACAAATCATATATTACGGGAATGAGGTATTTGTTCTTTACGGTGATGGCATTAAGTTTCCGAAAATCCACACATGACGGCCACGATCCGTCCTTTTTCATAACCAATAGGGCGGGTGAGGCGTATGGACTAGTTGAGGATTGAATCACACCACTCCTCAATAACTCCTCCATTATCTTTTCCAATTCTATTTTTTGGAAATAAGTGTACCTATAAGGTCTCAAATTAACGGCATTTTCATTCGGTTTAAGGAGAATTTTATGGTCGCAAAACCTTTTGAGAGGAAGGTCTTTAAGTGGCTCGAATACATCTTTAAACGCCAGTATCGAGTCAATGTTGAGCCGCCTCTTGGCTGGCCAATCGAAGAGCGGAGAAATCCACGAGTGCTGTCGGCGGAGGTGTAGTAACAGATGGCGACGGGAAGAAGAAGGGAGTTATTGGTGAAGAGGAAATACGAGCTGAAGACTGGGTTTCGAGCGATGAAGAAGGGATTGACGGTCGAATGAGGAGAGAAAAGACTGCGTGGCCAAACTTATCGACTGGAGAAGGATCCAGAACTGGAACTCGTGTTCCTGTCTCAGCTCAGATTGGTCCAGTTTATACTGGTACTGTTAAAAACCCAAACCCTTTAATTAGGCCTACAAATAACCAAATTAACCCGCTTAATCTCCCTAATGTGTAATTTGGGACGACTAGACCTTTGCAATTTGGGTTACCTACTCCAAATTTAGAGGGTAATTTCCAAATTAATCCCTACGTAATTCAAAATCCTAATCAAATTATTCCAATTGACAACCGAGTCATCCCTAATAATCCTCAAATGATACCTAATCACAATGGCATGTGTAATAATTATGGAAATGCCTTCCCGGGATTAAGAGAAGCAAATATGCACGAGCAAAATGGGGGAAATAGATTTTTTTATGCCAAAGATGAGATACTCTAATTTGGACGGTACCGATCCGGAAGAATGTGTGATGAAAGCTAACTATTACGTATATTTATTTAAGATTCCGGAGGATCAAAAGACAAAGTTGGCCGTGATTCATTTCGAAGGAAAGGCGTTAGATTGGTATAGGGGGTACAAAATGATGCATGATAATCCTACGTGGGACGGGTTAATTGAGTTAGTCTACGGGCGGTTTAGAAGAGGTCTTATTAAATCGCCTATGGAAGAATTTAGAAGGATTTACCAAAGGGGGGGGGGGGGGGGGGTGTTAATGGGTATATCGAGAAATTTGAGAATGGAAAGGATCTGGTCCTTCAAGATAACCCTACCCTAAACGAGAGCTTCTTTATTCAATCGTTCTATGGAGGGCTTAGAGAGGATTTATGCAATTTTGTGAAAGTGCACAAGTCCCGTAATTTGGAGGAAATTTACGAAATACGCCCTTATGTGTGAAGGTGCGTGTGAGGCAAAAGCGAAGAAAGGCAAAGGTGGGTTGGAAAATTCTCAAGGAAGTGGACGTAAATGGAGTAAAGGGGGTAGTGATGAGAAAGGAAGAAGGGTCGATTCGAGTGGTAAAAGTAATTTCAAGAAATGGGAAAATAGTAAGGACCTAATGGAAAGGTTGAAAGAAGAGAGGAAGTGTTACAAGTGTCATCAACCATACACTTGGGGACACAAATGTAATGGAAGAGCGTATATGATGTACGAGTCGGATGGGGAGGATGTTGACGAAGAAGACGAAACTAAAGAAGAGGGAATGATCGAGGCTTATGTGTCGTTGCACGCGAGCTCTTCCAAAACGATAAATACAAGAGAATGTTGGGCGGAAAACCAATTTGGGCTCTCATCAATAGCGGAAGCACCAACACCTTTATTGATCCAAAGGTTTTGGATGGAGTAGGTTGCAAAATTAAACATTCCACACAAATGGCGGTAAGAATCGTGAAAGGGGACCAACTAGTGACCGACGAGGTTTGTGAGGGGCTAAAATTCACATTGCAAGGTCATGAGTTTGAGGAGAATGTGCGGTTGTTACACATACAAGGGTATGATCTTATTTTGGGGTATGATTGGTTGTTAAGTCTCGGGGGAACTTATGTGGATTGGGAAAAGAAATTCATGAAGTATGAAAAAGACCGGAAGGAGGTCACGCTAGAAGCGCGAGAGGAGTCGAGTGAGGTGAAAATGTTGGAGGGACACTTAGGACTAGTTGATTAGTCTTACATTCATTTGTGAATGTGAATTTGTGTTACTTAGATGGGGTACTGTATTAACTACTACCATCAACCAATCTTAAGCCTTTTTCAAAACAATATGGTGTGTGCCTGAAGGTTGGATTGAGCCAGTTAATATATTAGGCTCTTACATATGGTATCAGAGAAGTTCGATCGTGAGGGTACTATCGTGCAGCCGAAGACATATTGATTGAAACAGACCTGAAGTACTATCGTATGGCTGTGCGCACATATGTGTACTACATCTGGTGTGGGCAATATTGTGTGGGCCTGAAGGTTGGGCTGGGACAGTTAATGTACTAGACTCTTACAGCCATAGAAAGAACCCGAATTTATTAAGTGCTTTTACATTCGAAAGGAGGTAAGCTGCGTCCTTGCAGGTACTGGTTTTGAAGAGGAAGTTGTAGACTGATTTTGTGGAGAAGGAAGTTGTGCTAGACCACCTCAACGCCAGTTGGTCAGGTTGTTGACTAAGTACTAAGTTGGAGATTATATTCAGTACCTCTCTGGCTTGGTTATTGATCATAGAGTTAGAAGTGTGAAAGGAGGTGACAGGGTTCCATTGAGAGTCCACTTCTTCTTTGATTGATTACTCATTATGCCATTTATCTAGCCAGAAAGAAGTCAACTCCCATTCATCACTCGAATGCAGGTGGAGGTTGAGAAGATTGACAAGAGTTCAAGTATTTCATTTAAGTAGAAGGATCCATTGATTGGTTTCCCATATTTGAAAGATGAGGGAGTGTAGTTGTAGAGAGTATTTAGTGTTTTTGCCCAAAGGCTTGTGGGGTTATTCCTTGTCTTCCACAACCATTTCATTGCCATAGCTTGGTTTTGTATAATAATGTCAATGATGCCTAGTCCCCATTGATCTTTGGCCTAGCCAATTTTTTCATGACACCAGGCAATGCCCGCCATAGCAAGGTTTGTCTCCTCACCATAGGAAGGCTCTCATGACTCTTTCTACCTCTTGGATAAACCATTTGGGGAAGATAATTGCCTGCATATGGTAGTTAAGAGTAGTGAATGAGCTTTTATCATTATTGATGTGTAAGCCACTCATGTTTACAAATGTGTTTAGCATCAGTTTGAGCACTTTGATATTGATGGATGATGCTTCACAGAAGTAAGTGATGTCATTTGCAAATTAGAGCAGATGGGGTTGTATGATACGATGTGTAATCATCAGTTGCTTAGCTCTTTCTAGCATGGACTACAATGCATCTATCACCAGATTGAAGAGCAGGGGAGATAATGAGTCTTCTTATCTGACTCCTCTTGAGTGAAAGAATTGTCTACATTCTTGACCATTGATCTTAAGGAAAGATGAGGAAGTGCTGAATAGGGTTTCAATCTATTTCACCCATTTATTGGGGGAAACTCCGTGCTTTTAGAACTTTGAGGAGAAAGTCTCATTTGACTGTCAAATGCTCTCTTGAAATCAATTTTGTAAAGGACAAAAGAGAAATTAATGTGACTAACATATGTAGCCATTTCTTTAGCTACCACAAATGACTACTATGGATCTTCCCTTTATGAATGCTGATTGACTCTACTATGGATCTTCCCTTTATCGTGTCGTAAACTATAAGCACGAACATAAGAAGACACGATGAGAGGAGAATATATATGAGGAGAAGTATAAAGAGATTAGGTTAAAATGAACCTTGTAAGAGAAGCCTAGTTGGTCTGAAAATATCTAGTAGCTTCCAAAATCTGGCTTTTCTTTTCCTGTTTTTTAGAAATAGAAATTCAGGCTTTGTAATACGTAGGATTTCATTTCCAGTTTTTTATTTTTTTTGGGGGCCGGTTGTAAGGATGCATTAAGTAGCCCGATTTCCTTTTTTGTTTTAAAAGGATTCTATGGTTTATGTAATGTAGTTACAAAATTATATATAAAATATATTAGATGAGGGGTTGCAAGCCTTCTATAATTTTCTAAAAAAAAGGAATTAATTTTCAAAAATGATTACGGTAATTAAAATTGAAAATTGTCCTGTAAAACTGAAGATGAGGGGTTTTAAGCCCTCTATAATTTTCTCAAAAAAAAAAAAGGAATTAATTTTCAAAAATGATTATGGTAATGAAAATTGCAAATTGTCCTGTAAAACTGAAAGTCAATTTTTTTTTAAATCGAAAGTTACCGCTATATTTAGAATTTCTTTCATTAATTTTGTTGTTCAAATTATTTCTTAATCCATTGCAAATAAAAAACTAATTCAAAAGAATTTTAAATATTAATCATGAATATGTTAGAAAAATTTAACATCAAAGTATTAAGTCTCACGTTTTTTAAATAGTTATAATTTAACTCACTCAATAGTTGAGGCAGAGACAATCGCTAGTTCATCATAATAAATCCTCTTCATTTGGCACAACAAAGAAGTTTATTATGTTTCATAACTTGGACATGGCCCAGTACAACTAAAAGAATTTAAATATAAGATAAATGGCTCAAGAACTTTGAGAACAACAATATATCAGAGTTTCCCCTCATGGTCCATCTGATAGTTTTCAATATAAATAGCAATATTCCTAAATTAAAATTTCATATTAAATTTTTTTTAATATAAAAGATACATATATTTCAGCACACCTTCCTGATGGTTTGCCCGTTTTCTAATTTTTCATCTTCTTTCTCTATTTTCTGAACCGTAATTGGGCTCAAGTTTTTCTTATAAGCAGCTCAATATCGCACATGTGAAGATCAAGAGAAAGATAATTATTGAATGACCATGAAAAATATTCAGCAATCGATTTTTAGAAATTTAGGAATTTTGACAATTCATCAGGTGAATTAAACTTCCTATATTGTCAAATTTTAGAAATTTTGAATTATTTTTTAATTTGAAGTTGTATAACCTAAAAAGAACCATGCATCTGAAGTTGGTACACGGTGTCTACGTTCAGCCACTGGTAAGATCCTCCAATAATATAATTAGTATGCATTCAGTGTTTAGGAATCAAGATTATTGAAAATTAGGGATGGATAGTGGTCTGTCTCTCCATAATACATTGAAGAAAGTCTAGATACTAAGAACAAGACCACGATATAATTTCCTGATGACATCCTCCTTTAAAAAAATAAATAAACTATTCAGATGACATCAAGCACATAGGTTTGGTATCACCATAGGGTTTGAATATTTCGTTTGATGATGTCATGTGGATTTAGCGTTTTATGGAAGAATGATGTGTTTAAATTATGTACTTATCTTTTATTTAGAGTTTATGTGATGCTTTCATTATATTGTTAAGATTTGGAATATGTTTTTATATAGATAATAATTTCTACGAATTTAAAAATTATATTTTGTTCCTATTTATCCACATCAGCGGCGGTTCTATCTCACAAACTGCTACTAATTGTATTTTCTAGAAATTCTGAAAAAACTTATCCGTGGCCGTAATGATAAAGAACGCGCCACCAATAGCTTATTTCATAAATTCTGAAAAATATATGAATGCCGGTTATCCTGACAACACGCCATTGATAGAGAAATGACAGTTGCTGATAATACTGCCACCGGTAGTTTAATTTGGTCAGATTCCAAAATTATCAGCGGAGAGTGGAGGCATTGCGCCACCGCCTCTGGAAAATGAAACTGCCGCTGATAAACATCTGCAGCAGTCCCGCCATTGATAGTCACTTTCAGTGGCACTGCAACATTGGCGGGTTACAGTGGTGGTAGACCGCTACTGATAGCTATCAGCGGCAGTTTTTTGCTATAGCGGGGTTTTGAGCCCATCAATGATATTCTGTTTTTAGCAGTGGAGTTCTATTTATATAATTTTATTAAAGAATAAAGAGGTTCTTTTTTTGAAAGTAAGAATAAAGAGGTCATCAAGAAATATACATGTTATTTTGCAATTTAGACATGCAGAAGTATTTTTTTTTTCTTATTTCCTATGCTAAAACGACAGATATATGCGGTTACTATGTCAATAGTAATGTTGATAGGCAACTAATTAATTCTTTTTCCATTTATCTGACCACAGTTTTTTGAGGGGTTCCATTGCTTATATTATTTTAGGGTCTCATTGTCTTGAAAAAATGATGATTTGGTAAATTTCATTAGAATTGCAGGTATGTAGCCAGTAATACGGGTCCAATTCCAATTTGTAATTTGCATTTGCCATGCATAGTTTTAGTACATGAACTAGGAGATGTTAATCAAGCATTACAAGAATGAACTTTCTGAAAAATACAATAATGACGGCTACGTCACCGTGCTTTCTGGTCTGAGACTTGCACCAAGAGATCCCAACAAGAACTCAGTACAGCTTGTCCTCCAATAGGAGATAAAATATAAAGGAAACTTCCTAGTTCTACTTCTAACTAATGTGTTCTACAATAGGAGATTAAATATAAAAGGAAACTTCCTAGTTCTAACTAATTCGCTATAGCGGGGTTTTGAGCCCATCAATGATATTCTGTTTTTTAGCAGTGGAGTTCTATTTATATAATTTTATTAAAGAATAAAGAGGTTCTTTTTTTGAAAGTAAGAATAAAGAGGTCATCAAGAAATATACATGTTATTTTGCAATTTAGACATGCAAAAGTATTTTTTTTTCTTATTTCCTATGCTAAAACGACAGATATATGCGGTTACTATGTCAATAGTAATGTTGATAGGCAACTAATTAATTCTTTTTCCATTTATCTGACCACAGTTTTTTGAGGGGTTCCATTGCTTATATTATTTTAGGGTCTCATTGTCTTGAAAAAATGATGATTTGGTAAATTTCATTAGAATTGCAGGTATGTAGCCAGTAATACGGGTCCAATTCCAATTTGTAATTTGCATTTGCCATGCATAGTTTTAGTACATGAACTAGGAGATGTTAATCAAGCATTACAAGAATGAACTTTCTGAAAAATACAATAATGACGGCTACGTCACCGTGCTTTCTGGTCTGAGACTTGCACCAAGAGATCCCAACAAGAACTCAGTACAGCTTGTCCTCCAATAGGAGATAAAATATAAAGGAAACTTCCTAGTTCTACTTCTAACTAATGTGTTCTACAATAGGAGATTAAATATAAAAGGAAACTTCCTAGTTCTAACTGATTCGCTATTTTATAGGTACACTGAATAACAAATAATTAATCGTACAAACAAGATAATAACAAAGCAGTTTTATTTGGCACCTTAGATATATTGTAGCGGAGCCCTTCAATTAAAAAATTTAGGGGATTAAAACCCAAATAAGGAATCGGGCAATACGATTTTTCATGATTATTTGATTAGGACAGCACATATATTGTGTGAGTATGGGGCCTATGGGCTATTGTAATAAAAAATGATAAAAAACAACAAAGCAATTTTTATTTGTTTGTTCTTTTGCGAATTAATGATGTTATATGTATGTATAGTTTAATACAGTGATTGTTTGTCGATATTATGAGTAATTGTTATATGTCAGAATGATCTCTTATATAATTTTTCCCTATATTTTTTTTTAGAACATTTGGAGAGGGCTCAAATCCCCATCCAAATGTTGCTTTTTTTTGTATATATTTTACATCTATTTTTTACAGATTTAACAAAAGAAAAAGAAATATACAAATTATCCGTAAAAAGTCTAACTATCCTAACTACAAATGATGTGTAAAATCTAAACGGGCCCAATAATCTTGGCCCCGATTGTTTTATATAATGAACAAATAACCATTGTTCTAAGAATCACTGATTCCGAAAAAAATATAACATTTTCAATATTTAGTTAAATATATAAATAAAGATTGACTAAAATACTTAGCTAAGTATTCACTTTTTTTTAAGTAGCATTATTTTGAAAATTAATTGAGCAAATAGCACCCATTTCAAAAAAATTGGCCATCTAGCACTTCCGCCAGATTGGCTGGTGGTACAGGATTTTTACCATCAGAAATCCCGGTGGAAGAGACTATTTTTTTCATTTTTTTTGATCTGGAGGTTCAAAAAACGTGGAAAAATAAAGTCTACCGTCATGATTTCTGGCGGTACAAATTCTGTACCGCCAGAATAGCTGGCGGTAGTGCTACTTATTGAAATTTTTCCATATGAGTGCTAGTCGCTCAATTTTTCTCAAAAAAGTACTACTTAAAAAAAAGTCCTAAATATATGATGTCTTCAACATAGAGAGTTTCATCCATTGGATTTGTATTGGGATTCATGATAAGCACAAAATTTGAGATAAAATTCATAAAAAGTTGTGCATATCTTGAAAAACACAAATCTTAATGCAAATTCACTAGATGAAACCATCTAAGTTGAAAACCCAAATACATAGCTACGTAATATATATATATATATATATATATATATATATATATATATATATATATATATATATAACTTATTCGGACAACGGTGACAACATTCACTATATTTTAAAATCTAAATTGCTAACTCAAATTTAAACCATACGGATGAAATATATATGTTTTAAGTATATTATAGTTAAATTTTCAAAACAATTGGAGGTTATCATATATCATCAAAATATGTATTTATATTTGTAGAAACATGATACAAAAATATATACATATTTTGATGGTACATGATGGTAATTATATAATTTTCTGATTCTTTTGAAAATTGATTCACAACATATAAAAAATAAAATAGCATGTTAAAACAGTATGTTAAAACAATATATATAAATTTTAAAAGTACAAAAAAGGAAAAAATACATAAAGAATAAAAACAGTATATAGAATAATAAAAACAATGTATATATCGTCTGTCGTGATCTGACGTGCTACAATGCCGTCATGATATCAGATGTCCCTAAATTTTATTCAGACATAATCCACTCTGATGACACTTGTTAGGATTGTATAGTCTGATACCAATAAACCCTAAATCGACCCGGTGAATTACCAATAAATGGGAAGTGTACCTGAATATTCCTCATGTACAGAAATTCCTGCATGTACCAAATCGTACAAAAGTTTATATGCAAATGGGTCTTTAAGAACTATTCAGAAAATTTTATATGCAAAATGGGTCTTTAAGAACTGCTCAGAATCCCATTAATGACTGATCTTTTGAATTTTGTATCTTTGGCTTCTCTTTTAAACAGCTTGATTTTCTCTTTTGAACGGATTAACCAGACAACTTTTATCAAGCGTATACAGCTCCTCTGTTTACTGTTAAAATATATAGTTTAGCCTTGTTTGACTCGTTTCATCTTCTTTCATACAAATCAAAGAATTATATTGACTAGTTACATGTGTTATACAAACACAATCCACAAATGTGACCATCGAAATGCACCCGAACCAAAATGCGCCTACCACATGTTCCCTATCTCTCACACAAAGGAATCATACCAAATATTATTCATGTATGCCTCATGTGCGCCTTATTCTAATTATATGTCGTCATCTAAGCTTATCTTAATTGGTTTTTCTTATCTCAACGGGAATTGATTCCCATCTCCTCTTTACACCTTTCAAAAAATGTTGTTTTAATGGATGCCAACGCTTAAATCGGGGGCCGGACGGGAATTTTATTTGTAGAGAGGCCAAAAAGAGTATATGTACAATATTTTAGAAATTACATATTTTGTGGTTTTCTTGTTTTAATGTTGAATGATTTTTACAGAAACAATGTTTAGTTTATTCATGCACGAATAACGGTAGAAATAGAGACTCCAATTCAGTCAAAAATATATATTCATTAATATATGGACATCCAATATCATGATCTCCAAATACTAATATCCAAACTAGAATAAAAACTACGAGCATTAATACTGTACAACTATTTATATAATTATATAACTGAATTATAGGTATCTAGTAATCTAGCTAGCATTATTCATTCATACATCAAAACAAATATAAATCCATTAGCATCATAATTCAATTTTATTTGTGACATTTGATGTGTCACGAGTTATTGAGTTGCTCTAGCACGTGGAAAAACAGAGGACACATATACTTACATTACCTAGATTTTTCAATTTAACTAGTTCGCTTATGCAGTTTCTAATGCCAAAGGAACAAACTCCATTTTTTATTTTATCTTTTTTGAGATTCAACAAATTAGTTTGAGAGATTTTGTTAAATATGTACTATATAATTGTATATAATTATATTTGTCGGAACTTTAATCTATGACCTCTTACTACAACATGTAAATATTTTTCCCAATTAGACTATTGGCCATTTGAACATACTCCATTTTATAAAATTTTATAATTTGGTGTTAACAATGGAGGACCTTAATCCATATATATTGCTGGAATCCAATTTTATTACTAAGAACCCGAAGAAATATGCGTCAGAAATCATATGATTGAGGGAGAAGCGGCATAGAATACAAATGTACAAAGGATGGTGCTACGAGTAGGAATTAAATCAATATGAACATCAAATAATTTGATGAAATGATATTTTTACCCTTGAGTGTGGTATCAACTAAACAAATTCAAAAAAGAAACATAATGCAAAAATATATTTGGATCTCTCTCTAATTATGGACGTTCAATGACTATCATGTATTTGAGAAATATGAAAGAACGCCTTAGCCCAAACATTATCTTCAAGAGGACATGGACTCAGGTTACGGAGGGGAAGAAACATTGCTTAAGGACAAACTCTATTCCACCATCGTTTGCTAATTATTTTCTTAACGTTTGTATGTTAATGAAATAAGGATTGAGAGTGTAAGGCTTGAGGCCTAGCACCAGTAGTAAAATATACATTAAATTAAACTTCATGAAAATTCTGAGACAGGCAATCAATCGCCTAGTTCTTTCAAAAAATAATTTTTTTGATGATCAAGGCTCAAACCCATTTCGTCATATCTTCCTCTTTAATTATAATGGTAATATTTTCTAGTTTATTATGATACATGAATTTTTATTAATTCTATTTTATCAGTGATACATGAAATTTTATTCTTGTTATAGAAATTGATATGTTTGTTGGATAATTCCAACAGATGCAGATGACTATTTATTTTTTGTTTAAAAATATGAAAAATGTGTAATAGAATTGTCATCAAATAATTAAAAGAGAAATTACGAGACGAGGTAAGAAAAGATTATTTTAAATTGAATCTTCCAATAAGTGTATTTTGAGTCTTTATTTTGAACGTTCTTTAACTCATTTAATCGGCAATTGTAAACAAGTTTAAAAATGTCCTATTAATTAGTAAAGTATTTTTTGCTCTTTTCATAACATTTCCTGTGCAAATCATGTCACATATAAAATTACAATTGTATGGAAACATATATTTATAAAGGGAAACCCAAAATCACGACGGGGTTGATAGTGACTCCGTAGCGACCGTATACTATTTCTTCCGTGTTTCTATATATCGTATATATTGTTTTCATTTTTCAGATATATACTATTTTCCTTTTTTACTTATATACTGTTTTCTATATACTATTTATTTTCAGTTAATATACACTCTATATACTCAAAATATGTATAATATATATATATGCGATTATGTGATTTTGATGATATATGATGGCAATGATATAATATTCTGATTCTTGTGAAAATTAATCTACAACATATTCAAAACATATATATTTCATCCGTACGGTCGAAATTTGAATTTTTGATGATTTAATATGTATTTTGGACCGTATGTTTTCCACCCCAAAAACATACGTATGTTTTTTAGCTACACTCTTCTCTCTCTCTCTCTCTCTCTCTCTCTCTCTCTCTCTCTCTCTCTATATATATATATATATATATATATATATATATATTTTTTTTTTTTTTTTTTTTTTTTTTTTTTTTTTTTTTTTTTTTTTTTGATGCTGCAGCAGGTGAAATGCCAGTGCTGAGATTCTCATTTCTTAAAAATTTAAAGTTCTTTATAATAAAAAAAAAGTAGAAAACAGAAACTCAGAAAGCTACATGAAAGCCGAAGCTTTATGATTATAAACAGAGAATGAACACATATCCCTCTTTGTCCCTAACTCTAGCAGTATTCACTCCATTTGTCCGTTTGCTGAGCGATTTCTTCGAAGATCACCTCCTTCATCGGTGTTTTTTGTGATAAGATGAGTCGATTGCGTGCTTTTCAGATGGACCAATACATACTTAATCAATCCGTGTCCCATGCTCGTCGTGCCTCCTTGTTCTTTGCTAAGCTCAACATCCTCCAGAAAACCGTAATCCTGATGGCCAAGTCGGAATCGCGCCCTGATTATCTTTTTTGTTTTACTTATGCAAACTTGTTTTTTTACATTAGTTGCTTCATATATTCAATATATTATATATAACATAAATAGAGTCAAATGATATATGAGGGACTAAATATTAAATCCTTAAGGACTAGTACATGACTTTCAAAATTATAGGAGGGGGGCTAAGGCTTCTTCTAGCGACCCCTTGGTTCCGTCCATGGATATAACAGGTTCCATTTATAAAAACATGAAATCAAAGTTAAACCCATTCTAGTAAGGAGTAGTTAGACACCACCTCATCTTTTCAAAAACTTTGGTTTCGAAATTTGGAAAAAGTGGATCTCTTTGAAAATAGATAAGACGTATGATCCCAACCTATAAATATTAATAAAACATGAACTTTTTGTTTTCTATCAGCATCTTCGTAAGTACCACAATTTTGGAATAATGTAGAAATTAATAAAGTAATCGAAAGGTACTTACAAAGGAAAATTTAGTGCTGCATACCTAAACTTATGGGTTTCTGAAAATAAAATAGCAGTTGCTTCATGATCAATTAATAATCTTTCTTCAATCTGAATATATCATGAGCACACGTTTTCAAAATGAAGTGTTTGTTGACTGATTTTCATCTATAAGAATAATAATAATTACGGCATAGCAAAGATTAAAAAAAAAAAATTAGATATTGTCATAAATTATCAATAACAAACTCGATTTTTTTCACAAAATTTTCTTCTCTGATTGAATTTGATGTTTTAAAACTTTGATTGTTTGTTAATGGAAATAACTGTGTAGGTCATCTAAAATTGCTTATTCATGTAATTTTCTGTCAATGCAGAAGGGAAGTCATAAAAGAAGCGAATGCATAAGATCTTGCCTCCAGCGAATGCATAAGATCTTTCCTCCAGCGAAGCTTCTTTGTTGGAGTTGCTCTTGTTCTGTTGATCCGTAATCACAAAAGGATACGCCAAATCCCCTTTTGAGCATTTAATAGCACTATACCAAATCTCTCGTATGAATTCTTTATGCTTAAGAAAAGGAGGAAGAATCTGTTTTTATACTAGATATTGTATTGTATATAGCAATGTTAAATCAACAAAACTATAGTTCAATAATCTGGGTTTGGCTTAGGCCACGTTGGTTTATGATAAACTATAATATAATTGAATAAACTAACATTAAGACACGTGGGCACATGTGCTAGCATAATTGCTGAGGCAAATCATTTGGACGATTAATAATACATCAAAACTACTCGTATCTCATGCTGATTTTCTTTTTGGTACGGAGACCTTTATGCAGATTATATTCGTCAGTCGTTATAAATTATCAAATCAATATTGTTTCACGTCAACAGCATAGTCTTGCAAATGTTATTGTAATCCATATAGTTGAGTATCTTGATTAAAATAGTAGAGATCGGAGATTGAAATGCGTACCAAGAGTAGAATATTACAATTTTATTTCTTTCTACAAAATATTTCTCAAGGACTCAAAAAAATAAAAAACATCAAGAGTCGTGTATTGTTGAGGATGATACTTGAAAAATTTAATTAGTAATGTCAGACCTCGAAACGAAAACGAAAGAAGAGAGATTAGTCTCATTTAAGTTATTGAAAGAAAATAAATTGCTTAACTAGTCAAGTGCATTTATTACTAACATCAACTAAATTTAAATTTTTCAAGAAAAGGTGGTAAAAAAATGTTTGGTTGGATTGGATTCATAATTCTACTTGGCCTCTAACAAATGATATCACAGTAAAATCCTGAAGTTACTATCGTGCGAACGAGCACATACATGCGTATTAAAAAAAAGACCAGAGATATTATCGTGAGGCGCAAAACGGTAAAGATATCCACTGATATGTACTAGCACATGACTGTGACCACGTGTTAGTTCTCATGACGATGTCAAAAGTTTAAATGAGAGAATTTGGAACACCCCAAAATCAAATTGAGATGAATGTGGATTAGTTGCACCTTGAGAAGTTAATATGTGGATTTACTTAATTTTCATGTGCATTTACTACTAGCAACCAAGTTTAAGCATTTTTAAAGCCATGTGTAGGCATGTTTGGGTTGGTGCTATGTCAATAAGTCACTTGAGTTCTAACAAATGGTATTTCAGAGGTAAAAATCTCAACGTATTATCATGCAGCCGAAGACGAATAGATATCGGGAGAAGCCCGGTGGGTAATCGTTTGACATGAAGATAAGTACGAATATGTAATAAGACGAGACTAAGATCACTTGTTAGTTTTTATGAGTGTGTCAGAAATTTAAGTGGGGAAAATTAGTTTTATTCCGGAACGAAAATTAAAGAAGATGATATAGTTTCACCTTGAGTTATAAAACAAAAATAAGTTACATACATAATTAGCCAAAAATATTTAGTACTAATATCAACCAAGTTTAAACATTTTAAGGCCAATGATATGGACATGTTTAGTTGGTAGACTTGTAATTGTACTTGGCCTCTAACAACTAAAACTTCACAAAATAAATATGGCACTACATCATATCTTGCCTACATGCTAAAATAAAATGAAATAACCTAAAAATACCGATTTTGAGGTTAGAACAAGGGATAAAACATGGATATAGATAGTTGACTTCTCATGATAGTTCATATATAGTTGGGAATCACGGTTTCAATGAAGTTGTGGGTCATCCATATTCCCGGGTTCTATAGAAAGTTCTGAACAGTTAAAACTTTCTCTAACTTGTGGGCGAGGTAAATTGCCAAGAAGTCTTTAAATCTTTCGCATGCTTCGTTTCCACATAATAAAATTTGAGATTTGATATCTCAATTGAGGAATTTGCTCGATAGGAAATACTTAGCCAAAGAGGAGAGGTTGACAAAATTGATTTCTAGAGATTCTATAGAAGGAACCCATGGGCAAAGATTGTAACAATATTCTAGCCATTACTTCAATGAAATATGAATAATCTAAGACAAATGTCCTCAATGGATACACCATTTAGCTTGACAATATTGCAATACTCAAGAAACGGAGGTGAAGGTTATGGTCTTGTTTGGTAAACCACCAAATTGATTTAATTGATATTGTTGAACCATTAAGGAGGATTGGAGTTCAACATTTTGTAGCTCGGTTTTTAGATTTATTATGTATTGGCTGCTTGGTGTGGAAATACTCTCAATGATATCATCTTTGGAATCTCGAGCTGCTCATTGGTTGGGTTCATGATAGATGTTCAAATTTAGACCGTTATTGAACTCAGGGTAGTTTCCTTAGATATGCTTGATGATCGACCCTTTTTAATCAGTGGTTAGGGCAGAGAGTTTTTTTTTTCCAGTAATACGCAATAAGCGATCGTCTATTGTTGTTTATATTAAAATAAAACATTCGTATTTACAACCAGTTATACAACTACCAAAGAAATGAAAAAGAATTTTTTTTTATAGAAGTTACAAATCCCCCTAAAACCCCTACTCGCCATAATCAAGATTTACGTCCCTAATTGTCTTTCCACTTGAGCACAGTTTTAATGGTTCTTGCTGCAATTGCTCGATGATTTGTAGTGTCACCGTTGAAGATACGATTATTTCTTTCCAGCCATATGAACCACGACCATGTTAGCCAAATAGAATCCCAACACTTTTTTGTGGTTATATCCATAACGTTTTCCTTCTGTAGCAAACAAAAAAATCTAGGATTGTCGTTCCGCTATTAATTAGAGTAATATTTTCATTTTGTGCTAAGTAGTTCCATACCATACCTGAAAATTCACATTGACTAAGGATTTTGTTTTGTTGATTCTATAGCATTTTTACATAAGAAACATATAGACGGGCCCACGATGCCTCTTTTTTGAAGATTTGGGAATATCAGAATCTTATTATTTAAAGTTAGCCATGCGAAAATCTTCAACTTGAGAACTCCTTTGATATTCCATAATCTATGTACCCAGGCACATTGTACCCGTGGATTTATAATGAAATTATATGCCAATCCCGAAGTAAATTCCCTGTTGCTAGTCCATCATTAGGTGGAGTTTATATTTCTTTCTAAGGAAGTATGGAATAAGGGGGCTAGGGAGATTAGATCTTTGATGAAAAAAGAAGAACTTGATCGGGTATGTTTGTGATGTCATTTTCATCAGTTATATTATATAGTTGTCTCAGAAAAGAGGTCCAATTGTAATTTTCTTCATTTTAGATTTGCCAGAGTGATTTTAAAAGTAATGCATTATTTCTGACTTCTAGGTTCGGCAACTCTCTGTCACCTGATTTCTTTGGCAAACAAACTTTATCCTATTTAACAAGATTGTGTATCGGAGCGCACTCTTTATCCTCGTGCCAGAAGAATTTGTGTATGGCTTTGTTAGGTTCATTAATTATCCTTTTAGGAATTAAGAAAGCTTGCATTAAGTATGTCGGCAAGAATGATTAAACCGTCTTTATTAAAATCCTTCTCCCTCCACACGAGAGATATTTTTCCTTTCACCCCGCTAATTTATTATGTGTCAGCTTTATCACAGGCATCAAGCATAGCTTAGATGGTATTTTGAAGGAGAGTGGGAACCTAGTTATTTCCTAGGAAGTTGTTGTTTCTCATAACCTAATATATATTTGATCACATTATGTAAATCATTCGGGATTGCTATTTGGAAGAACCTGCTTTTATTTTTATTTATTTTAAAGCCAGAAATCATGCCAAAATATTCCAGAGTTAGGTTAATAATTTTTAGATTATTGGCATGTGTCTCACAAAATATGAGGATATCATCCGAAAATTGTAGCATTGTTGGCATCAGTCTTGCTGCTACAGTTAGTATTGGGTTTAGATTCTACATTATGTGTTGAAGTTCATCCACGGCAAGTAAACACAGATGTGAGAATAATGAGTCCCCTTCCCGTAGATCCCTCTTATGGAAGGAAAAAAGGTCATGTCTGACCATTGAAATTCAGCGAAGAGCTTGATGAAATTATCTACTACCGACTGTTTCTTTATAAAAGCAGTTTGATTCATATTAATTAGTTTAGGAATCACCGTTTGTAATCTACTTGCCAATACTTTTGTTATTATTTTAATGGGTGCGGAAACCACGCTTATCGGTCTAAAGTAATACTTTAAATATCGATATAGCGGTCTGTAGCTTCTTGGCTTTTTTTGTAGCGGTAGCGGACGCTATTACGGCGCTACGCCTTATAGCAGAAATGTCATTTTTGTATGGTTATTACAAATCCTTCAATATAAAAAAAATCAAACCACCAAAATAAAAACACCAAAATAATGTATAATCAGACATACATCACACAAAACTCATTGTACATAATTAAACATACCACCTAAAATTCCAAAATAATTGAATTTTTTTTCCACAATTAACACCGCTATAGTGCTCTTTTTTCTGCTATTAACACCGCAATAGCGGCGGTAGTTTCGTTGCGAGTTGCATTCGATAGTATATTTTCGCTATTGAGGCGCAATTTGAAACATTGGTCTAAAGTCATCCACGTCTGCTGAATTTGTTTTTTTTGGGATTAACGTGATGACCACTTTATTTATTTCTCAAAGGTCTAATTTATTATTATTGAAGGCGTCGGAATCATAAGCTCATGTTTTATCAAGTCCCATTTTGGTTGAAAAAGTTCTGGAGGGATCCCATATGGGCTCGACGCTTTGCCTTTTTGTAAAGATAGAGTTGCCTCTTTATTTCAGCTTATGTTAACGGGGATCCTAAACTTGCCAACTAACTCTCATATTCCCATTTGTTGTAGAACTGTGAGAAATTCAGCTGACCAGGATCATGTTCCCCCTTTACCTAAGATGTTTTCGATAGTAATGTATGAACGTTAGAGTTATTTCCTTTGGGTCTCTTATAACCGTGCTATTAAAATTAATGGAGGTTATAAAATTGTTATTTTTTTGTGCTGATGCCAGTGCATGGAAATACGATGTATTTTTATCTCCCAATTTAATCCATGTGCATGATGAGAGTTGTTGTAATTTCTCTTCACTGATATTTGTTAATTCTTGAGCTTTTTCTCATAATTTATTTATGAGGGTGCTTTCCTCACTAGATAGTTCTAGTCTCTTCTCCGATGTATAAGCCTTAAATTGCTGATTCACATGTAGCAGTTGTAGATTTTCTAAGATTGAATTTCTCTTTGGCCCATATATACAATAAGGTGATCAATTTTTCACATTTAATAGCAAAGTTTCTTTGTGTATTAGTGTGGAATTTGTTAGTGCTACTCTAAATGGGTTCTAGAATGTCATTAATTTTATTGTATCTTAACCAGTATCTTTCTAATTTGAGCACTTGTTGCCTCTCCCCTCTAGTTTGGCTCTTTAGAGATAGTAATAATGGAGCACGATCGGAGATAATGGTAGGTAAATCATTGAGGAAAATTTTCAAATGTTGTTGTAAGAATTCATTAGATAAAAAAAATGCTCTATCGAGTTTTGAAAGTGCAGGGCTAATTCTTCAACTAAACCATGTGTATAATCTCCCACTAAGAGGTGGCTTAAACAGACTTAAGTTGTTTATTTTATGATTAAATTTGTTTATTGTTCTAGCGTATGATTATGTTCATTTGATTATGTTCGATACCTTATGATATTAAAGTCCCCAACTAGAATCCATGGAAGGTTGTTATTTTCATGTAATGTAGTGTGTTCATTCAAAAAGTCAATTCAAAAAGTCATTTTTCTTGTTCTCATCTACCGGTCCATAAATGTTTGATATAAGGATTTTTTTCTCCTGACTTATTTGATAGAATAGTATTTAAGGAGAATTGCATAGTCCATGCTATCATGATACCTCCATTGGATCATGTGGTGTCTTTCGCAACATAATTTTTAAATCTTGCCGTGTTAACCCGCCTCATTTTAAAGAAGTCACAATGAGTCCATTTAGTTTTAAGCAAAGAATTCTGAACAACATTGCATTTATTTGATGAACCTAATCTACCCAAGTTTCATAAAATAATATTTAAATTGTCTAACATTACAAATGGGCGGATTGGGTCGGGTACGAGAATGGTCGGTTGGGTTAAACGGGTCATTCGGGTCACAGGCAATTGGGGTTTCGGATTGTTCGGGTCTCGGGTCATTGGGGTTTCGGATTGTTCGAGTCTCGGGTCGTTTGAGTCTCGGGTTATTCAGATCTCTGGTAATTCGGGTCTTTGGTCTTTCTGGTCTCGGGTCAGGCGGGTATAGGTTAACGGGTAATTGGGTTACTAGTCATCCGGGTCTAAGTTTCGGGTAATTCAGATCTGTGTTCAATTTGGTTACGGGTCATTAAATTCTAAGTTTGAATATTTAGGTTTAATGTTTCTAATTACAGACACCATTAGGATAGCCTATTGGTTATGGTACTAGCCCCACTTTCCATAGGTGAGGGGATCGAATCTCGCGTCTAGCAGGATTTTAGACAAATTTTAAAGGGATTTTCAGATAAAATTAGATGTGTTCTCTCAGCATGTGCGTGTGGTTAGCTTGTGTTGTGTACTTGTTCTGATTTATATATGAATCATTGAAGTGTTCTAGGCTAATAAAATAAGTATTATGGGTCAATCGAGTCCTTGCGTATCGTTAGTAAAATTTGAATTTGAATTTTGGATCAAATTTGATTATATGACATGCTAACTAGTCGTCATTAGCCTTGATTTTATCAAGTGTAGGTTTATAAAAAATTGCTAAACTATATTTAATTCTTTGAGACAATAGTATACATGAGTAATATAAAATAATATATTACTTTCTAAAATAATATAGTGGCATTATAAAAATATATAAAAATATTATAAAATAATATATAATACTAGCATAATAGTGACCATTCATTAACTACATTTAAGCTCAGGTCATTCAGGTTCAGATGTTCATGTGGGTCATTCTGGTTCGGTTACGGGTCATTTGGGTTCAGGTCGTTCGGGTCTCGAGTATTTCGGGTTTCGGGCCTGTTACAACCCGGACCCATTTTAGGCCCGAGATACAACGGTCGTACGACATTAAAAATTGTATTACAGTGGAAGAATATAAGGAATATATATGAATGTAGTATCTATAATATATTATATATAATTATATTTTTTTTTTGCATTTATCTTATTTTTTTTTCAATGTTGTGACGACGCTCAAACGCAGGTCTCCCAATTAAATGAACCTGAAAAATTTTATAAAAACAAAAGGATGAGTACAAAAATACTCAGTAAGGTATGCTCGCATACAATTAAAAAAAAATGATACTATTAAAATAAATGATTATGTAAATTCATATATAAAAATATTTATTTTAGTGAATATAACCATTAGAAAATAAAATTTGTGTTTGAGATATCTATTTCTTTCTCACTTGTCATCTCACACGAATAAAAACTAGAAAATACTCCATGGCATTGAGTACGCCATAGATACACATCTTTCCGAGCTCGTTATTGGGTGATTGGCGGCTCTAGCTTCCACCTACTAAGTACGGCCTTTCACCTACGTAAATCAACGGCCTTACGGCTTTATTGGTCTTACTATCACTTTTCACACATCTCACTATATCCCGCATACAAAAATATTTTCTTCAAAATATATATTATTCTCACATACTTGATTTTATGACTTGCTAAAATATCTGCTTTGAGCCATGTAAGCTCTAGTTATGTCAAAGAAATAGTTTTATATTAATATTAATTAAAATAATTAAGGAGAAAATGTATACGAGCAAGAATCCTTACCTCAAAAGACTCATGATTCGACTAAATGTGGTTTCAAAACTTGAATCCATCATGATTGTCAAAAAATAGTTACTCTGTTTAGAAAAAGAATTTCATTTGTAGTTTTATTATGATATGAAGAACTAAATATAAATAGAAGAATGATTTCCTGATTCAATGAATTATAATCATTAAATCTTGCATCTCATAAAATCAAAGAAAGAATGTACCAGAATACTAATTCATGCATTTGACATCTTAAAATTTTCTTATACACATTTAATCACTCTTGAACCAAGGATCATTAATAATGAATCTAGATGTTAGAAACCAACTGATTCATCGAATATGCAAATTTTCTTTAAAATATAATAATAATAATAATCATAATAATAGTAATAATAATAATAATAAAAAAAGTAATAATAATAATAATAATAATAAATAAATAATAATAATAATAACAGTAATAATAATAATAATAATAATAATAATAATAATAATAATAATAATAATAATAATAATAATAATAATAATAATAATAATTTAGAAATTATTAAGTTTCTATTTATCAAAATACATAAAATATCATTTTCATAATATAATGAATTTTGAAAATATGACTTGAAATTTTTAAATATTTAAATTTATAAAAATACCCCAAGATAAATTATTTATAAAAAATACGGGTTAGAACAGGGTCATTCGGGTTTCGGGTACTTCGGGTTTCAGGTTGTTTGGGTCTCGGGTCATTTTGGTTTCGGGTTATCTAGGTTTGGGTTGGTTTGGACTTCAGGTCGATGACTTGTCAACAATTTCGGGTTGGGAAGGATCGGATTTGGGTTTGAGTTGGTCAGGCGGGTTTTTTTGGTTTGGGTCAAATTTTGCCAGCTCTAGGCCTAACACATGGCCTTAAGTAAGGCATTTGTCTTTTAATAACTAAAGGTGAGATTAATTTCTCCTCTTTCCGTGTGTCGCAAACTCCACTCTCTTAAATTAATAACATTTCGTCAGAATCAACACGTGGTCTCAATCTTGTCCTATTACACATATATGCACACCTCCATAGTACGATGTACCATCTTCGTTAGTTTGTTCTGGATATGTATAAATTAGGCCGCAAGTTAGTACTCTCAGGATTTCAGTCTTATGTCATTTGTTAAAGTGGCCTACTAATGCAATACAATCAAAAAATATCCAACATAGTGGCCATTAAAATGCTTAAATTCACTTGTGATAGTAGCAGGTTCCATTGGCTATTTAAATAAGGCAAATATGATACCATGATGCACTGTAGCACGATCAAATCATAATAAACTTTATATATACTGTTTCTCCACTTTACAATATATTATTTTTTGTTCTATATACTATTTTTACTATTTTAGATATATTTTTATTTTTATGCATTTTTTACTTTTGGAATTTGTATATGCTGTTTTAATATACTATTTTGCTTTTTATATACTGTTTTCATTGTTTACATATATACTGTTACAAGAAATGAATTATATATACTGTTTTTCAATTTTATACACTAGCTGTATATACTATCATTATGATTTTGACGTGTTACAGTGCATGGTGACATATCAGGTCCCTTTAAATAATTCATTTTTTTTAATATATCATTCATATAGTGGAAATTTTATACTGGAATACCCGCTTAGAAAATCGTATTTATGTACTATAAGACAACTACCTATCTATAAAACATTAGTGCAGAAGAATTAGAGCTAACGACATGTACCCGACATATTTCCGATATTACCGTTTGTGTCATATATATGAGAAACACATCATTAAACTCACTATGAAATTTTAGGCTCATTAATATAGAATCATATGAGACAAGCAACTATATATATATAAATCAAGGTAAATTTCATCCTAGGTCACTCAACTGAGTTTTAACCAAATAAGTCACCAAATTTTTAATTATCTCGTATAGATTACTCAACTTTAAATTTTTCCAAATTAGATCACTTCTTTAATTTTTCATCTATTTATTGGCAGAAATGACACATGTAAACCCTAAATCCACATCATCGCTGACTTGAGCAGACAAATTTTCGTCTCAAGTTGAATAAAATCATGGGAGGCCACTGAACCTGTAAATTGTATTATCGTGGGGTCACTCAACTTTTAAATTGTATTGGTCACTTTTTTCAAATTCTATCATCATGAATCACTCAACTTTTACATTTTATTAATATGAATCACTTACCTTTAAAATTTTGGGTCACGTAACTTTAAAAGTACATCATCTCAGATTACCCAATGGTAAAATTGTATCACTCTAGGTCACTAAATTCTAAAATAAATACCAAAACCTTCACTAAAAATTTCTTTCCATTTTAGGAAAAACAATATTCTTTATAATTTCATATTAATATTTAAATTTAAAAATGTAAATTTTAAAACTTCCAATTTCAAATCAAATCAAAAATTTAAATTTAAAATTGAAATGTAATATTTGAATTTGAAGTTTGAAATTTAATATTTGAAATGTAAAATTTAAAGTTTAAAATTCAAATTTCACTTTTGAAATTTATAATTGAGTGACCTAGGATGATATATTTTTAAAGTTGGGTGATTTGAGTGATATAATTATAAAGTTTGGTGACTTTCATTGATAGAATCTGAAAATTGAGTGAGTTATGATGATATAATTTAAAAGTTGACTGGCTCATGGTGATACAATTTGAAAGTTGAGTGATCCAAGTAATATAATTTGAAAGTTGAGTGAGTAATGATGATATAATTTAAAAATTGAGTGACCTCTCATGATTTCGTCCAACTTGAGATGATTCGACGTGGTATACACGTGTTATTTCAGTCAATAAATGAATGAAAAATTAACGGAGTGACCGAATTTGGACAATTAAAAATTGAGTGACTTATGTGAGACAATTGAAAATTGATTGACTTATTTGGTCAAAACTCAAAGCAGAGTGACCTGAGTTGAAATTTACCCATAAATGTATGTAGCCAATGAGTACATCAACTAGAGGTGACTTTCGCTATTTCATTATCTTCATTGATGACTTAAATAGATAATAATATGTCTACTCAATGAAATATTTATTTCATTTGTGGGTTTGAATTATGTTCACATCGAAATATAGAAGTGCAACAAAGAGCCTTCTTTATTATATAAAAAAAGAAATATATGTTTGATTTAAAAAAAAAATCAAGAATGAATTAACAAAGCAAGCGTGGCTAGAAAATGAAACACTCCATCATATAATGAAATATGATGTATAAGAATGCGTTGTCAATTATAAAATATTATGTACAAATATTAATTTATTTTAATGAACTTTTTTAGATATATAGGATTCGAACTCCGGTTTTCCGGTCCCGTTTTAATCATTGAATGAACTTTTGCATGTAACTTTTTTGTGCATAACATCTCTTTAACTGGGATGACCAATATATGTTTTTTTCTTTGAATTATATAGGAGACTTGTATGATTCTCATATACCTTCAGAATAAATGTCGGCAGTCGGGATCGAACTTAGAGTCTCTCACTTATTCGATCGATGCCTTGACTACGTATAAGGATGTATTTTTAAAAATCTATTTTTTTCAGTAATTTAGTGCTTATCTTCTTATGTTTACAGATAAATGCACCATTATAATGTATCATGACCTTAATCTTTATGAGCCAACATAAAGATCATCTCCTTAGATATATTTCATCTCATTGAAACTTCTCTTGAATTGTATATGAAAATTTTATCGACATGTGTGGAAATTGACGAACTCTTTTGTCTTCATGATGTATGCGTGATAGACGATCAACTCCATCTCCTTTATGTATATATGGTGTACAATAAATTCATTCATATCCATGATATATTTATGGTGGATGATAAACTCCTTCATTTCGCTAATGTAGGTGTGGTACCTGATTAACTCCTTAATACGAATACATACATAGATAGATACATCAACAAGTATGTCAATTACAAATATAATCATATTATGCTTTCAGATCTAACATTTACAATATATAAGACTTGATGCATATGACAATCCCATGTAGGGATCAACTTATTAAAGAGTTCACAACTATTCAAAAGATCGCACCTCTTACAATTGCATATTTTTGGTCACACCACTTGGTCGCACATTTTAATCGCAATCTTTCCTTCATATCCTTGGTTGTATCCTATAGATCCATTATTTTCAAGCAAACTTTTGTCACATGCTTTGATCGCACCCTTTGATCAGATCCCTTGGTCGGAACCCTTGTCGAAACCTTTGATACACGTTGGTAGTAACTTTTGGTAGCACCCCTTAGATGCAATCTTTCAGTCACTTTTTGGTCGCATCCTTTGGACGCAACCTTTGGATTGTACGTGGTCTCACCCCTTGGACGCAACCTTTCGGTCACATCACATGTTCGCACCTTTTGAATTCAAATTTTGGATCGCATCCGTTGGTTGCATTTCATAGATGCAACCTACTGGTCACACCTATTGGTGGCATCTGTTGGTCGCACCCCTTGGACGAAATTTTTGGATCACATACGTTTGTCTCATCATTGTACGGATCACATACCATTGTAGCACCTCTTGGTTGAAACCTTTGAGCACAACCTTTCGATCACATTTCTTGATCGCACCCCTTGGATGCAACCTTTCAGTCGCATCTTTTTATCGCATGTCTTCGTCGCACCCCTTAACACAACCTTTGGATTGCACCACTTAGATAAAATCTTTCGGTCGCACCTTTTGATCGCATCTTTTGGTCACACCACTTGTATGAAACCTTGGAATCAGATAGTACCTTTTGGATGCAACTTTTTGTGGACCTTTTACGATCCCACCTTTTGGATGCACATTTTGGTCGCACTCTTGCATGGATCTTTTGAGGTCACACTTCTTTGATGCATATTTGTATTGCAACATTTCTATGTAACTTTTGGGGTCGCACCACTTTGGAAGCATCCTTTCATTAGAAGACATCTTTTCAATAATGTACATCATATTATTAGAAAACATATTAAATAAAAGATGTCCATCTAATTAACCTATGCATACATTTACTAAAATACATCTTTTCAATAAAAGATATCATTTTATTAGAAGACATCTTTTCAGCAAAAGACATCCTTTCAATTAACTTATGCATTCTTTCACTTTAGAATATTCAACACTATAACTAGAAATCGGAATCATAATTGATTTATAAATTTTATATATCAAATATATATATATTCATGATTTAATGGAAACACGAATGTTGCTCTGGTATTAGAATTTGGACGTACATAAACACACTGGAAAAATATCATCCAAAACAAACCGATGATCCGTGCTTATCGGTTAAATCAAAGAAATAATACGTAAAGATAACTTTTGGATTACACTTAACATGTGACACTCAAATCATGTTATTATTCAAATGCCTTTTCAATCCGTTGCCATCCAAACCGATTACTCGTCCGTCAAAACAATGTAGGTTGGATCGCGCTAAAGCCGTCTATCACAAACCCAAATCACCTCCACCAAAAACTCTCAAAACCCGATCTCAACTCCTTAGGACAAAACAGATCACAAGCGTTGTACACACACAAACATCTCTATTAGTATCCGTACGAAGAAGCTATTTGAAAATAGTGACAAAAACCAGAAATGCTAATATGTTGTTGTTCTCTTACACGAAAATAATTTATTTTTCTTTTCTCCTTTTTTTTATTCTTACAAAAGACGTAAAAATCGAACAATTTCATCTCATAAATAATAAGACACATTTTCATTCTTTTATCATATATATAAAAGAGTACACACCCTTTTACTCTTTTGTCATACAAAATAGAATGCACAATTTCTCTCATTTATCATACGAAATAGAAGGGTTATTATTATGAGAGAGAGAGTGAGAAAATGTGAATGAGCCAGCATAATTTCGGACCGCTCTAAATTCTTATAAGGAGAAGAGATGTGTCTTCACATCAAGATATGTGTATGACGCCATCAATTCTTATCCATATGATATCATTGTTATTTAGAAGACTCATCATATCAAGATAACCGATTCTATGTCCATAGTTTTTATAACATTTTATCATAAAAGATGACACATATATGCAACTCATCATATAAGGCCGTGAGAATTTTCTCTAGGTTCATCCAATGTTGGCAAGAGACTTCTCTAGTAAGACAATATGATTATGCAACTTAAGTGAATATCAGTGATCTGATTTTTACCTAATTAATGGTCTGTTCAAACAGAGTTATCATGCGTTCGAACGGACATGTACAAAATTGCACTCTCAAAGCATCTAGTGCTTGATCATTCTTTCATCATTTTATACATCATATATATACTTGTTTTAAGAGCATTTTCTTTCCTGTCTAGATGTTTTTTCTTGTGTGACCTTGTAGTTTTCATTTAATGCCGGCAACGATCTTCGAAAAATCGTAAGTTATGAGTAACCTCTAGACTTATGTCATCATTACTCAGATTATATAAAATGATTAGCGATCATAACCTATTCAAGTAGATGGTTATTTATTCCCTTTATTTCTACGATATACATGTTGATCACAAGGAACAGATCATGACATTCTTGAGTTTGATCAACGTCTATTTCCTGGTTGAGAGTTAGACTGAATGAATCAAAACAATATTAATAACACCGTATTAATCAATTTTGAGCATGACCAAGCATTTATTTCAATCCTAGTTCATCAGGGGGACAGAGATATCTCTCTCGAAATGAGGGAAATAAATTCCATCTTGGTCACTCCTAATCATCATCATGATTCAGTGTAAATACCCATGATGATTAATGGCTATCCGGTAAAAGATAATCTAAGGTCATATCAAAGTATACGGATCTACATATAGGAAATTCTAATGACCTCAGGTCAAAGGAACCAACACACTATTCGTTATGAGATTCGCAAATGACAATTACATGCATATTCTCATAGTGTGGTCAATCAAGTACGTGGTCACTAACACATACATATATTCTAGACTTGACATCTCCATGTCCATGATGAGAAGAACATGATCATCTAATATGTGAACATACTAGTGTAGATATGTAGCTTCTTACTTGAAGTATATTTATCTACATAAACATCATATGTATCACGGTTTAGAATGTCATTGTTAGTTCACAATTCTGCTATGAAACTCCATATATTCCGCTACACTTGTATTAAAATAACCTATGCACATATAAATATATGAAATATCTTAGATTAAATATAATATTTGCTAATAAAATCCATCAATCTAGGTCAAAAATATTTGCTTGGGCACAAAACCATCAACTTATAATTCTGATTAGAAATCAATGAAATAGTAAAAAATAAGGGTATAATAAGCATTAAAGATGTTGTTTATATAAAGTCATTAACAATAATAAACATTAAAGATATTATTGCACTAAGAGATCTTGACAGAACATTAGGCTAAATTTAACAACTTTTTTTTTTGAAGGTTCGGAGCCTTCCGAGATATCATTGATTGAAATAAGGGTTTTAAAAATTACATAATTTATAGTATTATAAAAGTGAAGTAAAAGAAAAACTACAAGGAATTTGAGTTCCTAATCTCTTAGCAGTATTGTCTCATTTTGGCAGATTGAAGTTCGCTCTCTGCTAGAACCTCTGTGTGTGAAGGTCTTTGTTGTCGAAAGATGTGTTGGTTCCTCGTCTTCTAATTCATCCAACACGTGCTCAACCATTCTATATCCCATATTTCACGTCGCTCTTTGTCTAGACTCTGACTCTAGATGATCCAGAAGTCAGCAATGTCAATTGCGAGGTCAGAGTCTCGACCTTTTCTTAGCCAAATGTGACGTGAGAAGTCATAGTGGAGGAATAGATGGATTGCCGTTTCGGTAGTGTGTTGTCTACAAAGAGTGCATTCGTCTTGGTTCGGCCAGTCTCTTTTGATGAGGTTATCTTGGGTCATTAATCGACCTAATAATATTTGCCATCCGAAGAAACATACCTTCTCTGGGCATTTCATCTTCCACAACCTAGGGTTGTGCTTCGATGAGGTGTGTGCTAGATGTAGTAGATTATATTCAGATTTTGTCGTGAATTCCCCTGAGACTTTCCACCTCTATCAGGGATTGTCTGGTTGTGATGAAGGATTCATAAGGGCGAGCGCGAGAAAAATGTCTCTCGCTTCCGTGTGTATTCCGATGTCGGGTGAGGCTATTAATTTTTGGAAACTAATAGCTCCATTTAGCACTTGTGCAACCGACATGGAGTCGTCTCGCATGATTAGTCTGCAGTGTAGGGAGTAACTGTTGCTAGTTTACATCAATTTACAATAATATTTTTTTGACAATAATTTACAATAATGTTAAAGTACATAACATACTGGTGCATTTATCCCTTGTATTTATTGGGGCCAACTTTCCTTTTTTTCAACTTAAAGTCAGATTCATCCATCATTTCAATATTTTGAGCAGACCAATTTTTTTCAAAAAAGAAACTTCAATAACTATTGCTTCAAGAGTTCTATTTGATTACGGTAATGATTAAGTAACTGAATGAGATATAAGAAATTGAGGATTCAAATTTTATCGACAACAATTGAATATTTTGAGTAGGGTACGAGTATTTTCTTTTTCTTTTTCTTTTTAGAGTAAATTTGGAGGAACATTAAAAATGATTATGTTATTGAAAACATAGCAGGTCCTAATTAGGTTTTGTAGCAGAAATCAAATTAGCCAGAAGGTTGACGCAAATAATAATATCTTCTCATTTACCCGTATTCCATATCATATCATTATTAAATTATATTATAAAACTATAAGGTGCTATATTATTTATGTTAGTCACTCTCAACTATTTGATATATTTTATTAAATAGATCCTTGAGATCACCTTTTGAAAAATTTACCCTTTGCCTTTTTTGTTTAGGAATTAGTTTGCTTCACATGGCAACTAATAATACTAAATAAGAAAAACAGCAACATCTTGAAAAAAAAAAAAAAAAGAACAAAATCTAAACCACACAACATAAAATTCAAACCAAAAAAAATGTGTATAATAATGCGCTACCATACTGTCTCCAAAATTAAGTCTCATAAACTATTGGAGTACAATCTATTCCAGCGTGGCAAACTTGCTTTAGGCAAAAACTCCACTTAAAGAGCCATGTTGGAGGTCCATCCCTTTCATCTTTAAAGGGAGATATTGGTTCAGTAGAAGATATTGATTCATCTTTCTCTCTTTTTTTGCCTTGTGGTATATTGATTCATCTCTTTGTCCCTCCCTCTCCCGTAGCTTTTCTAGACCTTAGTTGAAAGCTAGGTCTCTCTCTCTCTCTCTCTCTCTCTCTCTCTCTCTTCAGAATTGAAGAGTTGTGTTTAGACTCAAGACTCTCTCTCTCTCTCTCTCTCTCTCTCTCTCTCTCTCTCTCTTCAGAATTGAAGAGTTGTGTTTAGACTCAAGACTCTCGCTCTCTCTCTCTCTCTCTCTAGACCTTCAAAATTCAACGATTGTTGTAAGAATCAAGGAGCTCTCTGACACACACACAAACCCGTGTGCTTGTGAGCGCACACACAAAAAGAATAAGAGCGAGAGATAAATAGATAACATGGATAGTAATAACTTTGGATGGGGCAGTAGCGGCAGTCCAAGTTCTTCAAAAAGAGGGAAGAGAGACAAACAAAGGCAGCCACAAAGAGGTCTTGGAGTGGCGCAACTAGAGAAGATTAGAATTCAAAGCGAAATGGCCGAGTATAATCTCCCTTCAATTCAATCTCCTTTCAGTAATCTCAACATGGTCAGTAAATCTTAGCTAATTTTTTGACTTAATTTCTGCTTTACAATTTCTTTTGAATTTGTTTTGATCAACGATTTTTCCTATTTTGATTCAATAGTCTGATACGATGATCACAACATCAGTATCTTTAGCACCCTCTTCGATATTTGCCGTGCGACCGAATATTACAGTAAGTTGACTGTACTTTTGAAAATTGTACAACACATAAAATGTTTTTATTGAATTTTGTTTGGTTTGGCATGCTTTGGTTGCGAGTGATTTCACTTTTATTGTTTTCTAGATTGAATTGCAAAACAATCAATTCAACTGCAAATATTCTCATAAATATGCTTTGATTATTATATGCTGAGATTGGATTGCAAAACATACAAATCAATCAAAACTGCAGACAATATAACAATATTTGGAATTCAGTTGTTGTTCAATTTTTTTTTGTTCTTCTTTTTGCACGAAGGACCCAATTGTGTTTCAGTTGTGAGTGCGGAAATCTTCAATTTTGATTTAATTCATGTAATGCAGATGCCATTAGATGGACGAGACACATTTTACAGTCAAGCCCAGACAACCTCTCCTACGGTCAGGTGCTCCTTTAGGTCTACTAAATTTGATTCACACTTTAATTATATTTGCATGAAAAGTAACTTTGCTGAAACAAACGAGAAATCTTTTGAGTCGTAATATATTTAATTTCCTCTATATTTTTCATTCATATTTTCAGGCCTTTAGCTGGCACACCATCTAATATTTATCCGCCAAATATTTGTTCACATCCTACAGTCACTCTTCCACTCTTCGAAGGAGAACGCGAGGTTTGTAAAAAACATTATTATCTTGTATCATTTACAAAGGTTGGTAATATAGATTACGATTCATGTGTGATATTTCTTAACTAAATAGGTGCGCCGTTTGTCCATGTATTTAAGTAGAGTTGCAATTTAATCTTTGTACCTTTCATATTGGCAGCATTAATCTCTATATTAATCGAACAAATTAACACTTTTTATCTGAATTTTATAAATTCAACTTTACCCTTTAATTTTGTAAAAAGAATCTATATTATATCATTTTCATTAACTTTTGTTATCTTTTTCTACTTAATATTTTTGACTATAGATATATAAAGGGAAACAAAATCATATATCAAAATATTTAGGAAATATTATATTGGATTAAGTGTTTAGTATTTGTATTCAACATATTCAGGACATATTTTATGATTGTTTGATCAATAATAGGAATTGTTTGTCAATACTTTTTAAGGACAAAATGAGCATTTGTAAAATTTAGATAACCAGTTTTATAAAATACAAAGATTTAAATGCCAAAATATATACTATATTGATAAAGCTCGAACTCCATCAAAGTACATAGATGCATTTATCCCTTTCCTAACTTATGTCCATAAATTGTTGGGTTTAATAACATACTAGTTTTTCTTGTGTAGGATTATATGCGGTACCATGGTCGTAGATGGTCGACTGACACAAACAGTCAGAAGTCTGACTCGAGTGAAACTCAAGATTTGGATCTAGAGCTTAAATTGTGAACTTGTATGCAAATCATTAGATGCCTTCATTTGTTGTCAAACTTTTTAAGAAAATTTGTGTCAAACTTTGTTGTGATTATTATTTCTATAATCAAATATATGAAATTCTTAGATCATTACTACATCTTACAACAATTTAGATGAGATATATATGTTCTTTTCTGTTTCAATTAGTATGTATATAGAATTTCTATCGGCTCTATATGTTGAGAGTTAATTGAACAAGTGACGTATATTTCTTCTTTTATTTGAATAGTATCATATATCAACCCTATTTTTATGGTTCTTTGGCATGTTATTTTTACTGGTATGACAGTAGAAGTTGAACATCACTATTTTCAAACTTAAAGCTGAAATTTTTTCTTTTTATGTACCCTACAGTTGATAAAATTTAGTAACAACGTCAACTTGATTGCGGGATTTATTGTATTCCCTTTAGGATAACAATTGTGTCAAATTGATAGAAATATGTTTTATACTCATGATCATACTATCAATACGTTTATGCTGCGTTGGTCATGTCAGATTATTTTCAGATATGTTTTAATGCCGTTCACAGTTGTTATTTTTATTTATTATTCATAATTTTCAAATTCTTTGTGTCAATAATAACTCTTTCTTGGATTATCTCTTTCTCTAGGATATCACTTGTCTTCAACAGAAGTGTTGTATCTCAAGAAAATCAAATACAAGAAAAAAAAACAAAGAACATTTGCTTCATTTTTTTAATACAAAAATTTACTTTTTTGTTAGCTTCATTATAATTGGTTTTCAGATTTTGATTAGTTTGTTATATGACATTGAATTATCAATTTCTTGCATCCACCTTAATTTGTTTTAGAAAAGTTCAACTCTCAATACTCGTATAGTACTGAGAAGTGAATATCAGAAAAGTTACACTTTTGAACTACATATACGCTATTCACTACTTAGTACATATCATTCTTCTCAAGTGTTTTTTTTTTTCATCTTCTATTTTAAATGTGCACAATAATTTCATTTTCATGGTCAGTACTGGTACATTGGAAGCGTGGTCCTTAAAAAAAATGTTCCGTGGGTAAGTGTTATGTTTGATAGTTGAAATTTTGGAATCATAAATTTGATATTGCCAATGGGGGATATATATACAAAGCTGCATGCATGTGGCGTGGCCTGTATTAAACTTAGGCCTTGCTAACCACTTGATATAGAATTTCAAGTTTCAACTCCTTTTTTTCTCTGCTGGACAGAGGAGAGGCTTGAGAACTTAATCAGCGTACCCACTGGCCATGCAAAATACCATGCACTTGTGCAATTGGGGTTGTGGCTAGTTAATGCAGAAGGTGCAAGTGGCAAGTCCAGCTACGGTATGCAAAAATCCATTTGGGGCTGTACCCAACCTGCAGAGCTAGCAGGTCACGACTCTTCTTTTTCTACCTAAATAAAAAGGCAAAGTTGATTTCCAGCCATTGTTTGCGGTACCTACATTTTCCTCTTTTGTAGTTAAAAAAAGGGAAAAAATTTCTGTATAACCTGATATATTTTATTGGAAAATCTGAAAACACGAAGAGATGGAGCACACCCAAAAAATGATGGAATTATGTATATATCGTTTTTTCCGCTTTTCAATATAATATTTTTTCTATATACTATTTTCATTGTTTTTGACTTATATACTATTTTTTTTGAATTTTATATTATTTGGAATTAGTATCTAATGTTTTTCCACTTTTTAATATACTTATTTTTTCTACATATATTTTTTCTTTATTTATGTATTTACTGTTTACAAGAAATTAACCATATATATTATTTATTGCCTCTCTATATATCACAAAAAAAGAAAAAAAGGAAGGTTGTGCATCACGATGGGAAACTCTCGTCGTACTATTTTATTTGTATGAATAACTTTCGGATGAGTAAATTTACAGAAATAGCTTTTTCGCTAACCGAGTTGACAAAAGTAGTAAAAATACAGCTAGAAAAAGAGGAATTTTTTTTTCCATTTTTCCGAATAAAATATTTTGTAAATCTTTCGCCAGCTATGTGAGCAAAAATAAATATAAAAAATAAGCTATTTTTACAATAAAATTTATGTTTGAGGTTTTCAAACAAAAAAAGAGTTTTTTTTTGCAAAAAAGTTTTCTCACAATATTTTACAACACCTTGTATATTTTTATTTAGTTTCTCAGTTTTAATTTCTTTAAACTGTAATTAATTTATTTTTGAATTAGCTTTAATTTTTTTATCCATTAAACATTAATTAATTATTGGACTAAAATGTCACCCTATAACTTATTTTCATTTTTTGTTTACTTTATATTAAAAACAATATTTAATAATTTTATTGATTAAATATGATGGTTATATTTTTACTCTTTGAATGTATTTAGGATGCAGAACGAGTCCGTTAGCAAGCTCAGCAAACCATGGACTAGGGCAACTTACTTGGCCCAATTTACTAATATTTATATATTTGCAATACCTCCTGTATCAATTGTTTAATTTTTATTTTTTTCAGAAAATTTGGAGGGGGCTTAGTATCCCCTTCCAAATATATTTTATATATTTTGTAAAATATACAAAGGTTCCCTTTTTCTTTTTTACATATAACAAGAAAACGAAAAAAGAAAAAAAAATTAATTGGGCTATTTCTCTAACCCAGCAAAAGCCCAATCCCCTAAAAAATCTGTACAATGAAATTCTGGATTTTAAAGCCAGGTTTACCAACTTCCAACTCAACAAAAATGCAAAATTAAAATTCTGGAGTTTGGAAATATCTTTTAGGTCTTCAGACACTTAGTTCTCTTGCACGCCAATGTCTCTCTCGCTCTCTCTCTCTCTTCACTTTGAGCTCTTTGCGCTGTCATGGCTGAAAGTTCTATTTTCTTAGTTCTTTTCACTGATCTGATGAGATGACTATTTTCTCTGATCTCATCTATTAAACTTGAACTACTTCTCTCTCCAGTGAATGATCGCCTGCATCTTTCTCTCCACATGCAAAACAGAAATACCATTGAGTTTTGCTCAAATCTTCTTCTCATCGACCTTCTCTTATATATCCATACATTAACCAAAAAGGATTTGTGTTATGAGATTTTCTGAGCTCCCGAGTGAGTTTATGCTAGACATGTTGTATAAAACAACACTGTTGAGGAAGATGATCTACTGATTTTAAAGCTTTGAAATAGAGATAACATCTATTAATGAGATTAATCCCCTTTTCATCAGATTATCTTGTGTGAGTACTATATCTTACTAAAATAACCAGCTAAAATTTCTTCTCAATTGTAAGATGTAGAAATGGAAAGAGGGGGGAAGAGAGAGAGATTTGAATATTGTGATTAGAATGATTGATGTTAATTGAATTGATTAGGCTTTACAAGGTACTATATTTATAGAGTTGAGATCCTACCTAATCTACTTTACAATCAACCTATACACTCTAGAATGTGATCCCCTGCAATGCTACTCTATACAAGGTACTCCTATATACATCATTACTCTAACACCCCTCAAGACTAGCCGGGTCTGAACACGGTGAGCTTGTTGCGTAGTCGAGTGAAATGAGGTGCTGTGAGTCCCTTCGTCAGGATGTCCGCAATCTGATCTTTGGTGCTAATGAACCGAACTTGAAGAGTTTTAAGCTCAATTAATTCACGCATGAAGTGATAGTCAATCTCAATATGTTTTGTGCGAGCATGAAACATGGGATTGATAGCGAGATACGTTGTACCAATGTTATCACACCAGAGGATTGGGACTTCTTTTTGAAGAAGGTGGAGTTCGCGTAGTAGGAATTGGATCCACACAAGTTTCGATGTAGTCATCGCAGGGCTGTGATATTCCGCTTCGGTGCTAGATCGAGCTACCATTGCCTACTTCTTTGCGCTCTACAAAACTAGGTTTGTACCAAGAAAAATATAAGTCTAGACATCCAGCCCAATCTGCATCAGAGAAGGCTTGGAGACGGAGAGAAGGGGAAGAACGAAGAAGAAGACCATGGGTTATTGTGCCTTTGATGTATCGTAAGATGCGTTTAAACGCTCCCCAATGGGTGTCGGTTAGTGAATGCATGAATTGAGAAACTTTGTTCATCGCAAAGGCAATTTCTGGTCGTGTGATTGTCGTATACTGAAGCGCACCAACCATGCTTCGATAGAATTTTGGGTCCTCCATTTGGAGAGTTGTTCATCGGACACCATGGGCGATGAACACGGTTCGGCACCATCCATCTTGGCCTTATTTAGAAGATTCAAGATGTATTGAGGTTGGGATAGAGAACTCCGTCCGATACCTTTTCTGCCTCAACCCCAAGAAAGTAGTGGAGAGAACCAAGATGCTTCAAAGAGAATTGCGCGTCTACATCGATGATAAGCTGTTTAACCGAGGCAAGATTGCTCCCAGTTACAATAATGTCGTCCACATAAACTAAGAGTACTAGAAGCTCGTTATTTTTTAAACTAATGAAGAGAGTAGTATCGGTGCGAGAGCCAACAAAACCAAGGTTGATGAGAGTTCTCTCGGTGTAATCAATCCCTTCCTCTTGGTGATAATCTTTTGCTACTAGCCTAGCCTTGTAACGTTCTACCAATCCATCCGCATTTCTCATAAGCTTGAACACCCATTTGCATCCAACTAGATTTTGAGAAGAATGAGAGGGAACAAGATCCCAAGTTTTATTTTCAAGAAGTGCATTAAACTCGGTTTCCATGACGGCACGCCACTTGGGATCCTTATTGGCATTAGTAAAGCATGTTGGTTCACTTTGTTATTCGGAGAGGGCGGTTGGAATAGGGTACTTAGTAGTTGTATACGTGACATGATCCGCAAATTGTCGCGTTCGTCTTGTATTGTCACGCATAGGAGTTATCATTGGATGAGAGCAATGCGGTGGTATAGAAGTGGTTGAGGGAAGAGAAGAATCCGCACTCAGGGGTTGAGAACCTTCAAGTGAGAAAGTAGAGGCCTCATTGGAGGATGGAGGGTCCTCATGAGAGGGACTTGATGTGATGAGTGTGAGAGTCATTTGAGGTGGCGAAGATGAAGCTTGAGAGGAGGGAGGAGGTTGGTCATGCATGAAAGAGAAGTATCTTTCATTGAAGATTACTTGGCGAGTCACATGGATTTTGTTTGTTGGGAGACGAAGATATTTATAGCCTTTTTGGTTAGGTGCATAACCAAGAAACACATACGGGAGAGACCGATTTTGGAGCTTATGCGAATTATAACGTCGTGTGTATGGAAAACAGAGGCAACCGATGACTGTCATGAAGTTGTAATCCATCTCTTTGTGGAATAGTGTTTTAAAAGGAGATTTTTGTTGATTGGCGGTATTCGGCAATCGGTTAATTAGGTAGACAACATTGTAGTACATGTCATCCCAAAATCGAAGGGGAATAGAGGCTTGTGACATAGTGGAGAGGGCTAGTTCAACGATATGGCGATGTTTCCTCTCGGCAAGCCCGTTATGCTCAGGTGTGTATGCGCATGTTGTAATGTGAGAGATTGAGGGATGAAGGCGCGCAATGGGTTTAAATTCCGTCCCGCCAACAGTTTGAAGTATTTTGATGGAACACGAGAGAAGGTTTTCGGCTTGTGCTTTAAAGATGTTGAATACTTTAAAGGTTATGACTTTATCAGGGTTTTCAGTCGCCATGTGAGGGGAATAAGAGAGGAGAAAAGAAGGATAAGTACTGATTGTGATGAGGTTCTTCTGAATCAGGTACGTGAACAGAGATTGCGGACTTTCTTGAGCTCGATTTGTTGTGAATTTCCCTTTCTTTCTTCTCCGATGATGAGAGTACTTCGTGGACAGTATATGTGGAGGAGAAATCAGGAGGTGGAACCCTGATTTCAGGTGATAGCTCTCATGATTTGCTTCAGATATTTGTCAGAACTTATTCTGAGGCAAATTTGATTCGAAAATTAGACCTTGATGAGATTTTTTTGTTGGATTAGATCTGGAATAAGTAGAATAGGATTGAAAGGGACTGAATTAGTTCGATTGTGATATGATTCGTGCTGATTGGATTAATATTGGACTGAATCTTGAGAGATCCAGTCAAGATTCATTCACAGCTCCTTTTGAGAACTCACACCTCCTCTGCACACCAGTCAATTTCTCTAATTCTTGCTATTCTTGACTGAATCTTGGTTTATTCAGTCAAGATTGCTCCAAACCCCCTTCGAAATCACTAATCTGGACCGAATCTTAGCAAAATTTTGTCAAGATTGCTATAATTCTCTCAAGAGAATAGTTCTTGAATCTGTCAAGCGCAAGAAACACATGCAACACTCTTGATTTGATGGAATTAGGAAGAAAAGAAGAGAAATGGGAGAGAGTTTTGAATTGCGGAAGCAATATTCATCATCTGATACCATGTAAGATGTAGAAATGGAAAGAGGGAAGAAAGCAAGATTTGAATATTCTGATTAGAATGATTGATGTTAATTGAATTGATTAGGCATTACAAGGTACTCTATTTATAGAGTTGAGATCCTACCCGATCTACTCTACAATCGACCTATACACTCTAGAATGTGATCCCCTGCAATGCTACGCTATACAAGGTACTCCTATAAACATCACAACTCTACCATCAATAGAATCTTTACTGACCACAAATTTTCAATGTATTTGAGGTTGAACCCCCATTGAGATGGTGTAATAAGCACTCCTTGTGATGAAGGTTTCATTATTGCTCCAACACCAATTGACAAAATCTGGATGCTGGTTTAGCAGTATTTTATGTAAGAGCTTCTGCAGGCTGAGCATCTCTTATTGAGATTTAAAATCAAGAATCTTCTAAAAAGACCCTTGTGGGTCCTGAAAACTCTTCAACTGCTCCACAGTGCAACTTGTTTCTTCAGCATGAGTGTACAATGAGATGATTCTCTGGCACAGCAATCCTTCTCCCCAGTTATTGTGCAAGAAAATTATTTTCTTCCCATCTCCAAGCTTATACTCGGTGCTTATTAAGATAAAATATATGAATTTTTTAGTTTCTTTTAAGAAATAAGAATCTGCCATGTTTTTACAACTTTCACCTCCTTCTCAACATAAATTGATTACTAGCCGCATCCATAGCAACATTTTTTCATCACTAAAATTTTTCAAATCCATTTTAGAAGTTTTACATTATTAAAGATTTCTAAATTTAAAACTCCAAGATCTAAAAACTTTTACAAACTTTTTTCCAAGAAATAAGATTTTATTCTGAATCTTTATTGACTTTCCAGAAAAAATTTCTTCTAATCTTATCCATTTCTTTCAATGCCCACTTGGAAAATTTAAATACTGAAAAATAGTAGACTGGTAGGGAGGAGAGTACTGAGTTAATCAATACTAGTCTTCCACCAAGATTTAGCAAAGCTCATTTCCAAACTTGTAACCTTTTTTCAATCTTCAAACTTCAAGCTTCTCAATGATTTTCCAAACTTAGTTTTTGTGGGTTTTTATAATGGAGTGGGTACCCCAAGTATCTCAGAAGCATAATCGATTGACGGCAATCCAACTCTAATGAATTTTTTTGTGAATCTGGGTGGTTTTCAAGAATTGTACAAAATTTTGATTTTTGATAATTGATTTTTAAACTAGACCTATTTTCAAAGATTTGAAGAAGGAATTTTAGTCTTTTAACTTGGTTCAGCTTTGGCTTGATTAAAAAAATTGAGTCAGCTGAATAGAACAAAGAAATGTTTATGTTAGAAATTTCATTTTTTCTAAAAAAACCCTCTTCCAATTTTTCTATGACTCTTGCTAAGCTATCAATTGCTATTATGAAAAGGTTAGGAGACAGTGGATCACCCTATCTCATGCCTCATTTCATGTTTATGAATTTTCCTGGCAACTTAATAAAGATCACTTTAGCAACCCATTTTGAAACATACTTTTCTATTCAATCAATCCATCATCCTTTAAAGCCTCTAATCTCCAATACTTGTATTCTAAATTCCCAAAAAATTATTTCAAAAGTTTTTTCAATATCAACTTTAAAACATAAAAAGGCTTTTTGAAATGCTGTGTTTCGCAGATCTCCATAGCGGGTCAATTATGGAAACATCACTGTGCACAAGAAAGGAATCTTCTCTTCACCGCCTTTAAATTCTGATAAGAGAAATGAAAGAAAATAAATCTAGGGCAAAATCACTACTTGCCTAGAAGACTTGCTTTACGAGAGGTCCCTTGGCCTATATAAGAAGACCCCCATTGGAAGAGCAAATTAGGCAAGCCACCACAATCTAATTCCACAACAAATAATTCAAGGCAGGCTCCTACGGTGAGGCTCTCCCTCGCCGCGGTCGTGATTTAGTAAGAAGGAGATATTTATTCCAAGGCAGAAGGGGGAGAGCCTACAACAGTAGGATTCGTCTACATCTAGGGTTTATTCTATATTTATCTCTTGTGAATTATTTTGAATTCTATTTATCATTGTGTATTTGTATGTGTTGTAACTAAACCCATATGGGCGAGATGTTAGTAACATAGTGATATTTGATTCAGTTTATCATTCTCTGTCTTGTTTATTGTTCATCTGCTATTATATTGTCTGTGTACTGTAACTCTTATCTTAAAATGTGTAGGACGCCATAGTTCTTGATACATTGGCGAGTAGGTAAAATACCGAGAGGAGAAACCAAAATCCAGAATTGTGGTCAAGACCAAGACTGACGAGGTACGAGAGTCTCCTAGATGTTTACGGGGAGCAACGAACACCACAGAGCTCAAATGGTTCGCATCTTGATCGGGCAATTACCTGGGGGTGTGGATATGGTAATTCACTGTGAAAACCGACATCGCGATACAAGAGTGGATCCCTTCATAAGTATAGACCAACAATAAGTTGAACCATATGGTTTTCTAACTTCAGAGGATGAGTGATAGCGGCCTCCGTGCAGGAGATAAGATGAGACCCTTTTGTGTTGCGATAAGGAAGCATGGCGATTCTTGAGGAACTAACAAACCTATCAAGTGGCTCATGAGACCTATCCACGACTCTTCATCCCACGCATGCGAGTAAAAGCGCGTACACGGACCATGATCACTTTCTATCTTTCTCTCTTAAATCCATATAATTATTCCTAGTTTGACTCGTCATATAGATTGTTAAGTTCAAAACAAGTCTCTCTGTGGATTGACCCATGTTTGCCACTATTCTACATTCAAATAAGGAGAATTTATAAATATGAATTTGGCCGCCCTTTATGCACAATTATTATTTGAAAAACTTTATATTATAAAACATCTAATACAAAAATGTAATGTCTAATGCTTAATCTTTTCTCACATGCCAATGCGGTTTGACCTAGAGCATTTTCTCCTTTAGTTTGTGGGTACCGGAGAGAAAATCGACGGGAGAATGGTTTTTTCGATGTTTGTGTGTGCAATGTAACATTATGATAGCATGGGCATGTGACAATAATGATGCGTATTTTACAGAGGTCAGATCTTTAATAAGTCTGAAGGATTAACCGCGCATGTGTTTTTACGTTGCTCGGTAATGACTAATCAAAATGAGTCCTTCCCAGAATGCTAGCAGGTAAGATAGTAAATATGCTGGGGAGTCAGTATCCATGTATGATACATGTGCAACGAAACATACAGATTCAACCCATCCTAGAATCACCGATAAAAAAATAAAAACACATAATATGTATTACAAATTTTACCTTGGATAACAATAATCCAGTTGAGAGAAGTGAATGTAGTTTTGAAATGAACTTCCGTCTTACTTTCCAAACTTATTTCCTTTTCTGCGAAACACGTTGAGTGATTCTAAAACTTGTTTCCTTAATGGTGTGTTCGAACGGATCAACCCACGCGTTCGAACAAGCCATGGAAAGTTGCACCAATCAAGCATCTATTGCTTAATTTATTTTTTTCACCACTTTGTACATCATATGTGTACTTATTTTAAGAGCATTTCCTTCCCGCCAAGACGTCGTTCTTGGTGTAAATGTGTAGATTCCATTTAATGTTGTCAATGATCTTCTAATGATCGTAACTCATGAGTAATCTTTAGACTGACGTCATAATTACCCATATTTAATTAAATGATTATCAGTCATAACCTATCCAAATAGATGATTACTTATTCTTTTTTCTTGTTCAATGAAGACCCGGGGGGGGGGAGGGGGGTGGGAGGGTTGAATAGGTCTACTACGTGCAGACGTGTGAATTTTTTTGTCTTTTAGATTATTTTAATATTTACAAATTTTTGGTTGGATTAATTAATAAAATTAAAATAAAGATAAATAAATAATTAATAAGGATAAGTAAAGTAAATTAATTAAAGTACCGAACACATGATATATTTACGAAGTTTGACTATGTGGTTGCGTTAACTCTAACCAGTCATTCTCGCTAGCGACCGTTTGTTTCACGAGTGACTATGTCTCTGGTATGACTTTCGGCTCCATGACTTCACTAATCCAAAGAGAGTTCTTACAAAATCTCGAGTGGATGATCTGCTTTACAAACACATAGCGATTGTTCACGGAACTCAAACTTGATCTCTTTCAATTGTTACAAACAAACTCAATCTTTCTTTTCTCTCTTAATTTTGCTCAAGAACTGAATAATTGAAGTAGACAAATAGATGGAATTTAAGTAGACAATTCACCTTTGGGGATCTTGAAGCGAACAAGCACCAGCCTAGTCGAGCAAGGAGTCTGAGAAGCCGAGCTCTAGAAAAGGTTGGAAAGCAATACAAAAGTTCATTTCAGACCACCATTCGCTTCTCTCAACCGGATTAGTGTTATCCGTGGTAAAATTTTAAATACGTATTATATACCTTTATCTCTTTATCGATGATCCTAGGGCGGTTGAATCTGTATGATCCACTAACATTCTGGAGAGGACTCATCTTGATTGGTCATTACTGGGCGCAGTAAAAACACGTGCGCGAGCAATTCTTCAAACTTATTAAAGATGTGACCTCTGTAAATACGCATCATCATTGTCACATGCCCATGCTTTGGTGATGTTATGTTTCTCTCACAAACATCGAAAAAATCATTGCCCCCTCTATTTCCCCTCATGTACCCTAAAACACTACTCATGCTAGGTTCCTGCCCGGCCCTCAATTTCCATCTCGCTCATCACCTCGATTTAGCAAGACTTCAACAAGACAGAGCATCGTAGTATTCATCATGATGACGACCGATGTTCGCACCTAAAAAGGAGAAATTATATTCCCCATTTTGACTGTCTCCTTTCCTATACTGAATTCATTCCCTCCCAAAACCTCATCTGTCTTCATCCACCTTAAGCTTGGTTTATCTGTTCGGAGTGACATTATAAAGTAAAAAATGAGAACAATGTCATGATCAACACGAGGCAATCCAGTGGAACAGGTGCTTGATCAAAGCATACCTATTGTCCGCTTTTAAAGTAACAATATGGTCATGTATCAGTTACAGTACCTTATTTGGAACTCTTTCCAAATTACTGTATTCAAAATAAACGAATTACGATAATGATCCATGTTAGGGAAGTGTAATCTTTTACCACTATCTAGCTCCTAATAGATCGGGATATCTTAGTTCTTCATAAGAACTTAGATATTTATTCTAGTTATCAAATGACTATCATTTGCTCTCTTATGCTCCAAGCATATTGCACAATACATTGTATAGTTTGAAGATTCTTATTCACCCCGTTAACAAGAACTGTTTCTTATACATCGAACATTTTAATAAACAAATGATAAGCGTATGTCTTCATTATATGAATGTCATAGGCAAGAATTTTTTCTTGCATATTGAACTCCTTCAATATATTGTTGAAAACATAGAATCTAATTCATATGTCTTTCATCATTCATCTTAATGCCATAGACAAGAACTCTTTCTTGTATATCGAATATTCAATATCCTTTTAATATTCATGTGAATGTCATAAGCAAGAACTCTCTCTTGCATGTTGAACATTTCAATGTATGGCTGAAAGTATAGAATCTCATTCGCATGTCTCTCATCATTCATATAAACACCATCTACAAGAACATTTCTTGCATACTGAATATTTCACCATTGTACTTTATATTACAACGATAAGTCTAAATAGACTTCCACTCCCAACTATTAGGATGGTGTAAGTTTGTTGTTGTAATACAGGAGACTGTCATACTCCCACTGAATATCCTGAAACCGAGGTGGTCGAATCTATTTTAATAAAGCTAAATTTTGCAATTTGCTATGTAAAATAGATTCATCTTGAGATGCCTGCATTTAATTCATGAATGAATTTTTGAAGCATGTAACCTTTTCCAGAATTCTTGGGTTCATATAAACTCTTGTCATGTATCATAGATGCATCCACAATAACGTTCCTGTAAAGGAATGTGAGTTTTATATCCTTGTTCCATCATTCACAATCATATTGTGCTAAGGAAGTTAGAATTTGTAATAGCAACAAGTGAGAAAGTCTTTTATTATAGTCCATACTATCGCTACTTTCTTTGCTATTTTAGGTTATTCATTTACTTTATACAATGGGCATAAAGCCATTGGATACTCCAATCAAGTTCCAAACTTGACTGCTTGTACATGGGTTGCAGCTCAGTTCTCACGGTCCAACCATTTTGGAGTGTTGACTCTTCACAGTCTTGTCGGTAGAAAGTCGACTCATCCTCTATGAGCACCTTTTATTAGATATGAGAAATCATATCTCTCAGCCTAATGTCTACCAGGTCTGTGAGGAGGATCATATGTTTCAAGTATAGCCTTATCAAGTACTTGATCGCATCATTAAAGGTTCATCGCTAGTATGTGGATCTCGAACCTTTCGAGATGTATTACACTCCCACTGCTTCTTTAGGAGATGAGATCTCTTTTAAAGAAGTTTGAATTATGAGTAGCAAACAATTTGAACTCGTAATTAATGTAAAACAATATCAAATTGTATTCCACAAACATTTATAAGATTGTTGTTTTGACACCGTCAAACCTTTTGACATGAGTCGTACTTCAACCTTTAAGGACATCTTGGAACTATCCCAACCCATATCATGTATCCTTCTGAACCTTATGATATTCAGTGTCTAGTATGTACAAGAGTATAAATCTAGAAGAATCTTGGAGGACTTTTCATAGACTGAATCATATCCAATAAGTTTCATCATTTCCTTTATGAACACATCATGAGATGTTCCATATGGAGTTAATTGTGAAACCTTTTTCACAATTTCTAAGATAATTGTCAAACTATTGACTCAAATACTTACCATTTCGATCTAATCGCAGTGCTCTTATTATTTTGTCAAGGCAATATCGAATTTCATTCTTAAATGCTTTGAACATTTCAAAGATTTTGTGTTATATTAAGTAAACCTTTTACTAGAAATACTTTAAGACAAAATAATGATATCCCTATTTCTGGCGGGCATGCTTGTTGTCTCTTTTGCATCTATATGCATGAGTCTCAAGAAGTCATAAACCAATCCATCAACTATGTGACGACCGCCCATTCTTGTCATCTTTTTCGATAAATAAGATTCGCACATCTCAATTGATCCTAGATCCAGTGAGTTTTCTGTTCCACATAGGGTGGACTTTAGAAATGCAATTCTTAATTTGTAACTTAAATGACACTGCTAGAAGTACATGTCATAAAATCAACGGATTTATTATTCAGCATATAATGGTCATTTTCTAGGTGAACATTTCAAACAGAAATAATCTTCCACTTTATAAGAGAACTTTATTATTTCAAATAATAAATTTTACAACCATTCTAATGCTAATATAGAAATAATATTTGTTTTATTACAAGTCCATAATGGCAAAGTCAATAAAATTCCTAGAGCTAATGTAGCAACTCTTGCTTCATTTCCAACTCGTAGGTTGACTTCTCCTCTCGCTACTTCTGAGTAATATCCTGCACATTCAAAATGTGAGAACTACAATAGATATCCAATATCCAAGTAGAGAATTAGGAAGAGGAATACCTGAAATGGCAGCCATTGATTCTTCTTCTTGGCATATCTTACATCCTCATCTCCAGTGATCACGCATAGAACATGCAATCACTTCTTCGGATTCCTCAGGTTTAGACAACACTTTACCTTTACTCTTGATCCAGCTCTCCCATCGGGCCTGTCTCGTCAACTCCCTTTCCCTTTCAATCCTGAGGGCATGAATGACAACTTTTGCCTCTATGTCCTTCTCCGCCTGTTTAAGCATCTTATGCAATTCCGTGATCGTCGTCTCCATCCGACGCTTATGATATTCAGTAATGAACAAATCAAAGCTCAGAGGGAGCGATCCAAGAATCATGTCAACCGTGAATTCCCTTGGAATAGGTGAACTAAGTCTATCTAAGTAATCAATGTGGCTTCTCATCTTGAACGCATGAGTATCCACAGAGGAACCCTGAGCCATCTAGCTCTTGATTAATAACTTGGTGACCTTGTAGCACTGAATTCTAGCCTGCTTTCGGAACATTTACTTAAGCTCCTTGATCATGTTATAGGAATCCATCAAACCAATCTGCTTCCGAAGCTTAGGTTTCATTCCTGCTAACATCATCCAGGTTACTTCATCAGAATCATCAATACACTTCTGATAAGTGTCTTGATCGACTCTAGAAATGGTCGAAGACGGTCGATTTGGGATGGGTGTCTCAAGGTCGTACAACTTTCCTTCATTCTTGAGAACAATTCTTAGAGTCCTCAACCATTCAGGAAAGTTTGTGCCATCGAGCTTATCCTTCTCAAGGATAAATTGCAATTCCGTAAATTTCGAACTCATTCTACAAGTTTAATATGTATTGTAAAGTTTATTATTTAAAATTAGAGTTATTCTAACTTTGGTTCATATATTATACTCCCACTATTTTCTTCAAATCAAACACATTCAGTAGTATTGATTCGGAAACTATCAACTGACTGAAGTTTCGTAGTGAGTCAAGATCCGTATTTCATTGAGCAGTAAGTGCACTCCGGCGCAACCCTTAATGCTCAACTATTTAGGTAGGAACACTTTCCAATTGCATCATATGCAACTCTTGCCTTTTATGGAATAAGTATCTTATACTCGGTGTATTATCCCATCTTGTGTCCTGAGCCCAAGTCCGACTTGTTTTCTCAGTTAAGTTTAACCATGCATGAGTATCGGCAAAACAGTTTCTACCACACTCAGCTCAGACATGACCTATGCTAGTCACTACTTCCCGCGTGCCCCTTTCCAAAGACAATCCCCCACATGCCCAGCTCCGGCATGATCCATATAAAAAACTGTCCGAGTACTAATAAACATCACAGAAACAAGATAAATATAGTATGAGCCTATTCCTCACGAGCAATCATGAGGTTCCTAATCCTAGATCTATCTCTAGATTGCAGCTGCAATCTTCAATGAACCCTTCGTTGTGTGTGCGAAGATCCAATGCCACCATCTGAAGATAGCGCCAAGATCTTTGCCTTGTAGTCTTGATATAATATCTTTCCTAACTATCCTATTGCTAGAAAAAGTAATTACAACTTTGGACAACTCACAGGTTGCCAAAATTATAACTTTGGACAACTCACTGCTTGCCATAGATATTAAATAAAATTACAAACATTCACATACAAGATTACATCACAGAACAATCACAGATCTAAGGGATACCATATTTATATTCAAATTTCTTGTAAAATAAAATTAGGGTTTCCGTGATTTCAAACAGCCATCCGTTCGAACGGACCAGCCGCCAGATTCAAAACCGTTTGCCAGTTTTTCCTTTTCTTTTAGTTCCGTTTCCAAAAACAGTTTCCGAAAAACCATTTTTCGAAAATCCAGGTAATCATAATATCCAGTATTACATTTCCTAGAAACTATTTCCGTGATATTTCGAAAATAATTTTCAAAACCCTAATAATTATTTTACTAGAATTTACTGAACTTTATATATAATCGACGATTAATTCCTTAACGAACGCTCTGATGCCACTATTGGGAAAACCCGTAGCCATGTACGTTACATGCGCAGCGGAACCTACGGGCAACAATAAATGGTGTTCATTGTGTCACCGTGTAGGTTCCATTTAACACTGGCAACAATCTTCTAAAGATCGTAAGTCATTAGTAACATATAGACTGATGTCATGACCACCCATGTTAAGTGAAATGATCAGCGATCATAAACCTATTTAAACAGACATTTGCTTATTCCTTTTGTTCTAAGATATATGTCTTGATCACAAGGCATGAAAGTATGTCATCCTTGAGTTTGATCAAAGTCTCTTTCTTGATCGAGAATTAGACTGAGTAAATACAAAATAATATTAACAACACATGTTAATCCATTTTGAGCATGACCATACATTCCCTTCAGTCCTAGTTCATCAGGGGGCCCAAATATATCTCTCTCTTGACGAGAGGAAAAAATTCCATCTTGGTCACTCACAATCCTCGTCATGATTCAACAATGCATACCGAACGATGACCCTAATGATCATCCCATTACGGATGATGTAGGATCATATTAAAGTATTCAGTTACACATACAGGAATTCATTATGATCTCAGGTCGTAGGAACAAGCACACTATTCATATGAGAATCACTAATGACATGTACCATGCATATTCTCACAGTGTGGTCAGTCCGGTACGTGTTCTCTAACACGTACCTATATTCCAGACTCGACGTCCCTATGTCCATGATCAGCAGAACATGATCATCCAGTCTATGAATATACTAATGTAGATATGTAGTTTCTTTCCTGAAGTAGCTTTATCTCTATAAATATCCTACATATCACTAGGGACGGTTTAGAATGACATTCGTTGGTTCACAGTTCTACTATCAGAATCACCTATTCTGATGACGTGAATCCTAAGTGTCATTCACGGTCGATCTAATATATGAACTTAATGAACGTGTTTCTCATAATCTAATCTCTAGTCCAACACTTTGGCCTAGGGCATAATTCCTTTATTTATTCCCTTAATTATGATACTAGAGAGGGTTGAAGCCGTAGGTTCCGCTGAGCATGGCTACGGATCCCCCAATAGTACCAAAATGAAGATCTCGACGAGACAAATCCAATGGTAAAACCCTCGCAACTAACGATCTTCTAGAACTCTCAGAAATCTTGGTCAAACTGGTCAAAGTCAACTCCGACTTTGACCAGTCAAAAACTGGTTGAGAAATCGTTAAAAATTCAAAATTCTTAGAATTGGGGTTGCTCACTGTCAAACGACTCATCTTGACAAGGCAAAATGCAAGCGAGCGCTGGGAAAACGTGAAAAACCAATTTCAGCCATGAATTTAACCAATTTGAGCTTCTCAAGTCTGCCATTTCTCCTACACACCTCCTCCTGGCGTAAAACTAACTCCATTCTCTTCTACTCTCTCCTCTCTTTCCACAGATACCAAGAACTTTGAAAATGAAAGAGACTAGGAAAAACCCCGGGCTACGCTGCGGATATTTTAATTTTAGTTTTTCATTTCAACATGGTATGCATCAGAGTTTGTAAAATATAAAATTATAAAACATTAAAAATATAAATCCAAATATTTAAAACAATATAGAAAACTCTAAGTATAATTGTAAGAAAGCATAATCGTTAAACATAGCCTTACAAAAAAATGTAAGTTTTTATTAAACTTGTATTCGGTGCCATATTTCTTATCAAGTAACAAAGTACAATACTTTATTCCAACTACAATTAAATAGTCATATCATTTAATAAAAACATAATGTTGAAAAGGAACATTTTGGGATAGAGCACAGGCAGTATACTCCACTTAGATGTTCATGACCAAAAATATTACATTACCAAAAATAAATTTACAGATAAAATAACAAGAATAGTAATAAATAACAATAAACAGATGAATATATAAATTAACCTCAGTTTGTAAGATTCTAAATATTTCACTTGCTTATTCTCTCCAAGCTAAATACATATATGCAACACTGACACATGTATGCAACATTGACTCGTAGAAAACCCTATTTAAATAAATAAATTAGAAATAATATTAATATAACTAAAAAAGACAATAGAGTCCTCTTAATTCCTTATGACAAGTCACCATATTAGAAACCAAATAAAAAAAATAATAAATGTTATATTTGGACCTCCAAAAAACCGAGGCTTCATTTTTTTTTCATTTTTTTACTTACAAATTTAAAGAGCGTCAAGTAGATTTGAAAAAAAACATATTCAGAAAAGCATATCTCGAAATGCCACTATAAAAGTTCATATTTTAATTACAAAGATCTACTTCAATACTGATGAGAACAATATTTAATTATAGACTTATAGTGTATATATATGCATATAATAGTGATAAATAAACAATTAATTAAATAAAAATAAAGATGCTAAAAAGAAGAAAAAGAACCTTAATAGGCATGCCATCAGAAGCTGTAGAAAATGAAGCATTACTTATATGAAAATATTATTTATCTCACCCAACCCTAATGACTACTGATGGAATGCATTACAAAATAATTTAAATGAAATATAGGAACTAAAAAATTCAATTTAAAATAAAAATAAAAATTGAGAGGCGTAAGCAGTACGCGTGATTGCTGCAAGGCAAATGTCAAATAGACTTGGTTCATCTATTTGTGAATTTTCTGTAAATACAGAACATGAGAAAATCTTATATCAAAAGAAAAAGAAAATTATTAATGAAGGTCCAAATAAATATCAAATAATTAATAAGCGATAATTGAATAGTAGTGAATAAATTACCTTTTTGAGGAGCCAAGGACTGAAATACCAGCTGTGCTTTTGCTTGGAATAGATAAAAAGATGTCACTGAAAATATATAAATATATAGGATACTAATTTTTCATTATTGATGTATATAATTAAACTAAAAATAAGAAGATACATATTTATACAATCAATCATATTTCATCTTATTTACCTACTAATATCAGGAATGAAATAATATTCCAAAACCGGATTCAAGAACGATTTAGGAATATTAAAAACAATTAAGACAAATTGAGGAACTTGAACAAAAATGTAAACAAATGGCTAATATTGGCTTTTATTTGTTGAGAGTAGATGCCAATTGTGGTTAGCTTTTCTCAAGTCCTCCATTGTTAAAATGAAGCAAAATATAACAAAATAATCAGAGAATGAAATCATAATTGAATTTTCAATGTGTAAATAGCACAAAAAAGATTACGTACTGACAGGAACTTTGGGCTGGCTGACAACAACCTCGAATAGATCATGCAGCTCCATTTTTCCTAGTCCACATTCTTCTTTTTTCTGCTAAAAAAACAACAAATCTTCAGCAAACCCTTCATAGATGTCATTTATTCTACAATTGATTGGAGAGATAGGTATTGTCATGCAATTGGTTTACCTAAACCCTAAAACCTGATAGCCCAATAGGACCTGCAATTGTTTGGAGAGATTGTATTGTTGTTGTGGTGCAATCTAGATTGAAGGAAAATTTGCAATCAAGCCCCTGCATTATACTAAAATAGCAGTCCCTGAATTATTCTAAAATAGCAAAAAAGCCCCTGTACTTGTAACGGCAGCGTTAATTTTAATTTCAGCAATAATACAGAACCATCTTTGCAATTTCAATTAACGTAGGTTTTCATTTACATTTTCGGCAATATGTAGGGAGTTTTTTGCAAATTTTCCTATGTTGCATTGTAGAGTTTAATTACTGGGACTGTGGAGAAGAACAAACCTTTTGGATCGACGGCTACAAATTGGCTAGCAAGATTGGTTGAATAAATATGCTGCTGATTAATTGTAATCTTGTTTGTCATTGAGTAAATATACTGCACGTAATTAATAAACCTATTTTTAATTCCAACATCTTCAATTGTTGGCTGCTGGATGCTCAGAACAAATTTACATCGCTCATATTGGAAATTAAAATACTTTATTTTTTGATAAAAAAATATTACAAAACTTTATAATATTTCACTGGATTTGTAAATTATTCAACCTTGCTTCTAATTATCAAATTTATTAACAATTATCAATTAGTGTTGGAAATGACTCTTAATTGGCCTCAAAATTTTATGAATACTAATATCAACACTAATTTGTAATTAGCAACACTAATATTTTCTAATAAAGAGTTAAATTTGAAATATTTATGGTACCAATATTTTATACCATGGAATCCCTTATTCACAGGAATAAAAAATTTAGTCTTATATATCAAATTTAAATGAAATTAGACTCGAATCGACGAAAAATGCAGACAATTTTGCAAGAATATAAACATTAAATTTTTTAGATGTAGTCATACTTCAAAAATTCAAACTAAATGAACTGATAAGTTTGTTAGTTTTTCATTGATAGGCCTCTTCTCCAATAAGTTTCTACGTACAGTAATTAATTAGTAATAATTCAATGTTTGAAGGTTTGACTTGTTTTATGTGGTTGTTGTAGAGTAAGGTTTGCCATATTAATTTATACTTTTAATTTATTATCCACTATAGATAATAAATTATTGCAGAAGTGTAAATAATAATAAACCATCGATTTTTTTTTCATAATTTAACTTAATAACAGCCATTATTTGCGTAACTAGAAAATGGAAGGGTAATATAATGTAAAATTACCTGAAAGTACAGCCATTAATTCATATTTTGTTACATCTGTGAACATTCGCATTCCCACTTCCTTCGTATGCAATCATCAACTGTTCAGTAAGTGATTCCTTTCGAACGACATCGCTGCAAAAATAACAGAGACCATTGAGAAAAAAACAGTATCCATTCCAATAATTAAAATATTCAATTACCAAATTAAAATCTAAAAAGGAAACGATAATGCCTAAACTGTCTACAAAAAATTAAAATCTAAGAAGGAAACGATAATGCCTAAACTGTCTAGAAAAGTTGAGAAAAGGATTAAAAAATTAAATCCTAACCAAATATCTCCAGTCAATTGAATCAGAGGTGGCGTTTTTCCTAACCCTAGATGATCGATCCCTTAGTGGAGGCGAGAGAAATTGGGCAATACGGTTCAGCCGATACGGAGAGGATGCCCTAATTATGGACCGTCGATTATGGTTGGATTGTACGAGGGAAAGAGTGAGAAGAACATCGTCGATTTGAAATGCTTAGGCACGAGCGAGAGTGGGAAAAATCCGGCGATTTGGTAAGCGATTTATTGGTATCGACTGACAGAGAGGAAGAGAAATAAAGTATGCGAGCGATTGATAAGGACTTCGGAGCCAGAGAGAGAGAGGAAGGTAATCTGGCGAGTAAGATTGATTGATTGATTATGGTATCTGATGAGGCGCCAGTCATAGTGAAAGGGCGTGAGTACTGAGGAGGGAGATAAAAGAACCAAGCGAAATGAAAAGAGAGAGGTGATTAATCAGACGATTAGTATTAAGAGGTAATTAATCGGATGATTAATAGTAATTAGGTGACGTGGCTCATCCTAGGTGTAATTAGGTTGAAAAATAATTACCTAGGATAATTTTCGATGATGTTATGTCTTAGTGCAAAGTGTTTGCGACCTAGATGATGGATTATAATAAACAATATAATATATTTTATATAATATGTGTGTAGATTATTTTAATATAATTAAAATAGACCATGAATATGGAATTCAGTTTTATGCCATCAAAGTACGTGACTTTAATAGTAAAACTATAAAGTGTTATGAATGTTATTCTAAATCGTTCCTGGTCATTTGTGGAGACAAGTATACTTGCGGAGAAGAATAAATATATATTTGTGGACAAGCTATGAATGTACGCTAATATGTTAGTTGATTGATGATCATGTTTTAGAGATCATGGATAAAGAGTTATATAGTCATTAACGTAGGTATATGTTAGAGATCATATACTGGACTGACCCGCCGTAAGAATGTTACATGTTTTACGTCATTGGCGATTCTTGTAACATAAAGTATATATAGTCCTTTGACCTGAGATTGTCTCGGTTCCCAACATGAGTAATTTTATACTTTAATATAATCTAACACTGTCTTTAACCGAATAGTCATAATGATTATGGTATAAAATGAATTTTGTAGAGGGATGAGTGCAATCAAGACGGGATTTGTTCCTCTCATAAATGAGGGAGATATCTTTACGCCTCTTGATGAATTGAACTGAAGAAATGTATGGCCATACTCAAATAAATTAATAAGAGTTATTAATGTCATTTGTTTTTGTTCAATTTAATTTGGGATCAAGAAATGTTAATCGATTTATATAAGGATGACATATTACATGCCTTATGATCGATATAGATATCGTGTGACAAAGTGACTAAATGCGTGATTGTTGGTTAGGTAAATCGGATCACCGATATTCACTTAAATTGGGTAGTCATGATGGCTTGCTAGGGTCCGCTCATGATTTATAGATCGTCAAGTCTATTTCCAACATTAAGTGAACCTACAGCGTAACACACAAAGAACAAACTGAAATGGGCGCAGAAAATCCTAGCGACTTATATGATGAGTTGCATAGAAATGCCATAAAAGATATTGTCATCTTATGTGATAAGACGTGATACATATGTATATAAAGATTATGATCACAAAAGATATTGTCATCTTATGTGATAAGATGTAATATATATGTATATAAAGACTATGGGCACAAAAGATCAAATTATCTAGAAGAGTCTAGATGATGGCATATGGATAAGGATGAGTGATGCCATACACATCTCTTAGAGTCAAGAGACGTAACTCTTCACATCTATATAAGGATATAGATGACTCCGAAATTCTGGACAAGATTATTCTCTCTCTCTCTCATAATAGTCAATTCTTTTTTGTGCGACAAAAGAGAGAAATTATTCATTTTATTTTGTATGACAAAATAATGAAACGGTGCCTTCCTTTCGTATGACAAAATGAAAGGGTGCGATATTATATGAGAGGATACATAGTCGATTTATACATCTTTGTGAGATAAATATAAGAAGAGAAAAATGAGTTTTTCTTATGCAAGAGAAGAACAAGCTACTAGCATATATATTGTTCTTTTTCCCGTTTTAAGAATGTTCGTGTGGATACCAGTAGAGGCGTTCATACTTTCGGCGCTTGTGATCGATTTGGCCTAAGAAGATGAGAACGTGTTGTTGAGAGTTTCTGTGGAGACCGATTGTATGTGCGGTAGATGGCTTCCGCACGATCCGACCTAGACAGGCTTGAGGGACGGAAAATCGGTTAGGACGGTAACCGGTTTAAAAGAGCTTGGACAATACGCATGGTTTGAGCGTCACGGATTAAGCATAATCCGAAAGGTATCTTTAAGTTTTATTTCTTTGATTTAACCGATATGCTCGGATCCTCGGATTGGTTTTGGACAAATTTTTTTTTCCGCTGCGTTATGCGCGTCCGAAACCCAACAATTTTTAAGTTTGAAATGAGTATGTCAAAGTGCTCAACGAAATGCCTGTCAAAGTTTAAAAATCAAATCCAACAATCGAGTTTTTGGACCTAAAGTAATTTCGATCAACCATGCTAGATTTTCTGGAATAAAAGATCAATTTTCATATCCCTAGAGCTTCAAGAGGATGAATGCAAGGTTGTGAGGTGTTAATAGGATCGAAAAACAACTTGAAGGTGGTGTTTGATTCATGACTAGTTGGTTATTTGGTTCTCGAGTTTTCAAACCGGTTGATTCAAACGAGAAATTCGATTGATAGGTGATGAGTTAGGAGTTGTAATATGTTCTCAAAACTTCGTGGGGATATTGGGAAGATTGCCCAAAAGTGGTTCGAAGTTTCGTTGAGTGCATGATGAGTTTGAGCTCGAAGATTCTAGTCTGCTCAACAATGGCAGAAAATGGAGTTGAGTTGTTTCAAAAGGTCAATACTCATCCAATTTTCAACCATTTTCTTTCATTCAAATCCCTGTAGACTCTTGAGTAGTTGAAAAAGAGATTTTGAGTCTTAATTCGATTTAAAAATGAGCTAAAAGGGGGTTTTGAGTCACCGGTTTGCAGTTTCTCGAACTTTTGCTTCTGGTTCAAAAGTGGTTACTTCTCATGGGGATAGAAGGAGAATTAAAGGTTGGAATTCAGCAAGAGGATTTGTGGGAGTGTGGAGAAATTTTTCTGAGCGTTTCTTTTGATCATCGTTGGGCGAAATTCGAATTTGATCAAGAAAACTCAATGCTGGTCATTAATGCCATATCTGAGTTGAAGTGGAAGAGAAGAAGGGCTGACTTGTTTCACAAAACAAACTTGTTTCATGAATCTCCAGCTCACTTTGCCACTGAAAATCCAGAGGGTATCTTTTCTTCATTTTTTCTGATTCGAGAGAAAAATACTTCTTTCACCAATCCCAACATGCCACGTGGACAAGCATTAAACCAGAAATTGAAACTCAACAAATGTGTGTCATTACCTCATTGGTCGGATCTAAATATGAGATTTGGTTTCAACCTATCCAGCAGCAACACATGGCCTGAGCTAATTTAATTCAAGGTAAATTTAGGGAGGAAATGTTAAGGAACTCCCATTTCATGAGCCTATCGAATAAGTCATGGGTCTTATCATCGGTTTGACCAAAAGAAAATGTAAACCGCCTAATATCGTGATTCTTGTGAAGAGGTGTGCTTATTTTGGCCATGTCATGAGACTATCTCATGACTCATGACACACAACGTTTCATGTATGGCCGAATTATCATACATTTAACCCGTGGCTATTTCATATCTCATATCATATTCCACGCATGATAAATCATATACTTCTTGAACAGATTAATATTATGACTAATTAAGTCGCTCAATTGAATATTATGACCAATTAATATGGACGCCATATAATCTTTCAAGTATATCCATATATCTTATGTATCTTTTCATGAATCCCTAAACCTTCGCATCCTTTCGATTAAGAATATTCAACACTTGAAAATTCTATTTGCAAGCCTTATAACTATAAATCCAAATTATAAATGGTATCTAAATAGTATATATCTCATATATACCGTCTCAATTTAACCAAAATACGCACGATGCTCTGATACCACTGTTGGGTTTCGGACATGCATAACGCAGCGGAAAAATAAAAATTTCGTCCAAAACCAATCCGAGGATCCGTGCGTATCGGTTAAATCAAAGAAATAAATCTTAAAGATACCTTTCGGATTACGCTTAATCCGTGACGCTCAAACCATGCGTGTTGTCCAAGCACCTCTAAACCGGTTACCGTTCTAACCGATTTTCCGTCCGTCTAGTCCGTCCAGGTCAGATCGTGCGGAAGCTATCTACCGCATACACAATCGGTCTTCACCGAAACTCTCAACAAGCCGTTCTCATCTTCTTAGGCCGAATAGATCACAAGCGCCGAAAGTACGAACGCCTCTACCGGTATCCACACGAACATTTTTAAAACGGGAAGAAAAACAATATATATGCTAGTTGCTTGTTCTTCTCTTGCAAAAGAAAACTCTTTTTCTTCTTCTTATTTTGTCTCACAAAAGATGTATAATTCTCTCATATAATTGCACCCTTTCATTTTTGTCATATAAAAGAAAAGCACCATTTAGTAATTTTGTCACACAAATGAGAAAGGATATTTTCTCTCTTTTGTCTCACAAAAGAGAATGAGAAATAATGAGAGAGAGAATAATGTAGTATATTGAATTTGGAGCCCTCTATGTCCTTATATATAGGTGAAGAGTCATGTCTCTTCATACTAAAAGATGTGTATGACATCATTCATCATTATCCACATGTCATCATCTAGACTCTTCTAGATTACATGATCGTTTGTGCTCATAGTCTTTATATACATATATATCACATCTTATCACATAAGATGACAATATATTTTGTGACATTCTTATGCAACTCATCATATAAGTCGCTAGGATTTTCTGTGCCCGTTTCAGTTTGTTCTTTGTGTGTGACCCTGTAGGTTCACTTAATGTTGGCAATAGACTTGACAGTCTATAAATCATGAGCGGACTCTAGCAAGCCATCATGACTACCCAATTTAAGTGAATATCGGTTATCCGATTTACCCAATCAACAATCACGTATTTAGTCCCTTTGTCACACGATATCTATATCGATCATAAGGCCTGTAATACGTCATCCTTATATTAATCGAATTAATATTTCTTGATCCCGAATTAAACTGAACAAGAACAAATGACATTAATAACTCTTATTAATTCATTTGAGTATGGCCATAATTTCTTCAGTTCAATTCATCACGTCTTGATTGCACTCATCCCTCTACATGATTCATTATATACTTAATCATAACCGTTATGACTACTCGGTTAAAGGCAGTGTTAGATTATATTAAAGTATAAAATTACTCATGTTGGGAACCGAGACAATCTCAGGTCAAAGGACCATAAATACTTTATGTTATAAGAATCACGAATGACGTAAAACATGTAGCGTTCTTATGGCGGGTCAGTCCAGTATATGGTCTCTAGCATATACCTATGTTAATGACTTGATAACTATTTATCCATGATCAGTAAAACATGATCATCAGTCAACTAATATACTGGTGTACATTTATAGCTTGTATATAAATATATATTTATTTATATCCGCAAGTATATTTGTCTCCACAAATATCCTATAAATGACCAGGGACGATTTAGAATAACATTCATAATACTTTATAGTTTTATTATCAAAGTCACGCACTTTGATGACATAAAGTTGAATTGCATATTCATGGTCTATTTTAATTATATTAAAATAACCTATACGCACATATTATATGAAATATCTTAGAATAATTATAATGTTTGTTAATTCAATCCGTCAACCTAGTTCACAAATACTTTGACCTAAAACAAGTCGGCTCGAGAGTAGGAGGATCCAGATCAATGGACGGTGAAGAAGAGTGGGATAGATATACCTCATGGTCCGGAAACTCACGAGGTTTCTGCGTGTTATCACAAGATCGAGTCACCATTGGATGACGAGAGGGGTTGACACCAGTTGATGAGGGCGGTGGGGCAACGACAAGAGGGAGAGAGGATGAGTCCGGTACGAGAACCGATGGCAGTGAGGTGGAGCCATCAAGAGGTGATACCGGGTCGGGTCCATCATAGGGAGAGATCGGAGCAGAATCGACAAGAGTGGGCGTTTGAGAAGAGAGGAGAAGAGGTGGAACAGGGTCCACCCGAGTCGGCGAGGAAGTAAGAGCGGGAGAGTCACCGGCGTGTTGTGGTGACAGAGGAAGAAGGAGAAATGGGAACTGCCACGCCAGGAGAAGAAGAAATGAGAGAGGAAGTGGACTGGACCGAAGTGAGCTCTTGGACCCAAGGCGAGACAGGCTCCTGGACCCGAGGAGGGATGGGCTCGTGAACAGGCCTGGATCGTGGAGGAGAGGAGGCAGGCTGAGTAAGCCTAGTTGATGGATGAGGCCCGAGTAAGGAAGGTGCGCCGAGCCCCCTTGAAAATATTTCGCCTAGCCCAAATATGTTTTCTAGGGCGGATTAGGGCTATCTATTAGTATTGGCCTACAGAATCTGTCAAATAAAAGCAAATAATTAGTATTATTTGGAGAAGAAGTAGAGGAGTTCTCCTTGGTTTGAGCCAAGGCGAATGGAAAAGAATCTTCGGCAAACAGACGTCACGACTAATATAGGTCCGGTTGGTAGGAAGATGAAGGCACCGATAGCCTTTATGAGAGGTTGAGTAACCCATGAAAACACACGAGAGAGAGCGGAATTCCAACTTGTTGGAATTATAGGGTCGAAGGTTAGGGTAGCATAAACATCCAAGGACTCGGAAAAAGGATTAGTTCGGTTCTTTTCCAAATAGTTTTTGAAACTGGGAAATGCGCGGGTGAGATGAGTGTGGTAGTCAGTTAAGAACAAAAACCACACTTGAAAATATTTCTTCCGGCATTAACACCATCAATAAATAGCGGTTCCGTTCGAATAGAGGGCTGCTCAGCTCGAATGGAACTTAAGTTGCTTTTTTGTTGGCTGCCCTTTCCTTCTTTAAAGATGTGCCCATTTTGTTTTTCCAATCTTTTCTGAGCAAAATTATTGGTGTTTTCTCTCTAGAGATTATTATAATTAATCAAGATTATTTTGAGAGGGTTTGAGAGGTTATAGATTTTGTTTGTTCGTTTATTTGATTGAAAGAGATCGGTTTAGTCTTGATGAATCGCTATGGTTTGTATAGCAATCGTTGAGTCGAGTCTTGTAAAATACTATTCGGATTAGTGAATCAAGAAACCGAAAGGCTTCTTCGGAGAGTAGACGCTCATGAACGCAGCAAAGGCTGCTAGCGGGAACGGATGATTAAGCCTAACGCAACAAATTTGGTGTGCGGTATCGCCATTTAATTTTATTTATTTATCTTATTTTAATTATCTATTTCTTTATTAATACAAATCATCCGCTTAAAAGTCAATCAACCTAAAAGTCACAAAATCCTAAAAGTCAAATTCACACTTCCGCACGTTTTTACACTTATCCACCCCCTCCTTTGTGATTTAAATGAAATTAGTTTATAGGATTGTCAAATCCAAACGGAAAAAAGATAAGAAACAGAGTCAAATCAAAAATCAAAAATTGAAATTCAAACCTGAGAATTAAGAAAACGAAGTTCAAAAAATGAAACCGAAATTCAATCTAGTAAAAACGCCAAAGAAAAACTAAGCACCTTTATGTTTCTCAATCGACCATTGATTCATCCTCCTGTTGAGCTCGCCCAAAGAAATTCGAAAAACAGTAGAAAAAAAGAGAAAATTCTGAGCGTAAAAATGCCAAAGAAAAACTAAGCACCTTTATATTTGAGCTCGCCCAAAGAAATTCGAAAAACAGTAGAAAAAAAAGAGAAAATTCTGAGCTGTTTGATCCCCCTCCCACCCCCCCCCCCCCCCCCCCCCCCCCTCTCTCACGCTTAAGGAATATGGTGGAATGAAAAATTAGGTTTCTGATTTGTCTCATCCAAATAAGGGTTAGACCCCTATATTTTTAAGCTAAGGTGGCGTTGCTCTCCAATGGTCGAATTTTGAACTCTCCAACGATCGAATTTGAACTGGCATCCCTCAAAACGGTCAAATTTCAAAATTGGGCGATCGAAAAAGGGCGGCGGCTGAGATTATCTTGCGGTGATTTTGTATTTTATTTTTGGTATCTAATAAGCGTCTCCAGGTATTAGGCCTCCCAAAACGCTGATCGAATCAAGTGTTGACACGTGGTGAAAATACGTAGAGATGTCGAACTTGCCAGTTGCCAATGTTAAGAAGTAAAAGTTATTTTGAGTTGTTATATGTATCTTTTGGGGTGAGAATTTTTTAGATCCAAATATAGTTTATTGGGTTAGAATGTCAAGTTTTTTAGATTTAAAAATGCTTTCTACCAATTAATATTTTTTCAAACGTATATAGAAAAGGTATATTATAATTAAAACACTATATTGGATTCAAAATTGAATATTAATTATTATTTTTAAAACTATATTGGATTCAGAAAAGGTATATTAATATTCTCTCATACGGAAGTAGGTTATTGAAAATATATCTCATTAACAGAACACTTGAACTTTGTGCGTTTAAAACTCCGATCAAGTTATATAGTTCAAATATTTACATGCGACAAATATTTTCTTACAAAAAGCAACAAATTTTTCTCTCACAAAATAAAATATTCATAAAAGAAATAAAAGGATTCGATACCACGCAACAAATATAATATGCTACCAATATCCCTTGACCATGTACACTTCATTTTTCTAACACATGAATATTATAGGGAATGCAATTTCTGCTCACATCAAGCATCATTCCAATATTCAAAACCCTTACTCAAAGCCATAAATCCTAACATCAAACAATAGATTATTCTTAAAGCCATCTTTCTTCCCTTCCTTCTGAAAAAATAAATAAAATGAAAGGGATAGATCATTCACCTAGATATTTTGAAATTGAAAATATTGTTTCGAACCTCTATAGCTCGAAACAAAAGGTAAAAGATTTGTTTTGAACTCCTAGCGTTTGAAAACACTATTATTTCCAAACCTAAACATAAATAAAATTTGCAAATATTCTTTATTATAATCTTGTTTTAAAAGAGAGAAAAGTATGAATTTTAAGGTTTCAATTATTGAGTTGGTGCATATTGGTCCATGGACTTTTTTTTGGCTCATTTTGAAACGCTCAACTTGTGAAATTAAGCTTTTTAATTTCTCAATATTTTTTTATCCAATTTTAATCCTTCAACTATTCATTTGATTCATTTCTCGCTCTTTATCAGTTAAGTGATTATGTATTCGTTAACATTGACATATAGACAATGATATGACATTTGTAAAAAAAACATATGCACAATATTAAAATATTAAAATATTTCGGCAGGTAGCCTCAAAAATATTAAAATATATTAAATGAATAAAATATTATTTACTAATATGAATTTTGTAAAAAAATAAAATTGTAAAATAATATTTTCATAATAAAAATAGTTTAAAAAATTCCATTTTATATAAGTTCTACAATATTATTAAATTTTTATTTCTTTTAACTTTTTTTTTTTAATAAAATTCGTGAATTTACTAAATAAGAAATTTTCCCTATTAATTTTTCTAGTGTGATCTATGATTTTTGTTACTTGTGAAAGAAGCGAAATGAGTCCAATCAATTGTTAAGATATTAGAAATGAAATAAAAGATATTAAAAATCAATACCTAAGGATTAAAAGATGGACCAATAAAAAAATCCGTGGCCAACAAGCCCAAAATAATAGTTCAGGCCAACTTCATACTTTTATCTAGAAAAACATCTCTGACCGCTCATCCATAAATGCTCTCAACCCCACCTGATCAATTTTTCTTTAATCTAATCTCAGTGAACTTTTTCCCCAAGAAATAGGAACAGAAATGGCACCGATCGCCGTTGGAGCTTCGATCCCGGATGGGACCCTTGCTTGGTTCGACGAGAATGACCAGCTCCAGAAGGTGTCGATCCATGAACTCGCCAAGGGCAAAAAGGTCATTCTATTTGGTGTGCCGGGTGCTTTCACCCCTACTTGCAGGTATCACAGTCAATTTTAGGCTAATTTTGTGATTTGGGGATGAATTTAGGGTTTTGTAGATTTGGTGCTGAGTTGGGTTATAATAGGGGGAATTCTGGAATCAATTGGATGGGGCTAGATGGCTGTGGATTATTCTTGCAGTTTGGTTTAATTGGATAAGTTTATATATATATACAAAATTTCCAGTTTCAAAGTTGTGAGGATAAACAAAAAAATAAATTGTAGGTATAGTTACTGATCGATTCCCCCAATATATGTGGTAACTCGATTTTTCTGTTTGATATTTTTCCAAATTGAAGTATTTTTCTGAAGTGCTGAAATATTAGGGTCTGTAGTTTATTCTAAAGAGGCATGTCCAAAGATGGCCCTTGGATATTTGGCATTATTTTTGCAATGCCCCAGGCCAAAATTGGATTTTTTGCTTATTCTAATCCATGATATCTTGGTAATAGTTTCATCTCTTTTCATGTGATAGGTGATATGTGTACTATAATACCATTCCAAAAAATAAAAACATACAAAGTTTTGGTGAGAAGCACAACAAATCCATACCTCATCATTTGTCATGTTTTAACTTTTCTTATTATGGATTTCTTCAATATGACGGCCTTATAAGTCATAAGTTTATTCAAAGGAGCAATTTATAACTCGTTGGCTTAATATTATTTTATTTTATGAATGCAGCATGCAGCATGTGCCTGGCTTCATTCAAGCTGCAGAGGAACTAAAGGCCAAGGGTGTCGACGAAATCCTCCTCATTAGTGGTATGATATTGATTCTTCATTTTTTTTATTTAATATCTTTTGTCGACCATCCATACTGTACCCTTTGAAGATACTTGGTATCTAAGTTCGCTGATATCAAAAAAGCACCAACATAACTCGAACCTCATACGACTTTAATTTTCAATTTGCAATTTAAATTAACATAATCCTCTTTTTTTTACAAATCTGTTACAATGTTTAAATTTATTTGAGTAATATATTTTTATTCAAAAAACATGCAGTGAACGACCCGTTTGTGATGAAGGCGTGGGCAAAATCATACCCTGAAAACAAGCACGTGAAGTTCCTCGCTGATGGATCCGCCACATACACTCATGCTCTTGGTCTCGAGCTGGATCTCTCTGAGAAGGGCCTCGGGACACGATCCAGGCGCTTTGCGCTCCTGGCTGATGATCTCACTGTTAAAGTCGCGAACATAGAGGAGGGTGGGGCGTTTACCATATCTGGTGCTGATGAAATCCTCAAAGCTCTTTAGAGGATTTTCTTAGGGTCGTCTTATCTTTTGGTTTGTCTGTTGTTGTTTTGAATAAAAGGAGTGCATGCATGAAACATTAGATGATGATGTTAAGTTGTTTGTTTTATATTCTTATGCTTTTATGTGCTCATTCTAGCTGTGGTTTTTGTTTATGATTTTTTGATGATATGTTGTTGTAATGCTTGTCTATGCGTGTGCGATATGGAAGCAGGATAAAACTAGGGGCAATTCAGTCCAATTGATGAGCAGGTTTTGTATCAGTATTAAGGTTTGCTTTACATACAATTAGAAGACTTGAAGGTATGCAGTTAACAAATTATTACGTAATGAACCCGGATACATTTGTGTCTATTTTCAATCCTTACAACCACTATAAAAAAGTGAAAACTTGCTCGACAACCACTATAAAAAAGTTAAAACTTGCTCGACACTTGGATTGAATAGCCCCTGGTTTGCTTGCATATTCCAAAAGTACAAACAATCATTACAACTTTCATCACCACAAATACTTCCACTAGTTTATATAGCTAATTAATTTTCAACCTAATCCAACGATTCAAGTTTTTTTTTTTTTGGTCACATGAATAAAAGCATTCATAACTTTCTCATCCTTCATAACCTCTCTGTTTGATTCAAGATGCTCTACTTCTGGAACCTAGCTCTTACCTACACATCATTTTTTTCAAATTAATATTGTGTTGCTTGTTCAACACCACTTCCATTTACATCAAGATTGATACACATGGTATAAATAAAACAATAAGACTACGGTCACTAACCTCAAACACCAACCGAACACAAACGGCCTATGTGGTATCCTCTCTTCTCCACACCACATACAAAACGGGCCCCCTTTCTCTCCACCTCATCTCCCCTCAATATGGAAACATCTCTTCCTCTCTCTGCTAGATATGGAAACACAATAAGCCTCGCTAGTGGATCGGATCTTGGAATACAACCCGTTATGGAAACCGCTAGATATGAAATTTAGGGTTTAGGATTTCCGTAACGGGTTGTATTCCAAGATCCGATCCGCTAGCGAGCTTATTGTGTTTTTATATCTAGCGGAGAGATGTTTCCATATTGAGGGGAGATGAGGTGGAGAGAAAGATGGCCCGTTTTGTATGTGATGTGGAGGAGAGAGGGCGCCACATAGGCCGTTTGTGTTCGGTCGGTGTTTGAGGTTAGTGACCGTAGCCTTATTGTAAATAAAATAAAATTGGTTGTGATCTTTTTGGGTCAAATTAATTAGCACTAATAAATACAGTTTTTGTATACCAATATAGAAACAATTCTATTTAATTGAAAAAAGAAAAAAAAGTCGGGTAAGAATTTTTTTTTTTTTATTATTGTAAAAGAACAAGTTAGTGGAATATGATATATTGAATATGATATTTAAAGTTTTGGAAGGGTAAATATGATATTTTTGTGTTTTTGGAAGGGTAAATATGAAATTCCCCCTAACTTCAACTATTGGACAAATTCCAAAATTGCTTCGTCTTTATTATCTTCAAAATATATTTCGAGCTAATTATAATGATTTTCTCCAATATCATATTTTCTTTATGTTGCATTTTGAAGCCAAATGTTATGCTATTAGTTGATACAAACATATCACATATGTTACATTTAAATTTAGAAACAACAAAAAATTTCTTTTATAGAGGTGAAATTTTCCTTTTTTTTTCAGTCATTAGAGCTATTATCATAAACTACACAATTTATATACACATAACCTTTGAAGCAATTTTGAATGAATTATGTCACACAACCTTTGAAAATAATAAAAGTACATAAACACAAAAAATATTATATAAAATATATATTTTGAAAATAATATATATAAATAAAAATAGTATATTAAACATACAAAAAATATATAAGTCAATACAATATATAAAGCACAAAAGCAAATTATAAAACACAAAAACAATATATAAAACTCAAGGGGCAACCGGTCAAAGGTTAGTTGTTGACCGGAGTGATTTAACCGGAGCGATCAAACATTTCTCCTGCTTGAAATATTGTTCAAGAAAAAACTTCATTATTGCACAAGTTATCAGATTTTACTCTTGATATAGCGACAAGACAAAAGGAAATATACAAGATGCAAACAAAACTAGCATGGACAAAGTTTATTTGACATTATTAAAAAAAAATTATTTCATAAATTTTTGTTTAACAAGAAATTCAATCAGAGGCATTTACAGATCTAACAAGTGATATGTAATTAAACTCAATATATAATATAATTAGTATTTAAGGTTAATGAACAAACTGCAAGAAATTATTATATGAGGTGATCATCAATCTTTTGATGGTTTTTTCCTTGCATCAATTGAATATTCCGGTTTGCATATTGAGCTACTTCAACTATGGATAAATTCAAATATTGCTCCTCTTTATTATCTTCAAAATATATTTAGAGCTAATTATAATGATTTTCTCCAATATCATATTTTCTTTATGTTGCGTTTTGAAGCAAATGTTGTGCCTATTATTCGATTTAAACATATCAAATATCTTTAGAAATAACAAAAAATATCTTTTATAGAGGCAAAGTTTTTCCTTTTCTGAAGTCATTATACCTATTATCATAAACTACATAATTTATATACATATAACCTTTGAAGCAATTTTGAATGAATTATGTCACACAATTATTTTCTTTACTCACATCTTATTATTTTACTCCTCATGCAAATGAATGAAATGTAAGAAAATTAGAAAATTATTATCAATTTCTTACTTTGTCAAGATCTCTCGTGCAAAGCTCACGCAAACTGAATGTAATGATCATGAAAAGAGTATTCCTACAGTTGTTGACTCACAAACATAAATGATGTATTGATTTGGTCTACAAAGTTTGAACTGAGTATTGATTTTTTTGGCCTTAAAATGCCTGTAGGCTCTGAATTTTTGTTGGTTTAAAGAGCAGGATTTTTCATGGAATTTTGCATCCTTTGAGACGGAAATTTCAGGTTGTGATTTTTCAAAAAATAAATTGGGAAATTCTTCAAAAATCCCCTATGTTTTCTGGAAATTATAAAAAAATCCACTCACTTTTGAGATTCATTCAAATACCCCCTATAAAGGCAATTCAATTATTATTTTGCCACCTATAGTTTTAATTTTAACATCTAATAGAATTAGATTTATTTTTGGACCAAAATACCCTTAGGTAATTCTATTTTTTGTTTTCTAAATTTAAAGTGTTAAATTTTAAATTACTAATACAAAAAAAATCAAGACATTAATAAAGGAGAAAATTAATATTTAGAGTGTAATATTTTTTTAAAATATTTTTTCATTTTTTGTACTTTTTCTCTTATTATATTGAAAAATATTTTATCATAATTATATATAAATGTAAATAAAATAAAAATGAAAACTTCTAAAAATAAAAAAATAATATAAAAAATATATCACAAAATATTTTTTATATGTTTGACTTATTTATTATCTTAAATTGAACAACATTAAAGATGAAAATAATAAGCACTTAGTTAAGGGGTATTTTGGTCCACAACTAAATCTAACCCCACTAAATGTTTTCCTACAGTGAGTATTTTGGGAATTGATATTACCAGGCAAGTAATTGACGAGTGCAGGCAAATAAATAGTCAATGACAATTTTGCCCTTCATAATAAATGTATTATTCTTAATCCTCTTTATCTTGTAATAAATGCATTGTTTAAATTCAAAGGACTGTTTAGAATATAATTAAAATTTCTCTTTTTTTTTATGCATAAATAGAAGTTTGTATTTAGAACAATGCACACAGATTATTTTTAGGGGCCGTTTGGTTTGTGCTTTTAAATGAGTGGATTCCATTCCCACATTTGGTAATTCACTAAGTAATAAAATAATGGTATCCGAGATGCCCAATGGTAATATTTGGTGAGAATAGAATAGCCACCAAAATTGGTGGCTTTCCACATTTCCATGTGGCGGGAATGAAAAAATAAGGAAATAAATCTTTATACAGAAATATTTTTTTCTCTAATTAATTTGTATATCTAAATAAATTTTTCAAATTTGGAATATAAATAAATCAAGATCTTCTACATTCCTAGATATAAATACACCAAACCAAATATGTCAATAACATATATCTTGGAATTACATTCTATAGAATAGAATTCATTGGAATCATACATTCTTATGCATCGTTCAAAACTCAAACCAAACGGCCCCTTAATAGCTACCATTAATTGCAATGAAGAACAATATATTGCAATACGGGACATCTAATATTTCACCAAATTATATTTATAGCATGAAAGAAATAAAAGAATATATGATGATGATTATTTTATCACAAAATATTTTAATATTTAATCGCAACTTGAAGCAATAAGAATATCTTATCTACTGCGTGAAACAATGTTCAAAATTTTTAGTTAAAATAAAAGATTAGATTATTCACAAAATAATATATGGTTATATCATGAATAAAATGAGAGAAATCATTCATCCACTTTCTTATTTTTAGAAAATTAATGCTCTAGATTTAGGAAATTAATATATGTGAGTGAGATCCGTTCATGTAGGGCATGTTCGGCAAAAGATGGAAGAGTAGAATAGTGGAAGAGTGGTTCTTCCATTTTATTCCCTCATTGTTCGGCAAGTTTCATGGAATAAAAAGTTGATTTAAAAAATAGAAATAATTGCTGATTACTATAATATCCTTATTTTAATTATATTCTATTAATTTATTTAATAACCTCTAATTTTTTTAATTAAATAAGATAGAAAATACAAAAACATAAATGTTCAATTAAAAATACAATAATAAAAGAAAAATAAAATTTTATTCAAAAATATAGGAAGACATATCTCTTTAGATAGAGAAAAATGAGTACAATCATTTGCATATTTCAAATTTATGATTTTATGAAATTATTATCGAAAATTAGTGATTTTTTCATTCATATTTTTTTACAAAAAAATTATAGAAAAAAAGAAGAGAGAAAAACAATGCATTAATTGCTAGTGCCACATCAGCTTATGGTGGAAGAAAATGGTACTTTCATCCTAAAATTTGGATTATTCCATGAAATAAAGATCTTCCACCCCCTGGAATTAGGAAATTTCACTTTTCCACTCATTTATTTTATTTACTTCCACCCTTGTTCGGCTGGAATAATCCACTTCTTCCATTCTTCCACCTCTATTCCATGCTGCCGAACACCATCATAATGCAAATAAGAAATTTTTTTCATTTGGTAATCAAAATATTAACAAAGAGACTGTAATTAATTGCAAGGGTAAATCAGTCATTTAATATTTCCTATACCTCTCTTGCTCAATTCTTTGTCTGCCAATATCAATTCCCGAGTATTTGATACAAACTTCTTCAATTCGATTACTTTAGTAGGAGAGGATAAGGTTACCAAATAAAGAACTAAAAGAAAACATGGAACAAAATAGATTGTTCCTACCTCAAGTTTCGCCTCAAAAAAAAAAAAAAAAAATTGTTGCTTTTTCTATAGAATTTTATTAGCTATAGATGTGCCTGTGCTGAAGCTTAGCGTAAAAATTATTACATTAATCTAGTATCAAAACATAAGCCACCTGATTATCATGACTTCTGAGATTTTGAAACATCAATAATTAACCCAACCTCTTATTTTTCATCTACTTTTGAGTCTCCTCAAAAGGCCACATCATCATTTTTATTTTGACCGTTCGATCAATTTTTTTGTCGAATCTTAGCCATTTATTTTCTCAAATTTATTGATATTTTATGGCAACATTTATTTAGTTATTAAAACATAAGCATATGATTAGTTAAATTGGTGTTTTGTGTTTCATACCCGATTTAGTGCGAACCGTTGTGAATTTGTTTATGACTATCAGTTCTTAATAATATAGTTTCAATGAATCATGGTGCAAAGTTATGTTCAACAATTAATATCAATAGTTAATGAAGAGATTCACTCATTAAAATATAAATAATTTTTCTCTTCTTCTTTAAAAAATTATAATTCTTCATGAAATATTTTATTTCTAATGTTACAATCATCAAATATAAATTTGTTGGAATTTTCTCTTTATTTTGAGTTCCATATTGTTATGGTTCCAATTTTTTTTCTTACTAAACTATGTGAATATAGACTATATAAAAGAATATGTACAAAAATGATATGCTCATTAACTTATACCGTATTCTTTATTTTTCATCTCTCTTTGAGCATTCTCAAGAGACTTATTGTCAATTTTATCTCAGCAGTTGGCTTTTTTTAAATCTTAACTTTTCATTTCAATTATATGCACAATATCACATAAAGACATATTGTTATGATTCCAATTTCATTTTTTTTTGATAAAATATGTGAATATAGACTATATAAAAGAACATGTAATAAAATGATAAGCTCAATTACTCTTATTATATTCTTTTACCCCTCTTTGAAAATTCTCAAGAGAACTATTATCAATTTTCTCTCACCCGTCGAATCAAAAAATTTATCAAATTTTAGCTTTTAATTTTAATTATTATCATAATATCACATGATTAGTTACATTAATATTCAGTGTTATATCTCCCTTATGTGAGAACTATCATCTCAAACAAAATTTTAGAATATTAAAAACTATATTATATAACTTAATGTACTACGGATTTCATAATAATATATGTGTAATCCATACCATTTTAACATCTAAAAAAAATAAGAGAAATAGCGGTGATAAATTTTTGAAGAACATGTGTATTGTTACATTTTCCAATGTAGTATACATATTTTTCTCATATATATAATATTAAATATTATTATTATTTTTTATCTTTTTCAAAGTTAATCATCTATAATTTAATCTTATGTAGTTTCCAACTAAAATTTTCTAAACAAAAATCTTCGAAATAAATTATCTTGCATTTTATTTTTTCTGATCTCATTCATCTAAGCCTGATTAATACTTAATTTATTTTTCTAATATAATATATCAAGAGATAATGACGAAAAAAAATCAAATATAACAATTTTTAATTCTCATGTATTATTTATGTATTATGGATTCATAAACTTTAATTTTGAATTTTCATAATTGCAAGTTATATATTATTAGATTGAAATAATTATTAAAATTAAAATACTCGCCATGAAGCGCGAGCATTATCCTAGTCCATAATAAATTCGTAGATAACAACACCAGTACAAGACCAACCTATGAATAACAATAGGTCCAGCACCTGTGTTTTGTCTACACATCACCATTCACCACGACAAAAATAAAGAACAAAAGCATCCAGTTCCTTGGACTAAATTACCAAATTACCCTACCCTACAAAGTTCTTCCAAATAAACACTTAAAACATCACCTTCAAATAGCATCAAGTCCTACACAATAAGCACCAAACTATTAAAGGCTAAATCTTCTCCCAGTCCCACTCAAATTGCCTTCAACTACAGCTGGGCACCCCTCTCAATCCCATCACTACGTCCACAACTCTTCATATTTACAAAACAAAACTCAACACTACAAAACAAAAACAAAACAAAACAAAATACTCAAATTTCCCCGCGATAACCGCCTGAACCAAAGTAATCCCGTCTCGACCCAGCAATGGCCATGGTTTTCTGATGCTCCAATTTAGGGCAATCCTTAATCCTGTGCCCTAAACCGCCACAATAAGCACAACCTTTCACCCCACTAGCATTCGTAATCGCCTCCTCTTCTTCCTCCATTGGATCATTCAACTCCGCCAGAACAGGCGGAATTCTCTGCTTCGCCTCCTGCAATAAATGTTTCAGATCAAGCAAAGTCGTTTCCGTCTGATTCTTGTTTATGAAAGTCGTCGCGATGCCCGTTTTGCCGCACCGGCCCGTACGCCCGATCCTGTGCACGTAATTCTCTATTTCGGCCGGCATGTCGTAATTTATCACATGCTGAATATCAGGAAAATCCAACCCTTTTGACGCCACGTCAGTCGCGACCAAAACGTCTTTTTTCCCGGATTTAAACGATGCAATAGCATATTCTCTCTCCTCCTGATCCTTCCCACCGTGAATCGCGACAGCCTCGACTCCTTTTAGTAACAAATACTCGTGAATATCGTCCACATCAGCCTTGTTCTCACAGAAGATCAGCACAGGTGGTGGAGTCTTCTGAAGGCATTCTAACAGGTAGACTATCTTGGCTTCTTGTTTCACGTACTCCACTTCTTGAATCACGTCAAGATTGGCCGCGCCGGCCCGGCCTACGTTGACTGTCACAGGTTTGACTAGGGCTGACCTGGCGAAGTTCTGGATTTTCTTGGGCATGGTGGCGCTGAAAAGTAGGGTTTGTCGCTGCGCTTTGAAATGGTCGAAGACTTCCCGTATGTCGTCTTCAAACCCTAGATCGACTAATCGGTCCGCTTCGTCAAGTGTTAAGTACCTGGTGGAAAAGAAAGAATATGTCAAGATTGTGTTTAATATAATGTGAAATTTAATAAGTACATGATTAATTTAGTTACTGCATAAAAAGGTAACAGCATTCACAGTGATTACCAGGCGAGCAGTTATACAGCATAAATAGGGAGAAAAAAATACACTAGTTGTTTGAATAAATTAAATTAGAGATATCTAATTTTTGTGTTTTCTATGCAATATTTATGAATATTGAACAAGTATATGAATATATATACAAAACGTTTTAGGCATACGACTCTTGGCATTTTGCAGCTTATACAATTCTTAATGGGTACTGACTAGGATATGAAGAAAGATGTGGTAGATTGTTAATCAGAAAATGTGTAATTTATATGCTTTTTGCACAACTTGTGCAATTGCTAATTAAAAGGTCAATGACAAATTGGAAAGTGGAAATCCTTGTGATGTATCCATGTAAAATCAAATATTACTACAATTTAATAGATCATTCAATGCTGTGTTGGCTTGTATATGTCAATTTGTCCTTTTCTTTTCTTTGTTTTCTTATTGGGCTTTATTGCTAATTTTGAGAAATGTAAACATCTCAATTTCATGAGTACTTCAGTTACTGTACAGAAGTGCAGTACGTAAATGGAAAAAATGCATCAACTGTTCAAAATTTAAAAATTTAAATAACATAAAAATAAAGATGTGTGTGTGATTTTTGCAGTACAAAATTAATTATAGTTATATTATTATCCTTAAAAAATGAAAAAGCATGACTGAAAATAAAACAATTCTACGGTTGCATAAAAAGGTCAGTTTAGCAGTATGCGTATGAAGAAAATATGCTTAATTAACTCTTTAAATACCATAAAATTAAAGATGTGTAATTTATGTGTTTATATTTGCAGAAAAATTTATTTATATAATATAATCCTTGAAAATTGAACAAATATATGAATGGAAACAAAAAAAATTATGACATACAGCTAGCCCTTGGCACTTTTAAGATTTTACAAAATGCCAGCAAGAGCTTTTTGCAGTAAATACCAATAACTTAAATTATTAATTATATTGGTAACCATGAAAATTGAACAAACATATGACTAACAAAACAATATTTCACATTTCAAAAAAAATCCACGTACCTGCAATTATCAAGATTCATCCTTTTCTTTGCGAGCAAGTCTTTCAACCGTCCTGGTGTCGCCACAACAATATGGACCCCTCTCTTCACAACATCCAACTGACTCCTCATATCAACTCCACCAATACACAACAACGGCCTTATTTCCGGATACCCAACTTCCCTCAACGGTTCCAAAAACTGCTCAATCACTTCATAAGTCTGTCTCGCTAGCTCTCTAGACGGACAAACGACAAGCCCAAACGGGCCTTCACCAGGTACGATAGGCATCATTATTTCCTCTTGTATGGCCATCATAATGAGTGGTAGAACGAAAACTAGGGTTTTTCCTGAACCGGTAAAGGCGATTCCAATCATGTCTCGCCCGGATAGAATGACTGGCAAGCCTTGGACTTGAATTGGGGTCGGTTGGATTATGCCTTTTTCTTTTAGCTTTTTGAGTATCGGCTCGGGAAATTTCATGTCTTTGAAGGTTTTAATCGGGGGCGGGATTTCGTCTCCATCTACAAGTATGTGCCATTGTTTCCTTACGGTCTCGGCGTGAGATTTGGGCATTTTGCGAATGCGAAGAGGCGGTTTCCAGCCGGTTTTTATCGGGTCGGTGTAAGTTATCCCCTTGGCTAGCTCTCGCACGGACATGAGGGTTTTGCGATCGGATAAGTGCTCGATCATTTCTTTCTCCAGCTGGACGAGTTGTTCGGTCTCGGTTATTTCCGGGGCAGCGAGTTTGAGCTGTGTGGCTGTCACAAGCAGCGAGGGTTTGGAGGACGGAGGCGGATCGACAGGGGCGATTGGATCGGGGATTGATTTGGGGTCGGAGGAGGGAGGAAGGGGTTGTTGTAATCGGCGATGGAGGAGCTGTTGTGCTTCCATGGCGCGACGTTTGGCGACTGGTATGTATTCCACGTAATCATCGTCTTCTTCGGTGATGGGAGGCTGGTGGGAGAGTTTTGAGGTGGCCATCGAAACTAGGGGGAAGAGATTGTCACACTTGAACTTAGTGGAGTTATCGAATTGAATTTCCGGTCGGAAGCCCTAACTAACCCTAATTTGTGTTTGGCGGAAAAAGGAAATCGGGAGAGAGAAGAGCCGAAGAGGTGAGCTGAAGAGTTCGACTAGAAAAAACAGGGAGAGTCGGTTTATCAAATCCGGGAATTGTAATTCGGGTTTCTTGTTTTATATTTTGTTTATTTTTATTTAAGTATTGGGCTGAGCCCAGTTAGGCCGTATATAAAGTTTGTAATTTGGTGCTCACTAGTTAAAACTTTTCCGCGCTGCGACACGAATTTATAATTCTCTTTTACATCAATTAATTATGTTTACAACAGTTTAGTTATTTATAATTTTATGAAAGTCCATTCAAGTAAAATCTCAATTGAAGTTGGTGTTAACAAAAAAAAAAATTAGAACACAAAATATATAGTAATTTTCAAATACAAACATGACATATTTCGAGATAAACATATTAATCTCCAAATTTCATACAATTAAGCTGATATTATTATACATATTTACAAGAATGGAGAATACATATTTAGAAAAATAAATATACAAATTTATGCAGAGTAAGTACTACCATTTTCCAAGCTCTCTTTATGGCAACTCACTTAATTGATTGCCTATAATATAAACTTAAGTGATGAATAATTTTGTTTTTTTGTAAAGTAATTGAGCCTGGAATCATTCTTCTTAATAATGTTGTTTTAATAAATTCTTTTTTTTTATAAATTATAGTAAGTTCTTGTTAGATTGAAATAATCTATAACACTGCAGTTTTAAATTTATGAATAGTTCCACTTCCCTGTCTTGGAAGATGTAGATGACTTAGAAACTGGCACAGGCTAACTTGAAAAATCAAGATCCTCTATGAAATTCTTTCCAAATTGGTAATTGATTAAAAAAATAAACAATATAAATTGAACAAAAAAAAAAACTAATTAATCATACAACAAAAACAAATACACGAAAACGACAAATGAATAAATATTGAATAAAATCACAAGATAGTCAGGCCCACTTCCAGAGTATTTCTAGCTCGTTCATAAATATTATTTGCCATTTTGGACGTTCCAACCTACAAAATAAAAAAATAAATAAAAATCAACAAATTAAAAAACCAAAAATTTCATAATTTAATATAAATCAACGGCTAAAATGAAAGAAACAACAAACCTTCGTTTCCATCATATAATAATCCCTCCACAAATCCATATCTTGCGCATAAAACCCCCAAAGCTTTTTCATACAATTTACGCGCATTTAAAAGGGTATTTTGGCCATTTCCACTTAACGCAATGTTGAATTCTATCTCTTTTCTTTGGCTTGGATGCGTCAAAGAAACAAATCTGCAAAATATAGATAATAAAATTATATTGTATTTTCAAATATAACATTTTTATAAAGAAATTAAAAAAAAAAAACCTTTATTATGTTTAAGTTACAAAAAACCCCTCTATTCTTCAGAAATTTGAAAAAAAAAACAAAATATTTAACAAAATAATTAGTATTTTTTTAATTCTTTCCAATTCAGTTATACATCAATTAGTACTCAATAATTCTCAATTCTTTCCAATTTAGATTCAACTCACCATATTTAATAGTGTAACTAAATACAAAAAATACGATTAATTTACCTCAGAGCAGTTCCAAATGGCGTTTACTGTTTCAAGATGTGAAATTTCTCTCAATCTAAGAAAGTATTGCGTACGGGTAAATATTCTTGCGCCAATGACCCCGTTTCGTTGAAGCTCCTCATTTGGATCCGTCATTTTTTAACTGTGAATCAATAAAAATTAGAAACAAACACATAACAAAATGTGATTTAATGGTAACGAAGCATTATTATCTCAAATTAGTAGAGTGGTTTGACTAACAAAGAAATAGTGAATTTCAGTAAGTGAAATCACAAAATGTGTAAAATATAATAGTTCACGATAAATTTTCCAAAAAAAAAAAAAAGTCGCCATTATTTCATGATTGAAACTGATAGGGGTGGGCAAACGGTCGGTTCGGGTTGAACCGAACCGACTAACATAAAACCGACTTGAACCGAACCGACTCTATTATAAACCGAACCGAACCGTTTAAAATTTTGAACCGGATTAAAACCGAACCGAATAAACCGATTTGTATATCGGTTTATTCGGTTCAACCGAACCGAATTAAATAGTCAAAATAACATAACCAAATTCAACATATCTAGTTCAAATATTGTATGAGATATAGATTAAGACTAATATAAAAAATATTATATGAGATATGATATGTATTAATCGGTTTATTCGGTTTATTCGGTTTAAACCGATTAGCCCAAACACGAACCGAACCGTGAACCGTAAACCGATTAACCTCAAAATTTGACCCGAACCGAACCGTTTGAACCGATGAACCGAACCGTTTGAACCGAATAGCACCGGTTCGGTTCGGTTCGGTTCCCGTTTAAACCGAACCGTTTGCCCACCCCTAGAAACTGATGTAATGCAATTCAGAATAAAATTTGAGAATTACCTGGAAACAAATCGGAAAGAAACAAGGGTTGAAATGCAAGACCTAATCGACTATAGGCTTCAGACTCAAGAGACATAGTGAGAGATTTAATCTTGCTTTCCGTATTATGCAAGATCTAATTTTCGACGTGAAGGTGAGTAGCCGGAAGGAGTTCGAAAAATGATGCGCGCAAGTTGGCGTGGTACCAATTTCGAAGCAGAATTAGGATACTTCTTTTTCATGTAGATCGAGACTTTCTTGTATAAGAAATAATTTTTTTTAAGTCAAGGTTAATATTAAGAATAGAAAAATAATATATATTGTTATTAGTCTTAAAATGTGATCAGGGAATTTTTTTTGTACCTAGATGATGTATCAAGAGTGCAAACTTGTGCTTTCCTCCGATCTAATTCCAATATCATGAGAATTTTAATTGCAATGTCGAAATATTTCTTTGTACACCAGATTTCGTGTGAGATGTTCGCCAGTTTGTTGGTCATCTTTAGGCAGAAGAAGTTTGATTTGTTTCTGTGTTTATGCACTCGATAAAGCTACATACAATTGCCCATGCAAAAATACCGGTTCCGATAAATGGATACCAACTTTCTCAAGTGTTTGACCTTGTGATTTGTTTATCATCATAGCAAATGCTAAACGAATAGGAAATTATTTTCTGATAAATTTTTTCGAGAACTTTTCATTTTGGGCGGTTTTCAAAGGTATTCTCGGAAGAAGAACTCTTGTTTCTCTGTAAGTGCCTACAAGAATCTCACAACCAAGTATATTTTTTTTGCAAATTTTTGCAGATTAGTCTAGTTCCATTGCATAAACCAATTGATGGATCTAGATTGCGCAGGACCATAACTGGACTGCCAATTTTTAGTTTTAACTTGTGGGGTGGTAGCCCAGCAGGATTTAATTCATTTAGTACTTCTTCTTGAACTACATCTTTGAGTTCTTCAGACTGTGTAACAAAACTATGGTAGGTTATAGCTGATCCAGGGAATTTTTTTATTAACAGTTCATTGAGCTGGCTAACATACTCATTTCTCGATGTTAAGATTGCATTATTTATAAAATTGTCGGAATCTTTGTAAGTTTGCTCTAGATTGGAAAAACATGCTCAACTAAAGCAAGTAAATCGGTTTTCTCTCTTGTGCTTTGTTCGACTACCATGTTTGATGGTAGTTCAATGATATTTTTGCAAACTGTTTCTTCGGAACCGTCACCTACGCATAATAAATATGCTGCAAATAGGGGATCGCGTACTGCTCGCATGTTTTGTGTCAATTTTATTTTTTGCATTAGCGGCCATAATTTTGAACAAACAATGCTTTCGGTTACTACTTCCTCTCTTGTTGCACCTGGAATAACAGGAAAAACTTGCCGAAAATCACCACCAAATACGACTACTTTACCGCCGAATAATAAATCACATTCGTTAATATCTTGAAGAGTAAGATTGAGTGCTTCAATATATTGTTTTCTTGCCATTGAAGCCTCATCCCAAATTATTAACGAAGATTTCCGTAATAGTTCAGCAAGCCCACTTTGTTTCAAAATATTGCAGCATGCAGTTTGATTAATCTCGATTGACAATTTGAACCTCGAATGTGCTGTTCTACCTCCCGGTATTCCAGATGCAGCTACTCCGGATGATGCTGTTGCGAGTGCAAGTTTATGTTTCGAACGAACAGTCGATAATAATGCTCTGTATAGATATATTTTTCCAGTTCCACCGGGTCCGTCAATAAAGAAAATTTTATTTTGATTCTTTTCTACTGCTTCGAGAATTTGATTATAAGCATTTAATTGCTCAGCGTTACGGTTCATGAACGCACTTTTATCTTCTTCGGGTATTATGATATTCCTCTCCTCTAGAATTTCTTTTTGGGATCGAATTTTGCTTTAATTTTTTCAGGTATTTCAGGCAAGTTATAATCCTTTACCTTTTTCCCCATTGATTCGAGACAATTGTGAATACTTGTTAGAACTCTATTCAAAACATCGTCGCTATTGAGATCTCGATCTCTTTTGTAATCTTCCGAGAGATACTCATAAAATGAATTCCAAAGACATCTACAATTTGCGGGTTCGCAATATGCGAGCAATGTTGCGAATAAGCGGCGGAGCGCACTTGGCATCTAGAAAGATACAACTTCTGTTAGGCATTCGACAATACTGTTATCACTCTCAAGAAGATTCCGAGCTTCGGCTGCTTCTCGAAAACTTGAATATTTTAAACCATCAACTGTGAGAAGATCGTCGAAACTTGTTGAACCCGCAATATGATTTAGCAAAAGACGCAAAAAAAAAATTCTTTTTGTCCAATTTTTTCTTTTTGCCAAACATATTTTTCGGAAAAATCCCTATATAAGACGGTTCTCACTTCTTCATCGTTTTTATTCATCTTAAAAAATTCTGTTAACATTGTCTTCGAGTAAATTTCATCACACATTATACGGTCAAGTTTTCCTTTTTCTCTAAAAGTTACCGTATGTTTGTTAGGAAGATGTAATTATAGTGAAATAACAGGAGGATACATGCTGTTTAAAGAAAAAGTGAAAATTCTCCGCATTGCATCTGGAGGAGATATCCATCTGCCAGCCTGATAATTCGCTAATTCGTCGACAGTGTTCGAATACAATTGAAAAGCAACACGATCGTGGCCTTTGTATATATATTTGTACAAGTATTTTATTCCTTTTATGGAAGAGAAAACTTCCACGTTAACATGACAATTGAATAATGCGAGGAGCGTCGGGTTGTATGGAACAACCCAAATATTGTTTAACAAATGCTTTCGTACTATTATGGATAAACCATTGTTCCTTCTTCTATAAAGAGGATATGAGTCTGCACTTTTGGTAGTGTATTCGCTAAATGGTTTGGGATATTTAAATTTGAACTTTCCTTTTTCAATCATGCACGAGTTGTTCGTGTTCAAATTGCCGCACGGACCGTGCATCATGTGATTCTTGACCATTTCAAATAGATATGCATTGAAATTTTTGTGTGGTATTTCTGCTGAAACATACTGATTATATTTTTCCGGGTTCAGAATTTTGTATTCTTCCTGGAGTATGATTAGAAAGTGAGCATGCGGTAAACCTCTTTTTTGAAAGTCGACTACCTAAGTGAACCTGATGATTCTATCATTTTTTTATCATTATTATTACTATTATCAATTTTCTTTTAAATTATGATATTGAACCTAATTGCTATTGTGCCAAGTATCAGGTTAGGTACTAATACGAACTGTTATTGTGAGTGTTTTTATTAACTTAAAAACTTTAAGCCTCAAATTCAATACCTTGATCCTACTAACTTTTTAATAGACACAGTTAAATAGCTCAATTAATTTTCAAGATGTCTTGATAATTTCAGATATTTTTAATTTTGAATTGCTAATTATTGCAATTTGTTTATTACAATTAATATAATTTCCGAGTATGAAATAGGTTGGAGGTTGAATTTTGAGGAGGAGGAAGATGTGGATAAGGGAAATAGATTCTAGGAATTACTGAGGGAGATTGGATTGTAGTTAGATTCTAGGAATTAATTTCCAGGTTTGCTGACTTGGTTGGATTCAGACGAGGGAGATTGGATTGTAGTTAGGTGTAGGTATAAAGAGGAAAATAGAGAAAATTTGATTAATGAGGTAATTTTCTAGGAATTTGAGGACTTGAATGATGATTTTTTTATTAGTCATAATGTAACAGAGATAATTAATCAAAAGAGTGTGTTTTCTATAGTAATGTTGATTATGATTTAGTTAATTAAGATTAATAATTTCATTTTGACCAAATTATGATTCATAATTTTGGCTCTCTTCTTCCTTTTTGTTAATAAAGATTTAATCCAAAAATTCTAATTGCACAATAAACCATGATTTAGTCCCTTTTCAGATGAGTTATTGTGTATGATTGAGTTAATTTGATCTGAACTCGAATTCAAATGAGTCAGCTGTGCAATCAAGGTTTAATTAGAGCAAAAAAAGGGTGTGTTCCGCATTATTGCCCTTTATCAAAAACAAAAAAAATTAAAAAAAATATTTTTAAGGTATAATGTATTTAAAACTGAGGTATAGGCTTGAAACATAAGGTATAATGGTTCATGTATAAAGTATATGAAAGTGCACTTACATAATGGTTCGTATATAACTGAAATGTCTTTCTTTTTTTTTTCCTTTTTTTGATTTTTTTTCCTTTATCTGAAAAAAAATTATTAAATCTAGTGAAGTGTATGATAAGTTTTACTGGCATGTACCAAAATTACTAAAAAAAGAACCAGATCACTAGTATGGTACATTAAGGATGCAAAACGGTATATGATAAATTGTAAATGTATATTATCAATAATAAAAGTTACATCAGAATTAATTATGTAATTAAGTAATTATCAAGCATAATTTTATAAGTAAAGGATTATTTGAAACATATAAAGTTGTGTTATCAAATGAGAAAAACACAGCATATACAAATAAGTTATAATGTAATGCGGAAAATTACTTTAAAAAATGTACATTATAACACAAAAGGGTAACTAAATTACTGTAAAAGTAATATCAAAATTTTAATAGTTAAAATAATTCAACAGGTTCATCCTTAACATTACGTAGTCATGTACAAAAATGTACACTGAAATGTGAGAAAATTATTACTCACCTAAGTCGATGATAGCGTTGGAGAAAGACGAAAAAGCAACAAAAGCTGCACTATACAACCTACAACTGAAAAAGATCAATTATAGTTAATTTTCATATTGAAAAATCATAGTTTATTGGAGACTCCTCTAGAACCTTTCAAAAATAAATTAAAAATGAATAATTATATTGGGAAAGAAGGTATGTGAGAGCATGAGATAGTATATATCGTATTTCAATATGAAATATAAAAGCAAAAAAAAGTTACATTCGAAATAAGAAAAGGTATAGTACATCTATATTAAAACTAAAATGCATAGAATTAAAAATGAGCTATATCAAAATCGAGACAATTTCTATCATCAAATTGGTAAAGGTACATATATAATGTTAAAACATAATTGCTAGATAAATTGGAAGATATAGTAATTATGAAATATTATTACCTGTTTATACATCAAATAATCAATTGAAACCTTCAAAAGAATTGCATAATTGAAATAAAAAAAGGATAAGGAGTACCGACCTACACTTTTGAGAAAAAAGCCATGCAAGAGGAAGGCATAAGTAGAATTCAACAAGACAATTTTCTGAAAACAAAGGACATGTTCAAAAGCCTCATCTTAAATTGATAGTTCTTCTCCCCAAATCCAAAACCGAAATACCATCCATTCAATCAAACGCCTCTAAGCTCAACCTCAAGCTCCTCCATCCTCGCAAAATCATACTTCCTACATGGTGCACATTAGTCATCAGGACATTTATTAATCTCCCGCTTTGCGTCACGTATGAAATCCACTTAATTTGGGGGTGAATCCCTTTCTTCATTCTTAAACCCTAGAAAATGTTAAATTTGAAGATTAAAACCAAAGATTAGCTAATAATAATTTTGAATTCATATGAGTTTTTATACCAATATGAATCCGTATGTATTGGGCAGATGAGAAATTAATAATATCGTGAGAAATTTAAAAAGTCGCGAGATGAGATGGATGGGAGCCGGATGAGTCAATGATTTTAGCTTATTGAATATTTGAGCTAATATGAATTATAACCATGAGGAGGTAAAAATTTTTTTTATGAAGTATGAATTGGACGATCTTCCAAAAAGTAGAAGATAATATGAGCTACACATGATAAGAGATTCAAATCTTTTTTCTTATTATATATCATTTACTTAATTTGAAATTTTGTTTTAAATTTTTACAATTGTTATATTTATATTTATATCAATATAAGCAATAAAACTTAAATATTCGCAGCAAAAAGAAAAAAAAAATCTATCGACCCAGCCCTCCGCTACTGCCCGGTCTGTCTGTACGAGGAGAGTAAATATTTCAGGATAAAAACGCCTATCTACGCAAAACCTCAATATCGTCTCAGATCCATTCCTCCTCAAACATCTCCCCCCACTCATCCATCCATCCATCAGTCATCACTCTCAACAAAACCAAACCAAACCCTAGTCGCCCATTATCAGATCGCCGCCATGGCGACCCGACGCATCCTCTCCTCCCTTCTCCGCTCATCGCGCCGCCGATCCACCACTTCCCACCTCTCCCCTTTCCCTTCTCGAAGCACAAACCCAATCCACCGCCCCTCCCCAGTCGGATTCCTCCTCTCCCGCACCGCCCAGTACTCGACCTCCTCCGCCGCCGCTGCCGCTCCTTCGGCTCCCAAGTCCGCCTCCGTGTCCGGCAAAATCACTGACGAGTTCACGGGGGAAGGTGCGGTCGGGCAGGTGTCCCAGGTGATCGGCGCCGTGGTGGATGTTAGATTCGACGAGGGGTTGCCCCCGATCTTGACGGCTCTTGAGGTGATGGACAACTCGATCAGGCTGGTTTTGGAGGTGGCCCAGCATTTGGGGGAGAATATGGTTCGAACTATTGCTATGGACGGAACTGAAGGGCTCGTTAGGGGTCAGAGGGTTTTGAACACTGGATCTCCCATTACTGTAAGTGTATTTGAAAGATTGGTAATTTGTTAAAATTGTGTGGATGAGTCTGATCAAGTTATGATCTTTGAGATGTTCTTTCTCTTCATTTGTTTATTAAATACATACTCTTGTTTCCTGCATATGTATAATGGGTCATAAGATTCTTTTTTGTTGAATGCTATAATCTAGTTGTAAATATGCACTAATTATTGGAAGTTTCATATAAAGTTTTACGGAAAGAACCATTCATTGTGTTTTCTTATTTTCCCATCAACAAAAATGCTACAGTATTTTACTTCAATTTCTAGGCGCTATTTTGATATTGGATGTCTTCATTGTCTTAAGTCCAGATTTACATATTAACACTGGTGATTGGTTTCAGACATGAATCAGACAGTCATTGTGCAATTTTTGCTTTGGTTTACTGTATTTACTTTGGGCTAATTATATTTACATAAATTTGTATATTTAACCCACGCTCATTTGAAATGTTTATATTTCTATAGGTTCCTGTAGGAAGGGCAACACTTGGACGGATCATGAATGTCATTGGAGAACCAATTGATGAGAGAGGCGACATCAGTGAGTGCATAATTCTATATATATTATAATTTTAAGTATTAACTACAGTGGTATCTCCACAAAACTCCACGTCAGTGATTTTTATCATATCTGTCTGATTTGAATCCAATGATTCAATTTTGGGCTTGATATATGGGTAATATTCCACGTGATGAAATGTCACAATGATATCCAGTGCTTATCATAAATGATTGCATTGTTGATTTCTGTCTATTTTAATTTATAGTTCAAATTTGTGGTCATTTGTATTTGTTTGTTGCTTAATCTCATATCAGCTTATATAGCACATCAAAATATACACATACATGATGCAAGCAGTCTTTTATATTATATTGCACTGTTAAAAACTATTATGAGAAAGTCGCGCAAAGCACGTAACAAATATTATGAGAACGTCATGCGAAGCGTGTAAAAACTATTATGAGAAAGTCACGCGAAGCGCGAGCAATCAACTTGTTACATTTAATTCTATTCTGTAATTTTAAACTTATCTCCTTTTCTCTTTTTGACATGTTTTATAAGTTATTTTTATTGATACAAATATATTTTGGTATAACAGCAACAAGTCACTTCCTTCCTATTCATCGTGAAGCCCCAGCGTTTGTTGAGCAAGCAACCGAACAACAAATTCTTGTTACTGGAATTAAGGTAAATTTGTCTTTATCAAATATCATCAAATGTACAAATCAAACATTTTTAACAAAAATTAATAGAAGTCATTGCCATTTCATGACCTGTATTTATATGTTCAATATGTTTTGAACAGGTTGTCGATCTTCTTGCACCCTATCAAAGGGGAGGCAAAATCGGTCTTTTTGGCGGTGCTGGTGTAGGCAAAACTGTGCTTATCATGGAGCTGATCAACAATGTCGCTAAAGCTCATGGTTAGTTCTAGAATTAGTTCTTAATATATATTTCTGTGTTATTTTTTTATGTGTTTCGTTTTTAATTTGTTTGTTGTAATATTTCAGGTGGTTTCTCTGTGTTTGCTGGTGTGGGAGAAAGAACCCGTGAGGGCAATGACTTGTACAGGGAAATGATTGAAAGTGGTGTTATTAAACTAGGTGACAGGCAGGTATATATATGTTCTTCTATTGTACTCAAAAGGTCTTATTTTACCCCTTCTTAGTTTTTAAATTGCACTTTTGTCATCTTGGAATTGGTCGATATGTTTATTTGTGCAATTTTATCAAATTGATTCTAATCAAATTATAACTATTAAATCTGATCAAAAGAAAAACAGTCAGATTACAATGTACATACTCGTATTATAACAATCCTTTTAGAACCATATGCTCTATATATTTCCGGTTTCCTTATGTGAGTACATTTTGGCTACTATTGCAGGCAGACAGCAAGTGCGCACTTGTCTACGGCCAGATGAACGAGCCACCTGGCGCCCGTGCCCGGGTCGGTTTGACCGGTTTGACTGTCGCTGAGCACTTCCGTGATGCCGAGGGCCAAGACGTGCTTCTATTTATTGACAACATTTTCCGTTTCACCCAGGTAGTCAGATTTTCATTAGTTAAAGTATTCTATTTACTGATTTGAATGAACTGTACATGTGTCTGTTGGTTGGTTTGTAGTTATGTTTTGGCATGCTTTGCTTAGAATGGTGGTGATAAGAAGTGAAATTTGTAGTTTGCAATAACTAAAGGGATGAAAGCACGATAGTCCCTGTACTTGAATAGGATTGCAATTTAGTTCTTGTACTATTGATTTGGCATGTTTGGTCCCAGTACTTTGAAGAGTTGTGCGTATTTCTACAAAGTACAGGAACCAAGCATGCCGAATTAATAATACAAGGACTAAACTGCAATCCAACTAATGCAGATGGCCTAACGGTGCATTTATCCCATAACTAAAATATTGTCCTCAGCATCCTCATTAACGTAGTGTTTCGGAACCACTCCAACTCATTCTTCCATCTTAACTCTTCAACCAAATGCCACCTTCAAATATTCACAACAAATTCAAAATCCTTCTGATCAAAATCTTATTTTTTTTGTCAGGCGAACTCTGAGGTGTCGGCTTTGCTCGGTCGTATCCCGTCTGCCGTGGGTTACCAGCCAACCCTAGCCACGGATCTTGGAGGTCTCCAAGAGCGTATCACAACGACCAAAAAGGGCTCAATCACGTCAGTGCAAGCTATCTACGTGCCTGCTGATGACTTGACGGATCCTGCTCCCGCTACCACTTTCGCCCATCTTGACGCTACCACCGTGCTTTCTCGCCAGGTAACTGTTGACCTGCAAATTTGGAGTTTTGGGCATGTTTGATTTGGTGTATTATTAGGGCATTGTATTTACAAATACAGTATTTAGAGCAAAATCCAGTGTTTGATTTCACTAAATCCGGGGTTTAGGACATGATGTAAAAGTTGGTATTGCAAAATACACACTCAGTAATAAAAGTAAAACGAAATTAAATGCGCATTTTTAATAAATTTCAATTGAATCGGATAAAATTAAGAAATAAAAATCGATCATTCAACTAGCACGGAATCCATGATTTATAACTAAAAATAAACAACATTTTTTAAATACATGATCTTACAATACAGAAAATCAGACACGAAACATGATTCATCAAATACATGTTTTTTTTTGACGTACATGTATTTGATGATCTATATATATATGTATTTGATGATTCATATATATTTGAATACACACCAAATCAAACATCCCCTGAGTTTGTAGTTCAAGATTAACAACTTAAAAGCTTCTTCGCTGAATTTGAATTGTTTTTCGTGTTTAAATAGATCTCCGAGTTGGGTATTTACCCTGCGGTGGACCCGCTTGACTCGACATCCAGAATGCTGTCGCCACACGTGTTAGGCCAGGACCACTATAACACGGCTCGTGGGGTCCAGAAGGTTCTCCAGAACTACAAGAATCTTCAGGACATCATCGCCATTCTTGGCATGGACGAGCTCAGCGAGGATGATAAGCTGACCGTGGCCCGCGCCAGGAAGATCCAGCGTTTCCTCAGCCAGCCGTTCCATGTGGCCGAGGTCTTCACTGGCGCCCCTGGGAAATATGTTGAGCTTAAGGAAAGTGTCGCCAGCTTCCAGGTCAGTAGAATTTTAATCATTGTTTTGTTTGTTTTAGATCCTGTTTTGACTTGTGACAATTGTTTGTTTGTAGGGAGTCTTGGATGGGAAATACGATGACCTTTCAGAGCAGTCGTTCTACATGGTTGGTGGCATTGAAGAAGTCATTGCTAAGGCTGAGAAGATCGCCAAGGAATCGGCTTAATTGGAAAACTATAATGATGATGAAAACATTTTTTTTTTCTTTCTTTTGATGATTCAAAATGTTGCGGGTTTAGACTGAACCTGTGTAGGGAATTTCCGATTTTTAGGCAGACAATGGTTGTTTTTGTTTGTTCGTGCAACCGGGACTTGGTCCCAACAGCAGAGCAGGTTTCTGCTTGAGGATTTTCTTCTTTTCTTTTTTGTGATTTATCAATAAAGCAACTGATGTATTATGGCAAGCAACTGAATTCTTTATTTTTGATGGGTCAACACTGTAATTTCTTATGCAACTCTTTGATTATCATTCATTACCTCCCAGAGCAGGTAACTTGATATGTTGCATTGGATATTTGGCCGTTAAAATAGATCCTAGCTCTTCGCGCTCATTTCGCAACCGAATCCGCCTCCTCATTTTGTAATCTATCCACATGGCATATCTCAAAACCTTGATTTCTCAATAACTCTTTACACTCCATGACACTATTGTGTACCATTCACACCACCAACCACCTCTGCTAAGTCGTACCCATTTTTGAACAATGATTGTACTAGGTTGATGAAGTCCTAGAGAAAAATGCACCAGTTAATCTCCAATTGTGATGAAGTCCTAGAGAAAAATGCACCAGTTAATCTCCAATTGTATAACTCTTGATAGTTAAGTGTAGGGCAGCCGCCTCAATCTCCATCAGACCCACACAAATCGTATACCTCTCAGCATACTCAATCAAGCAATCTTCCTTATTGATTACATATTCTATCCCACCCACATTTCTTTCTAGCCATGAATCACTACTAAGCACACATAATGTTGTACATCAAAATTAGTAAAAGTATTATTGTATTAGTGGGCTGTCTTAATTTTTCGGAGATAACCTTCCTCATTGAAAGTTGTATTGCACCTATCTTTCCATGTCTACCATAAACATATTTGAGAATGACGAGAAGCCAGAAGAGTATATTTTTGGAACGAATCTATGACTTCAATCAATCCTCCCATAATTCCCTCAACTCGCATGCCAATTCCCGTTGCCCAAAGTAACTTGGTTTGCATCATCCTCGTTGAATAAAAATGCATATCAGATGCATATCATCTTCTAAATAGTTTTTGCATCTATGACTTCAATCAATCCTCCCATAATTCCCTCAACTCGCATGCCAATTCCCGTTGTCCAAAGTAACTTGGTTTGCATCATCCTCGTTGAATAAAGATGCATATCACATGGGGTCCACAACTTGTATTCTAGAGTGCTGAGTGCAGAAGGTAAGATGTTGGTATGGCACTATGACTTCACTACATAAACGCCATAAGAAGTTCTTGGCCCTGGTATGGTGTTTCAAATAGCCCTCCATAGCATGTTGTGCTAATAATTTGGATGTTAAACAGAAGTCACAGCTTGATACATTTCTTTGGAGCTAAGCCGACCCGTTATGGCCGACATCCGAATTAGCCTACTCTTGAGTTAAAGTTGAATTTGTTAAGAGGGTATATGGTACCGTATTAAGTGCGAGCCATACCCTAGAATATCAATGATTCTCTCAACATTCCATGCGAGATTATGTATTTATAAGACTTTTGTTATATATTGGCCCATTGTATAAAACTTGGTCCAATACGCATGAAATGTAACCTAAATTGCTAGGCTATGTTATGGACTCATTTTGAGAAATAAATGGGCTTGAAATATGTGCTAAAATGGGTGTTTAAGCGTGTGAAAGGGCCATACGGGATTGAGAAGAAAGAGAGAGAAAATAGAGAGGCTTTCTTGAGAAGAAAGAGAGCTAGGACAATGTGTTTTCTCTTATGATTTGAGGGTGAGTTTGAGAGATCATGAGAAACTGTTTCCACTCAGATTTATTCCGTGAAAGTGGAGAGAGAGCATTCTAATCTTGTAATTAAACTCTTGTAACTCTTGTCATAGTGAATTTGTTGAGCCGGCGTTTCCACCCGTGGATGTAGGGTAAAGCCAAATCACGTAAATAAATTGTGTGTACTTTGTGTGTTTGCTTGATCTCTCTTGATATCCTCTTGTTTTGGTTGTGATTGGTAAATCCATTAACACCTAAAAGATCTTGGACTAGCTTCCACACACAAGATGTTTGACGAATTGTTTCTTAGTACGCTTGTGATTTATAACAAGTTGTATCAAAACCGGATGTGTAGTTGGACATTGTAGACAAGTAATGGCAGCCAAATATGAGATTGCGAAGTTTGATGGAATGTGAAAATTTAATTTTTAGAATGTTAAAATGAAAACTCTTTTGACTGGATGTGCGTTGACACTTAAACAAGAAAGATAAGTTTCCCGCCACAATGACGGCGGATAAGAAGGATGAGCTTGATGAGAAAGCTCTTACGACGATTCAACTAACTCTATCGGATGATGATCTAAGACGAGTCGTGAATGAGGCAACGACGGTTGGTCTATGGAGCAAGCTTGAAACCTTGTATATGGAAAAAAATGCCTCGAACCAACTCTTGTTTAAAGGCCAATGGTACGAGTTGAGGATGAAAGAGGGCACAGACATGAAAGATCAAATCAATGAGCTAAATCAGATTATGATGAATTTAGCTAAATCCATATCTGTATCCGATATATATATATATATATATATATATATATATATATATATATATATATATATATATATATATATATATATAGACCAATTTTTATACCAAATTTTCTACACATAACGGTGATTTTGGGAGATTCTGTTAATTCCTTTCATTTCCGTCTCTCTCTATTCCTTTCGTTATAACTCCTCTACTCTCCATCACCTATCTCTTCCTTCCGCTCAATTCATGCCTCAATCAACGATTCTATACAATTTCCTTCCGCTCAATTCATGCCAACTCCTCTCTCTCTCTCAGAAGTTGATAGTAACTGGATTCTCTCAAAAGGTAACAGTACAGAACTAAAATAAAGATTGAAATAATGATTCAAAATATATATTGTACAAAGTCTAAGAAATAATTGATTGCAAATATCATTTCATAATACAAGATTTCAAATACAACACCATCTTTTAACCCTAAAAGAATCCATTTGCCAGTTACAACCATCATAATCAAGGCCAACACCACCTCAACCCTAATACACAACCAACTCTTCCATCCATCTTACTCATAAATCCCCTAATACGATATAAAATACAACATAATAAATTGAATGAGTCCTGAGTGTAGCCTTCCTGCTCTCAACCGCCACCTTCGCCTTGTCCTTCTACCTCCTCTTCTCTTCCAACTCCTATTTGAACAAAAAATCATCTCACTAAATTTATATACTTCTGAACTATATTAATTATAAATTAAAAAAAAAAAAAAAAAAAATGAGTATGCATTAATTACTTCGATGAAGAGCCTTCCAAGCAAGCAGTACTTGTGACCTGGTTGCAGACTCAAAACCCTTTTGAAATAAATATTAAAATAAATATTGAAATATATGCATGAAAATACATAATAAATTAAATTAAATTAAAAAGTAGAGAGATTATATAAGAAAAAAATTGCATTCACAGAGTATATATTGACACAAAATATACGCTGAACCCCAAATCAGCCCAAAGAACTTGGTACTAAACGGGCAGAAATAATAAAAAAAATTAAACTGAATCCTAGAAAATACATCACAGCCCACCTGCTGCACCTCACTTTTTCTTGTGTAGAATCATACTGTAATTTTTTGATTATGTGATAAAAAATTATAAGATTTTGCACTTCATAAATGTAGTTTCCAGTACATTTAACAAGGCATAATAATTCAGTTCAATATAATTAATCAATTCATCAAGTATAATTCCTCAAAATTACTATGAATGTACTGTTTTAAGTTGCTATGATGGGTTTTTTTAAGTTCTAACTAAGAGCCATGATATGTTTTAGTATCATTATCCCCTCTCGAATTATGAATTCAAATACAATCTCCTGCCGACATCCAATTTTATCATACTTCAAATAAATATAATTCATCTAATTTAACTAATTGAGACTTAGGAAGCCCTTAATCAGACCAATTTAACCTTACTTCATACACAATTAGACCAAATAACCATTATGCAACCATAAATTAACAATTAACCCTAATTTAGATCAAAATTCATTCAATATAACCCTAATTTAAACAAAACTAAGAGAATAGAATGAAGGTTAATATAAAGGAATTTTGAATCAGCATGAAAGAGATGCCCCCTACCTGATCGAAGAGAAAGTGGATGAACAAATGATGTCCAGCGAAAAGAGAGAGTAAGAAGATTAGAGGGGAAATAAGAGGAGAGGCGAGAGCTTCTATCCTTCTGTCGGAGAACAAGAGGTTAGGCGAGAGCTTTTGTCCTTCCGTCCAGCAAGAGGAGAGACGAGCTGCACCCTTTTAGGAGAATCGATTATTATTCACTTGTTCAATTAGAGGGAGCTTAACAAATTCTTTGTGGATCGAGAAGAAAGGAGCTGCCCATTTCGGAGGCGAGTAGAGAGAGCTACAGGCTTCTTTTCTTCTCTTCTGCAGACAAGAGAGCTCGATGTTCTTTCGAGGAGACGAGAGAGGGGGCTGGACGGAAGTAGACAGACAGAAATTTTAAAGAGACGGAGCGGACGGACAAGAGACGGGAACTTTTAAATTCTGTCTGTGTGTAAGAAATTTGGTATAAAAATTGGTCTATATATCCCCTCCCATATATATATAATTTGGTACACTACCCGAACCAGACCGTTTATACCCCTAAGCCCTATGCTCATCCTAAAATTTGGGCAGAAGGGCCCTAATTTTGGGCCTCATTGGGGATATTATGTTACCCTTGATAAGTTTTTGCTAGTCCCTGTCTATGGACCGAACAAAAAATACTAGTTTATATTTCAACCCAAAATAATATCAACCTAATTTGAAGCAGCTGGGTCCAATTTGAATCTGGCTTGATTCAATGATTTCATTTTGAGCTTACTCATTGTGTGGCTGAACGAGTTAACAACGAACTGTGTAGCGAGTCCAACTCTAGCCAGCCACCAACCACGATCCAAACTTTACAGCACTTGTAAAGAGGAATTATGCTCCGTGTTAGAAGATCGTTACACAAAGAGCTTCAGATTCACGGTTACATTGTAAATTGGGCTCATTTGGACTTGCAATCGGGCCGTTCATTTTGAAATGGGTTGACGAGCAATAAATAGTCCTATTTTTACCATCTCCCGTTTTATGTAACTGGACCCTCCTCGATCGTTTGCTCCGCCGTCAAAAATATTAGTTCAACGGTGCCGATTTTCTATGGAAAAATGGATATAGAGAGCGAATGTTGAAACGGAGAGATCTGAACCAATGCGAGCATTTTTTTTCTAACGTTCGAAAATCAAAATCTTCTGATTTAATTTATCAATTCAAACATTCGAACTCCAAGTCTCTCTCTCTCTCTCTCTCTCAAACGTTCGACTAGAAATCTTTCTCTCTCTCTCCTATCGAATCTGATCTGTGTGCATCGAAGCAACTTTGGAAATTTCCAGATCTGTGTGCATCGAAGTAAGGAGATCTCCGTTACTTGTATCTTCTCTCGCATTTTTTTGTCGTTTTTTCTTTGCAAGTTTCGATCTTTTATTTTATACAATGGTTTTATGCTTAAATTTTAGTCAGTTCATGGAGATAGATCCTTGATTTCGTCAATTTTGATTAACAATTAAGGATAAATGAGAGTTATTTTTTTTCTGATTCAGGCTAGCTATTACGTCTTGCAACAAAATGTCAATAATTTAGGTATAGTAAATTAACATGGATTTCTTCAGTGTCGTATTTTATTTGTGGATTAATTATCAACCTTTTGAAGAATAATTATTGCACAGTCCAGATTTCGGATTTCTAGATCTGAAGCAGTCTTTTTAGCAATTCAGCTTGAGAACTTTATAAATTTTCATACACCTAACTTCTTATCCTATTTAATTATTATTTTAAGATTACTTGATTCCAAATGGTACAATTGTTCTTTCTTCAAATTTGAATAAAAGCCATACTTATTAAAGTGATATTTCCTATTTTTTGCAGGAAAAAATAGAACTTATTATTAATGACAAATCTCCCCAGTCATCAACTTGGTCAGATGGAGACTACATGTGAATCTCTTCTGAACGAGCTTCAGGTATATATCTCACTTTTGTTTTTCTTTTTTCCATTACGTTTGAGCATAAGTACGTGTCAGGTTTAAAATGCTAAATAGTCAAAAAGTATAATATTATGATACTATAATTTCAGGTGATATGGGATGAAATTGGAGAATTGGATCCTGAAAAGGACAGGATGCTGCTGGAGCTAGAAAGGGACTGTTTGGAGGTTTACAGGAAGAAGGTTGACCAGTCGAACCGCCGTAGGGCCCAGCTCAGGCAAGCCATCGCGGATTCTGAGGCAGAGCTGGCCGCAATCTGTTCAGCTATGGGCGAGCGACCTGTTCACATGAGACAGGTTTGTTCTTGTGTTTCAAACATGTGCAATTTGAATGATGAAACAGATATAATCTGAACGAAAGTGATGAAAAACAATTAAGTGCAGTTTGGTAGTGGTGTATTACTGTGAGCAATGTTGATCTTAATACATTATATCCTTGATATTTTGGGATAAACGCACCGTTAGTCCTTGTACTTTAGTTGCATTGCACATTTATCCCTGTTATATTAATTTGACATGATTAGGACAGGGACCAAACATGACAAATGAATAGTACAAGGACTAAATTGCAATCCAACTAAAGTACAGGGACTAACAATGCATTTATCCCAAATATTTTTGCGTACTTTAAACAACGTGTTAAGATGCATACAGATTAATGCAACCAGAAATTCGCCAGTTATATATATAATATAATACACTATACTCATTACAACATTTTCAACATTTCGACAGTCAATCCAAAATGCTGGACGCCTAAGAGAGGAACTCAGCGCGATAATCCCAGAGCTTGAGGAAATGAAGAAAAGGAAGGCTGAAAGATGGAATCAATTTCTGGAAATCATTGAGCAGATTAAGAAAATCTCAGCTGAAATTGGACAGACCGAGTTTTTACCTTCTAATTTTTCATTGAATCAGTCTGACCTTTCTCTGAGAAAACTCGAAGAGTTGACCAAGCAGCTACAAGCTCTTCAAAAGGAAAAGGTCTGGGATTAAATGAATTTTTCTTATTTTCCAATTTTCAAGTTATTTACTATTCTTAACATATGGGATGGTATGGTAGTGGTACTACTGGTCCTGGTTAGGACTCAAATATCAATTTTCTTTTGTTTGTTTTTACGTTTAATTGAGAAGTAATTAAGGTTGGTTTAGCTGGATTATGTCAAAATATTAATCGCTTCTGTAGAAAATTATTGCGAAAAAAAAATGAACATGAAAGATAGTGATACAAGAAAGAGTAGAAATCTTATGTTGCATTGTTTCGTTTACTTTGTTGTGCAAACAACCCAGCTTTGTGATATATTTCCTTCCTTTACGCCTTGAATATGACTTCATCTGTATTCTTCTTTCAGAGCGATAGGTTGAAGCGCGTGTTTGAACAACTAAACACTTTAAGTACACTCTGTGAAGTGCTTGGACTAGATTATAAAGAGACTGTTTCTGAAATCCACCCAAGTTTGAGTGAAAATGAAGGAGGATCTAATAAATTAATATCTGATGATATAATTGCAAAGCTTGAGTGCGCCATAGAGAAATTGCGAGAGGTCAAGATTCAAAGGATGCAAAAGGTAAGATCTTGAGTAATATACTCTTAAAAGATGTTATCATATTTACATTTGTGACAAATATCCTAATTTGTTTGACATAATTATGTTGCACCGTGTGTAATTGCAATTTAACATAATTCCATTATAAATTTATAATGTTCTTTTAACAACTCAATTTTTATTTTGGTATCCAAAACCCTAAATTTGATCTTAAACGATATTGACATATTTGATTTTTGTGTTGTAAACCCTAAATATCAGTACATCGTGTTGCTCACACCACAAAATACAACAGCATCATTCAATTTTCTCACTTAACTTATAATTTCTCTTCTTCAGCTTCAAGAGCTTGCAACTTCTATGATTGAGCTATGGAATTTAATGGACACGCCTATTGAAGAGCAGCAGCTCTTTAGAAGCGTGACATGCAAAATCGCAGCATCTGAGCATGAGGTCACAGAGCCCAACACTCTCTCACTGGATTTCATCAGCTATGTAAGTGTCGCTTGAATGATCTTATTAAGAAAATATTCCTTGTATCTTTCGCATTTTTCATAGACAAATTACCCCACATCTGAAGTTATAAATGGAAATAGCACGCTGAGCCATTTTCCGTCCTAAAGAAAGGGATAAATGCACCGTTTTTCCCTTTACTTTAATAGGGTTGCAATTTAGTCCCTCTACTATTGATTTGACATATTTGATCCCTGTATTTTAAAGAATTGTGCACGGTTAGACCTTAACTCTTGTACTGATATGATATACTTTCTGTATACTAGGTGGAGGCAGAAGTTCAGAGGCTTGAGCTGCTCAAAGCGAGCAAGATGAAAGAGCTAGTTTTAAAGAAGAAAACTGAGCTGGAAGAACACCGTCACCGGGCCCACCTGATCGGCGATGGAGATTCTGATTCCGAATTTCCTTTGGAGGCCATAGAAGCAGGTACGAATTTCGCAAAAATTGGTTTCGTGTTTGTTCGTTTGTTTTGTTGAACTTACGTTTTTGGGTTGCAGGTATGAATTTCACAAGAATTGATTTCGTGTTTGTTCGTTTGTTTTGTTGAGCTTACGTTTTTGGGTTCTTGTGATTTTGTAGGGGCGATTGATGCTTCTTTAGTGTTGGAGCAAATTGAGGCTCAGATTGCGGATGTGAAAGAGGAAGCGTTTAGCCGCAAGGATATTCTTGAAAGGGTTGAGAAGTGGATGACTGCTTGTGAGGAGGAATCTTGGCTCGAGGAATATAACAAGGTACAATAATTCGATGAAATATCCATTACTAAAGTAAAATAATTAATTGTTTAATTTCATCAAGAGGCCCTCATTTAAATTTGTGTCGCGTCCAAGTTAAGTTTCTTGACCTAACTTTGACTTCATGAAACCCTAATTTTGCACTAAATAACGCTCAATTGACACTCAAAGTGGCCTAATTGTGTAAACGACGAGTACCCAAGCCAAGATAGCAAAAGGAAGCCGAAAAGAAAAGAGCAAAAACATGGTCAAACCGAAACAAAGACCTTGCCATTTTATTAATACTTGGTTCTAGTACTTGTAATCATGTTTATAACTAATTGTGCTGTTTAATATGTTTTGTTAGGATGAAAACCGGTACAATGCTGGAAGGGGAGCTCATCTCACGCTGAAGCGCGCCGAAAAGGCTCGTAATTTGGTCAACAAAATTCCAGGTCAAACAAAATTTCTATCAAAATCAAAGTATTGTTGTAAATGGTTTAAATTTGGTTTGTGTAATACTGTAACTGGTATATTGTAATATACAAACATTGAAAGTATTAGTCTAACTGGTATACTGGTTCTAGTCTGTTTGACTTCAATTTGGTTTGTATATTTGTTGCTGGAAGGACTCAAAATTTTCTGTCATTAGTTTTCTTTGATTTTCCCTGTCTTGTTGTTAATTGAGAGGTTCCAGCTAAAAATCATATTGCTGTTAGGTTGGTAATGGTTGTTAATTATAAAGCAAGGTTTCCTATTTGTAAAGTGTATGTTCTTTATCTTCCCAATTCATCTTGATTTTACCCAAAAGTGCTAACGGTTTGCTATTTTCATTTCTTGAGCAGCTATGGTGGACAATTTGGCAGCCAAAATCAGTTCATGGGAGATCGAAATGGGACGAAGCTTCACATATGATGGTGTAAGTGCAAAGTTTCTTAAATTTTTGTTCTTATTTCCTTTTCCAATTACTACATTTTTTTTCATTATTTGTCTTTTATATTGACAGGTTAATCTACTGTCCATGCTGGAAGACTATAACATCCTTAGACAAGAGAAAGAACAGGAGCGTAAGAGACAAAGGGTAAAAAATATTTACCAAATTCTATTTATACAATTATCAGTTGGGTAGATTGAGCATTAATTAGGGGAAATTAAGTTTAATTAAGTCTTAGTTGCCAAATATTCATTGTATTGGTCCTAGATTTTCTAACAATTCAGGTGAAGGTTTTCTAAAATAGGGATTAATTGGCTGTTAAACATCAAGACGTCGCTAAATAACCCCACAAAGCGACAGATTTGTATTGGTTTAGTTGTGTAAATACACTACCAAGACATTTCATTTCATGGATATTAACAAATATTCATTCATTTTTAGGATCAAAAGAAGCTCCAAGGCCAGCTCATCGCCGAGCAGGAAGCTCTGTACGGGTCCAAACCGAGCCCTTCAAAAACCCCAGGCCCCAAAAAGCTCACTAAACCCTCAAACGGCGCGACAAACAGGAGGCTGTCTCTCGGCGGGGCCATGACTCAGGCTCCGAAAACAGATGTTGCGACGCGCGCTGTTCGAGCCTACAAGAAGGCGGATGAGATTGGCGCTTTCTTATCACCTGGTGAGTTTGTTTGGATTTGTTGTTTTGAGTATAATGAAGTGTGGAGTATTGAAGTTAGGGTTGACTGGCTTACTACGTGAGAGTCTGTGGGTTGGCTCAAATGGGATTTAGGTTTGGGTTTATCCGGTTTGATGGGTTCAAAGTTCGAACGCAGTATATCACTTTTTGTGTGTTTTTTTGGGCCAGAACTTAATTTTGGATCCTGATTGGTCAAAGAGGAAATCGCAGTCATATGATATTAATTAACATAATTGATACAGTTTGAGATAAATAACAAAATTGCAATTAATCGCAGTCATACGTTGAATAATTGATACAGTTTGAGATAAAATAACATAATTGATTCGTCAAATCCAAATCTCAGTCAAATTGTATGGAATTTACATTGAATAATTGATACAGTTTGAGATAAATAACAAAATTGATACGGAATTGAGATTGAATAATATAGTGTATAGTCTCTCATAGATTCGTTCTTTTTATTTCAGGTAGTAGAGGGCTAGATATAGCAGGAAATAATCCAGCGAAAAAGTTAGTCTTCAACACGACAACCAACATTTCACGCGAAACTGAGCTCATCAGAAAGCCCTTAACACAAGTCACACTTCAAAATCATGTGGTGCCACAATCCACGTCCGTTTCTGAACCAAGATTTGAAACCGATGAAGAAAACATAGTCCCCAAAATTATCTCGGTTCCTAAAACTCCGTTGGTGAAAGCGTGTGATGCAATGCAGATGGCCAACACGCCTGCTAAGTCTGCTCTTTGTTTTGATAATGAGACAGTGAGAGAGTTGAAAGTTTGTGAGGGGGCTGAATTTGAGACTTCGGTTGAGGAGAGAAGGCTCGCGATTTATGTTAGTAGATAGATGAATGGTTTTTGAGTTGTGTTTTGGGTGTTTTAGATGGGTGAATTGGCGATAAGTCGACTTTAGTCGGCTTTAGTGTTGGACGGAATTTATTTTTATTTTCTTTATGTGTTTTAATGCTTTTAGAAGTTTAAAGCTTTGTAGCTCAACTAATTTGAAATGCTGCTGCTGTTATGTTTTGCTAAAGATTTGTTCCATTTTTTTGGTTATTTAACTATACAATTCGAAGTTAAATGTGGACGATGAAAGTCAGATGAGTATAGAGTATAACTGAATTTGTTTTCTACTCACAACATCTCCTGAAAAAAAACAATGTCATGCATTGAAATATCACTTATTATCACTATATATGAAGCTCAATTTGTGAGGCTTTCAGATTTTTTGTGGCGAGTTAACACTAATATATATAAAACGAATCACTTTTAAATGAAGATAATATTCAATACACAATTAATCATATGATGGATTATTTTGAGATTTTATGTGATGTTGCATTCCTTCTATATAATATCCTTAAATTTCAACATTATTACCATAGTTGCCATTGTATATCATATACATACTGAATATATATAAAAACGAATGACATTGTGGTTATTTCCATTAATAACCAATGAATGCTTGCCACATATTTCAGTTAATTTTTTTTTTTTACAAAATCTAATGAAATAATCAATTATAAAATGAAATAACCTTCTAGCAAGCATTTTTGCATATTTATTTTCTTCAAATCAAAAAGACAAATAATTTAATTAATTAATATTTTGCGACAATAAAATATACGAATAATTTAACGATATTTTCTGATATTCTTTCTGATGCATTATTTTATTTTGGTATTCTATAAAATATTACTTTATTTTTCATTTTTATGTAAATATTATGACATTTTTTTTATAAAGTTGGATTATGATTATGAATTTTTATTATTTCCCTTTATTTATATTTTAATTTTTACACAAACTGTTATTTTTATAAGGTTGAATGAATACATTATTAACAGAAAAGTTGATGATTGGTATTTTTTATTTTGAGTTGAAAAAATTTTGGGTTGAAGAAAATAAATAAGAGTCAAGATATCAAAAAATAAAAATAATAATTTATCAAAAATATTAATTTTTTACTGCTTTTTCTTTCTTTTTTTATTATTTGAAGTTTATATTTTTCTCATATGGAAAATATTTTGATTATTTTAGATTTTAAAAGTAATTGGAGTATGAGTAAATAATTTACTAACATGACTAATTGAAATCACATAATATCCGAAAACAAATAATATTTGTATGGGAGATATTTTATTACCTATGCATATCTGAATTCTTATAAAATTATCTGTGTCTGTATTTGTACTCGGTCAGATACAAATATTTTTTTATTTTAACAAGAGTGATCCTCGCTCCGCGTCGGTGGAATTGACATTACTAAATTAAATACTATGTAATATTTTATTAGCTGTCAGGGATAAATTCATAAATAAACGTATATAATATTTTTTTCAAATAATTTTATCAATAACTCTCTATAATATTTAAGTTTATAAGCAAATGAGATTAATCTACTCTCCCATTTAAGATTACCAAGGAATCTAAATGGATATTTTATCTCTTTTTGTTAAATTGTACACCTTATTATCAGTCTATATATTGTAATATTTTTTGAAAAAAAATATTTTAAATTACTGATAACTTTTCTTAAATTGAATGGAGAGAAATACCTTTTTTAAAATTTTACCCATTTTTAGGGGCCGGATTCATTTGGTTCAGTTTAAGTTGGAGATAGCCGATAAAAGTCGTGAGCCTATTCGAAAGAGTAGGAATGGGCAAGTTAGTAAGGAGATGCATAGCACAAAGCCGAGCACAAACACTAGAGGTCTTGAAGACGGCGAGTCTCGAGCCGCGACCCGATGTCAGAGGGGAAACTGAGACTATACGGAAATTTCACGCCAACGGGAGGCGTTACGACCTTCCAATGGACTTGGCGAGCATGGCGTTCGGACTACCAACAGAAGGGACTTGGGAGGCTAGAGACCAATGCCCAAATAAGACCTTCTCGGAAGAAATCGCGGGGAAGAAGTACATCGCCAAGGGCAACTGGATGAAGAAGGTCTACAACGTCCCGGTGTTTCGAGTCATCCTGAGGATACAAACGATATTTCTGCATCCTCGGGGGGAAACTGATTCATTAGTTCATGAGGACGAGTTAAGAGTCATTGCTTCAACCGGAGATAAGGCTGATGAATTTGGGGGAAGAAATAGTCAGGTTTATGATTTGATACACCTCCAATAGGGTGAACGGAGACAAAATTACTTGCGGTGCGCAAGTAAGCATGATAGCTCAGTCCATGTGGGAAGGAATGAACGTACACAAGGCCGAGGAGGGAGACGAGGCATTAGACATTCGATCGATGGTGAGATACCAACCGATGATTTGATACTCCCAAATCCAAGCAAGACGAAGGTCTGTGACAGGCAGAATTGGAGGCCGAATACAAGGACTGAAGTGTAGAATTAGTACCCTGGCCCAAATGTATTTGTGCTAGAAAATTGATTATATATTAAGATATTATTATTTATTCAATAAAGATTATTTTTTATAAATCTGTGTGTATGGGTTGTCAATGTATCTTTACATATCTTATATCAACCATAAATGACACTTCGGGTTCACGTCATCAGAATACGTGATTCTGATAGTAGAACTGTGAACCAACGAATAACATTCTAAACTGTCCCTAGTGATATGTAGGATGTTTATAGAGATAAACATACTTCAAGTAAGAAGCTATATATCCACACTAGTATATTCGCAGGCTGGATGATCATGTTCCGCTGATCATGGACATAGGGATGTCAAGTCTGGAATATAGGTACGTGTTAGAGAACACGTGCTGGACTGACCACACTATGAGAATATGCATGGTATATGTCATTAGTGATGCTCATATGAATAGTGTGCTTGTTCCTACGACCTGAGGTCACCATGGATTTCTGTATGTGGAACTGCATAATTTAATATGATTCTACGTCATCCGTAATGGGATGATCATTAGGGTCATCATTAGGTATGCACTGAATCATGACGAGGAATGTGAGTGACCAAGATGGGATTTGTTCCTTTCGTCAAGAGGGAGATATCTCTAGGCCCCCTGATGAACTAGGACTGAAGGAAATGCATGACCATGTTCAAAATGGATTAACATGTGTTGTTAATATCATTTTGTATTTATTCAGTCTAATTTTTGATCAGGAAAGAGACTTTGATCAAACTCAATGATGACATACTTCCATGTCTTGTGATCAAGACATGTATCATAGAATAAAAGGAATAAGCAAACGTCTATTCAGATAGGTTTATGATCGCTGATCATTTCATTTAACATGGGTAGTCATGACATCAGTCTAGAAGTTACTCATGACTTATGATACTTAGAAGATGGTTGCCAGCGTTAAATGGAACCTACACGGTCACACAATGAGCTCCATTCATAGGAGATGAAAATACCTCAAAACAGTTGTACATATGATGTATAAATTGGTGAACGAAATAATCAACTATTGAATTGTTGATTATGCAAAACAGTGCTATTCTGTTGTCAATGGAATAATTCCGTTCTCAACGGAATAGTTCCGTTCGGAACGAAATAGATATGAAAACTGTAATGACCTTAGCTGCTAAGTCTTCTATTAAGGAAATACCTATTCCATTGCCAACAAAATAGTTCCGTTGGGAACATAATAGACGCAGTTTAGGGTTTTCAGTTAAAGTAACTGAGCAATCGTTTGCCTCTCTCTCTAATATAAATAGAAGGGCAGTCCCTCTCTATTAGAGACACAATTCTCAAGACTTAGAGACCGTCTAATACAGAAATAGAGAGAGAAAATTTAGAAGTAATTTCAGAAAGTATTTTCGGACTCGTCTAGCCGAGTCCGGTAATTCTGTGTGTCTGAAGTTCGCGTGGATACGAGTAGAGATCTCCTATTTTGGAGATAAGCGAGCGATTAAGTTAGGAGAAGGTTGCTAGTCGGAATCGTTCAGAGCTACATCCAAGATATAAATTTTAATAGTTAATCTCCCCTTAACGATGATCCTAAAACGAGCTGAATCCATAGATTCCGCTGCATATGTAACGTATATGGCTATAGATTCCCCAACAATATTTATTTTTTCTCAGTTTTGAAAATTTGCACATGGAGCAACATTAGGATCACAGAGATCCTTCTAGGTCAAAACTCATAATTTGAGTTCTTGAAAAAAAACTTGAAATAGCGGATTACAATGCCGGAAACCTAATTCATAATTCCATTGCTATAAATTTTATGAAATAAAAACTATATTTCTGGACTTAGCACCCCAAGAAAACGGAGATCAAGACTAAGAGTATGTTGATATAAGTCAACTGGTATTTTTGGAATTGAAGTTGAATGATAACTTCTTTTAATACTCTTAAGTAATTTGTCTATATTCTTATTCTTATACTAATATATAAAGCTTATAAAATGAGGTTTTTTCGACACGTGGCATTTGGATCTTTGATATGAGACTCCAGTTTGCACCCATATATATTTTCATTTGATATAATTTCCTATTTGAACCCGATAATTATTTAATATAATTATTAATTATTATCTAATTAAATATTTATTTGATAAAATTGTTTGCTATGTAATAACTATGATTAATGTATATTTTCTAAAATAATAGAGTATTAATGATAAATCATAAATTATTAGGTCACAATATATTGATGCATTTATTTAGTCACAATTCTCACTTAACTTAAGAAAAAAATAGTTTGACAATTTATATCTATTTTTTGTTCATCAAATATACCATCACTTTAAGCCAACAATGATAATAAGATAAATTTTGAAATTTATCTACGATTTTGTCTGTCTTTGTTTATATCCAGACTGTATTTTTTTTTTATTCAGTCAAATATACCATCAGTTTAAGCCAACAATGCTAATAAAAGAAAGTTTGAAATTTATATACGATTTATTCAGTCAAATATACCATCAGTTTAAGCCAACAATGCTAATAAAAGAAAGTTTGAAATTTATATACGATTTTATCTATGAACATCGTCCGATATTTGCAACAACTAAAAAAGTTGAAATTATTTTATATATGTGAATTCCGAATCTCAAAATAAGTATTACACTATTATCACTAGAGTTAACCAATAGAAAATGGAGGGAATTTTTTTTTCCAGAAATAGTTTACACTCATATTTATTTTGATATTGTTAACTTTTAAGCACATAAATATGAGCGATAAGTCTTTAAAATTAAATTATTATACTGAAATATAAGTACGATATAATTTTATTTATCATATTTTGATAAAAATTATAAGTTATTAAGTGTATAAGATTATAAATCCGAAGCGGAGTGAGGATCCCACTCGTTATGTATAAACTTTGTTATGCGGACAATTCAAAAAATTAGCCGTACATATGTCGTACGCGTATCGGACACGGATACGGCTCGATATGGTACCGATACGTATTGTGTGTCTGAAAAGTTTAATATTTATTGGTTTTCATACACGGTCAAGACACGGCAGCATACGTCGTGGACACTGCATGGACATGGTTGGGGACATGGTTGGGTGTTGTTTAATTGAGTCCTAGGGGTGGAGGGATGAATAGGCCAAAATCGTGCGGAAGTGTGATTTTTAATTTTTTTTAGGGTTTTGCAACTTTTAGGTTGAATGACTTTTAGGCAGATGGTTTGTATTAATAAAATAATTTAAATAACGATAAATTGATTAATAAAGAAACTAAGAGTAAAGAACGAATCTACCGAACACAAGACTTGTTGACGAAATTAGGCGAAATGGTTGTGTTAGTCTTAACCACCAGTTCCCTCTATCATCCCTTGCTGCGTTCACGAGTCCTACTCTCCGGGTATGTCTCTCGACTCCTTGATTCACTACTCCAAATAGCGTTCACAAACTCGAATCTACAATCGATTTACAATGCTTAGCGATTCGTTGAAACAAAACTCAATGATTTCTTTCAATAAACAACTACTCAAACTTGATCAATAACCTCACAAAATTGCTCACAAATATATTGAGTAATTAGACTAGACTCTAGAGAGAATTCTTCCAGAATTTTGCTTAGAATGGATGAATCAATCGGAATAGGAACTGTTGCCTTTTTAAAGGGGAAACAAGCAGCAAACAAAAAAAGTAAACAGCCAGCGGAGCAAAATCAAATTGGAATCAAAACGGCTAGAAAGAGAGGTTCCAACGGACTGGGTTACAGAAAGTTTTTGTTTGGAATGGATCAATCTGTTCCAAGCAAAGCCAAAACGGAGCAGTCCGTTCGAACAGCACAACACAAACTCAAAATACACGGAGATCTTCAATTCTTGGACGCCAAGAAAACAAGTCTTGAAAGCTTGAAGGCGATGAAACTTTTCGACAACATCTGATCCGATTGAGATACGACTTTTGTACGTCGACTCGAACTTGTAAATTTCATGATCTTATACAAGTAACTCAAACAAGATTAGTAATTACGGAATTATTTTAAATTTCATCAAACAAAGAATAACACTGAGGACATAGCACAATGTTTTAAATCTCAATTTAATTATTATGTATTGCTATAATCCGATTTCTCACGCCTGAATTGTTTTTTTTTCACTAAGAACCCTCTTTTGTAAAGTCTATCTATCTTTAAGTATATATTATTTTTTGTTAATGACACTAACTCGTGAGAATCATAACTAGAAACAATAACTCATCTTTTTTATGCAAGACAATTTATTCTCAATTCTTACTCATGTTCTCTTGTTGACATTTTATTTATCATATTTAGTTATTCATTATATTTTTTAATTTAAATATATAATTAATTATATAAAATAATAAAGTAATATATATATGAAACTAATAATATATATACATATGAAACTAATAATATATATATATAAGAAAATAATATATTTATAATAAAAATAATATATATATCGTGTCCACAACTTTTTTGAGATTGATGTGTCGCCATGTCCGTATTCTATCGGACACAACACACATGTCCGTATTCGTACAGCATAGTGTATAAAAAAACTTTTTACCAAGTTTATTTAAGGCGTTTACAAGTACAACAACAATCTAAGAACAGAGTAAGCTTTTTTTCAATAATCCAATGAGTCTATACATATACAGAGTATAATGCCAGTATAATTCTACAACATATTCTCACCAGCATATGCTAGCAAGTGGTCCAATTTTATCGTCCTATAGCCATCATAATAAAGGGATTTATTCCCAAATGTTTTCATGAATAAACAAATGACAGTGACAAGAATAATGACAAACAACAACGATGAAACAAAAATGCCACAACTAAGACAGAAAATAGAAATATGAATCCAGCAGGCTATTCGACACCAATTTGGCACTTAGTTGAGAATATGGTTATGGCTTCCATAATCCTGGTTAAATTTCTCATAGCGGCGTGCATGCAAATGAGCGGATGGCCTTGTATTCCTCAAAGCAAGTTCCACATCTTCTGCCGTCACTCTACCAACTTCTGGTAAACCTGCACAAGTTATCAGTAAAGTTAGGGGGCTTTTGAAAAAATCCCCACTTTAAGAATGCAATGAATCATACTTACCGTCCTCTGAAATTTGTTCATCCCTCGTTTCGAGTACCCTAATCAACCGTCTGAGTGGCTGCATTGCGGCCTCTTTGCAAACCAGGCGGATATCTGAGCCAGAGTATCCTTCTGATTTTTCAACTAGAAAGTCGTATGGAATGTCAGATGAATTTGGAGTAGTAGATGGAAGGAGTTCTACAAACATTGCCCGCCTGGCGAGGGGATCTGGCAGTGGGACAAGTATCTGAATACATCAAGTTAAGGTTGCAAAAAGAACAAACTTACGTTTATTATAAATTTAATAATGATAAAGGTGTCATCATATGTCTATATGTGGATGACATGTTGATATTTGACACAGACTTAGAAATGGTAGAAATGACAAAATTATTTTTATCTGACAATTTTGATATGAAAGATATGGGTGTTGCAGATATGATACTTGTGATAAAAATATAGTTTTATCCCAGTCAGATTATATCGAAAAAATATTAAAAAAAATTTGATCATCTGGTGGGGCAATGTTACTTTGAAAATGGTGGGGCAATTGAAATTTATTGTATGAGCTGCCGCCCGCCCCTCTCAGCCCTCTCTTATTGCCTCTAAACATATTTCTGAACTCTAGGTAATTATGTAATACAACTAGTTTTTCGAAACTTTTATTCAATTTGATTCATAACAATATATTAATATAAAAAGGTAAATCACGACTTCATAGAAAATGACTCAAGCATTAATTAGGAAACAATTAAGCATTTTGTATTTTGTTCATCTTCTGAGAATCAAATAAAGTTATGAATATATTGTTTAGAAAAATGAAATCGGGAAAAATTTGACTCATCAATTTGACTCATAACAATGAAATCTAGAAAATTTCATATGCTTTGAATGCATAACCATGCAAATACTAGCTACATTCCACAAAGTAAGCCATGTTGAAATACCATATAGATATTTCATGTAAAAGGATACACGTTTCTCAAGACGGCGAAGCATCGCAGCATCCAACTCCCAAGGAAGATTTGTAGCAGCTAGAACAAAAACAAGTTCATCCGTATTCGCCAAACCATCCATCTGTATAAGTAATCAAACATCAAAATTCAAATAAAATAAAATCTCTACTATGTGATTTGAGGCTATGGCATGGTGGCTTTTGTGCCACCAATCCAAATTATATTTCAAATTTTAAAGAATAGCCGAAAAGTGTTCTTTCTCACCAAATCCAAAGTAGTGTGACTTCAAACATTAATATGCGAGTTCAACTTCAATGTGCTGAATCTAAATCAAATGGAAAACTAACCCAAACATTTCAATTTTGTTTTTTAACTAAAATAGGCATGTAATTTATACAAAGAGGACAACCCTATGCTAGTATTATAACCCTGATCCCAGTTCGCTACATGCAATCTCAGTTCAACACAAAGACACCAACAAAATGAACAGAAAATAAAGAGATCAGACCATCATGGATCCAGTATTATTTCCCATACACCAGTATCAAAATGCACTATTTTACCAACACTCATCATTACCAGAACTCATTATTACTTAACCCAAAACCCTAATGCACCAGTACTCATCATTACCTGAATGAGCAATTCAGTTTTCAATCGACGACTCGCTTCGTGCTCGCTACGAGCCTCGCCACGCTGGCTAATAATAGCATCAATCTCGTCGAGAAATATCGTAGATGGAGCATGATGCCTCGCCAGATCAAACAACACCTTCACTGCTTTCTCAGAGTCCCCTGTACAAAAATCATGATAATAGTAATTTTGGTCATTTTTGAGGGTGGATGTGAAAAGGAAATAATACAGTACCGCGCCACTTGCTGACAATAGAAGATGCGGATATGTTGAAAAAGGTGGTATTGCATTCAGTTGCGACGGCTTTTGCAAGCATTGTCTGAAATAAGATGGGGATATAAATGTTATACTGTGAACTGATAAAAGAATTACAATATATTTTACCAAGATTATTGTACCGGCCTGACAACGCTGGTATAGTAAGATACACCTTTATGAGTACTTTCAGTGTTATTTGAGTACATCTTGATATTAAAATAGAAACTGAAATTTTGGTCGGTACAGATTGGATGTATTGTGGTGGAAATAAAATAAATATGTTGGTGGTGACACGAGAGATAATTTGTTAAAGCAAAATAAGAATAATTAAGTGGTAAAAAAAGCATAATACAAACCTTTCCTGTTCCAGGTGGGCCAAAAAGCAAAATACCTTTCCAAGGGGATAGAAGGCCAGTGAAGTACCTAAATTAGTACAAGAGGAAAAACAGAATCAATATAATATAACCAATACGAAATATGGTAGCCTTATATGACTAAATTTTAGGTCATCTAGTTGTAAATTACTAGAAAATGAGCTGGTGTGACGTTCTTATAAAAGCCTATAATACAAGATCAGTATAATGTCAGAAATACAAAGGTAAAGAAAGAAAGCCTTTATTCAGTAAATAATGAATAGTTACATTACTTGAACCCTCAATTTTAGAAAACAAGCTATTGTTGTCCCAACAAGAGCCTATAATACTAACCTGTCACATTGAGCCATATAAGCATATCAACCAAACATGTATCTAAAAACCCTAATTTGTTATGTAACTTCAGCTCCCCTTTCATGCTATTTACTTCCATTACTCTTCTTCTACTAAGACAAACTGAAAACACTAAGTGAACCAATGTGGAAATATAGACCAACATGCTTATAGTTTTTCTCTTACCAAAACTACACAGTACCTATATCAAGCCTTTTTGCCCGTCTAATAAAACCATTTCAAAATTTACTTGGATAAGAAACCACACATACTTGGGGTATTTAATGGGCATAACAACAGCCTCTTTAAGAAGGCGCTTTGCGGTATCTAATCCTTTAACACTTTCCCACTTCACATCCAGGTTCCTCCTTATTATGTCTCTGTTGGAAAAATCAGCACGAAATAGTTAAACAGTAGTCTTCTATGAATAGAATAATCATTTCAAAATTCATGGGTATGGGACTTGTTCATAACCAATGTTTTTTTTTTGAAGTATTTGCTCATAACACGCTAAGATTAGATCAGTTGGTTGAGAAAGTAATTTCAAAAATGTCGACTATTTTTTTACTATCCTTCTCATTGTAAGTAGATTAAAGTGTTGAATTCCAAGTTTATACTGGTCATAGAGTAATAAACTTCTGTTAAACTCAATATCAGGGGCAATTTAGTCATTTTTTGTCGACTACCAAGATTTTAGTGGTTGGTGCCATTTGAAAATAACCAAAGATAAATATAAAAAAATATTGTTATTATTTAATAATAAAGTTTTTAAAGTTCTAAATTGAAGTAAAATATATGAGACATGTGTACCTGGACAATGTCTCTGCTAGGCTACGCATTTCTACAGATTCGAATGGAGGAATCAGTGACTTTTGACTGCAAAGAGACAAGAACAGAATATATAAAGTTTCATACAGAACAGAATTATAAACTAGAAGTGTCACAGAATAGTTGCTTTTCAGATCGAAAATTTATCATATCAGTTGCTTTTCAGATAGAAAATATATCACATAAGAAATAAAGGAGGAGTCTTACGGCACTTCGTCAGCCCTATCGGAAATTACCATGGACTGCATTTCTGCTTTCCTCCCCTGATTCCATAAAAAGGGTCGTAATAATACAATCAATTACAATTGAATTTTAAAATAAAAATGAGAATCAACATCAGTGTATGTGGTTCTTATTTCATTGATTATGGGATTTAGAGCTCAGTTCCTTCACTCTATAATCCCACATAATCCAGATATCAAATTCCCCGCTTCCTTGAAATCTAATTTTATTTTGATTTCAGTATTCTAATCCCAATCCAAATCTGTTATTTATTTATTCATTTTCTTTTTTTTTATTAGTAGAAATCTGTTTAATTACAATAAAACCAGGAGACTGAGATTACTGAAATTTGGGTTCCTTGTTTTAACTGAAGAAGTTTGTCGGGAAAAAGAACTTACTCCAAATCCAACTTCCTCAAAGCTAATTTGTTTCACTCTTAACTATAGAAGAAGAAATTCATGAAAATTCAATACCCCCAAAATGTGTCCTAACTTAAAATTACGGAATTGAGCTATGAGACCAAATTATGGGCGAACTAACTAACCTGTCGTTCCAACTGTTCAAAGACTGCAAAATCAGCATCATCATTCTTCCTATTATTATTAACACTTCCATTGGAGCTCGCTCCACCAATGTTGTAACTCTCTTGAACCTCCTCTTGCTTCGTCTCCTGCTTGATCCCAAACCCCACATCGTAGTAGAACTCAAAATCCTGTCAGCAAAAGATAGAAAGAAATAAGTGAACTGTTGACCCGACAGTGTGTGTGGTAAAGAGAGAGAGAACCTCAAAGTTCCAGCGAGTGAGCAACGGCTCGTCATCCATTTCTCCTCGATTCTTTTGTTACTCACGAGAGAATGTTATACGCCATCCAAGCTCAATGGGTACATTGCTCTACGGACCTACGAGTTGTGTGTTGTCCAGACAAGTCAACATAATTCATTGTTGGGAAATTTTTAAATAGCCCCTGCATTATGCCTAAATTGAAAACAGGCCATCCATTATTGGAAATTGCAAAGAAAGACCCTGCATTATTACTAAAATTGCAAAAGAAACCTACAATTAGATTGAAGTTAACATGGTTAGTTTTAGTAGTTTAATCACTTCAAAATTATTTCTGATAGTGCATCTTGATTATTCATTAAAGAAAAATTTTCAAGAAAACCCCTACTTTTAAATATTTTGAAAAAGTTTCAATATTCCTAGATAGATTGTTTTTACTAACTCTTAGCTAGGTCTTAGGAGCCAAATATTTATTTTGTTTTGGCCAAAATATTCTTCAATTTGTTTTATGTATAAAATTATCAAATAATAATTATTTTTTTTAATTTCACACATAAAAATTATTTTTGGATAATTTTATACACAAAATAATTTATATAAACATTACATGAATGATATCTTGCTTCAAATTGGTCCCTTACTTTTTTATTATTTTATAGACAAAACGAAATATCACTCATGTAGTATTTTTATATAATTTAATTTATGCATGCAATTGTCCAAGAATCATTTATTTATGAGAAAAGCTCACTTTTGCCTCATGAACTTTTTAAAATTGTTCAACTTGCCCCCTCAACTTTTTTTTGCACACTTTTGCCCCCTAAACTCTTCCAACTGTTCAACTTACCCCCTCCATCCAGTTAAACGCCCAGTCACCAGTCTAGTGCTTGCGTGGCATGCTGATGTGGCAAATATATTAATTTTTTAATCCACGTCAGCACACTTCTTTCTTTTCTTCCCTTTTCTTTTCTTTTCTTTTCTTCCCGTTCTTCTCTTTCTCTTCTTCCTTCTTCTGCGACAGAGACACCGTCCGCTCCCCTCTCCGCCCCACCGTCCGCTCTCCTCCTCCCCCGCTTCCCCCTCCCAAACTCAAACCTCCAGAACCAAAGCCCCAATTTCCCTACACTCCTTTCTGCACTCGACCTCTCCTCCCCCTTCCGCTCGTTCACTCTCCGGCGATCGCCGGCTCTCCCCCACCGCCCGGTTCATCCTCTTCTCCCTCCGCCGGCACAAGAAGTGGGGCGTACAAGTCCTCTCTGACCTGGCCAAACTGCGCCACGTGTCGCCTCCGCTGGTGACAGAAATCCTCCGCTCTCGGCCGCCTCTTCCCGCCTCGCTCTCCGTCCCGTTCTTCTTCTGGGCCGAGAAACAGAGGAATTTCCGGCACGAGTACGCCTCGTTTAACGCGTACGCGCATCTTCTCGCCGAAACCCGCCAGCCCGGTTTGGTCGATCAGATTCCGGATTTGATGCACTGTCATGGAAAAGATCCGACAGAAAAACAACTGGACGTGCTTGTGAAACTGCACGCTCAGGCGGGCCGGGGTTTGAGGGCTTTGGAGTGTTTGAGAAGAACGAGGGTTGAATTTGGGATAAAACCGAGGGTGTTTTTGTATAACAGGGTTTTTGAAGCGTTGGTGAAAGGCGGGCATGTGAATGAGGCGATAAATTTGTATGAGAAGAGAGAAGAGCTGCTCTGTCTCTGTCGCAGAAGAAGGAAGAAGAGAAAGAGAAGAACGGGAAGAAAAGAAAAGAAAAGAGAAGAAAAGAAAGAAGTGTGCTGACGTGGATTAAAAAATTAATATATTTGCCATGTCAGCATGCCACTCAAGCACTAGACTGGTGACTGGGCGTTTAACTGGATGGAGGGGGCAAGTTGAACAGTTGGAAGAGTTTAGGGGGCAAAAGTGTGCAAAAAAAAGTTGAAGGGGTAAGTTGAACAATTTTAAAAAGTTCAGGGGGCAAAAGTGAGCTTTTCTCTTTATTTATCTGAAGTTAGTAAAAAAAATTAACTATTTTAATATTCGTTTATACATAAAATAAATGACAATACACATTAGAGGAAGATTAATGGTCAAAACAAAAAAAAAATATTTGGCTCCTAAGAGTAAGACTTTTGGAACTTTTTCAAAATATCAAAAAGTTGGGGATAGGATTTGAAAATTTTTGTTTATTAAATAATCAAGAGACCTTTGGGACGACACTTCATGTTAAATGTTAAAAATATAAAGATACATTTGTTTATTGGAGATACACATTGTCCTTTTAGATGGTGTTGTCTCCAAGGTATGGTGTAATATTCTAGAACATTTATTTGATTGGGTGTAAGCACCACTTAAACAACAAATTGTAATCTCTCTTTTCTCTTGTAATAAAAGCTTGTATTTTAGTTTTATCAAGTTTTATTGTTGAATTATTCTTCTTCTATTGTTGATTTCATCTTGGGCTAGTGTAATTTTATTGTTGCACTATTATTTTCGCTGCTGTGATAATCACGAGGTCGTCGTGTCCAGCTGTTGTGATAGTGGACTTGGTGTTAAGGCTATGAATTTTTCGAATTATAAGATTTGGAAGACGCATATGGAGTCTTATATTAAGGGTGAGCATTTATGGGAGATTGTTGTTGGTACCAAGGTTGCACCGGCACCTGTTACCGCTACCGATGGTACATTGACGAATGAAGCAGCAGTGAAGGAGTGGTTGGCTGCAAATGCTAAGGCGGAGTTCGTGTTGAAGAGATTGATATCACACGATCTATTCGAGCATATTATGGGGTGCAAATCAGCGGCCGAGATCTGGAGAACTCTTGACGAGTTGCTCAATGAGAAGAATACGGCACGACTTCAATTCTTGAAGAATGAGTTGGCACATTGCACACATGGAGAACTTTCTATTTCTCAATATTTCTTGAGAGTAAAGAGTTTATATTCTGAGATTTCTATCTTGGAACCGGAGGAGGCTATTTCGGAGACGCGGATGAAGCGTTACATTATTCGCAGTCTTCAGAAAGATTATGTCATGTTCGTTACCTCAATACAATGGTGGGCGCAACAACTATCCCTAGCGGAATTTGAAAATTTACTCGCTTCTCAAGACTCATTGGCTCGGCAAATGACGAGTGTTTTGATTTTTGAAGGCGAAGGTCACGCTCTTGTATCTAACAAAGTAAAAACTTATTATGACCAAGGGGAACGTAAAAATGAGGTTACGAGAAAGGGAGAGCTTCTTCCAATGGTGGTGGCTTTCATAAAACTCTCAAGTGTTACCGATGTGGGAAACTCGGTCATATAAAGAGGAATTATCATGTTAAGTTGAAAGGAGGAAATGTCGCGCATAAGGAGGATGTTGCAAATGGTGAAGATTGAGATGCGAGTTTCGTGGCGGAAGGAGTTTCATTGAACGCATGTGCTTCCGTTAACTATGAGGAAGACTTTATCGTTGATTCTGGTTGTGACATCATCTACTAGTTTCCAAGTTTTCTTCACTACGCGGATATCAGGATAATCAAGTTTTTGTTACTGCCGATAATACTGTTCACCATGTGGTGAATGAGGGTCTGGTGGTTGTTTCTGGTCAGGACAACGAGTCAATTAGTCTTGACAGTGTTTATTACATACCTAGGATGAAGAAGAATCTTTTGTCGGTGGCAAATGCGATTGATGTGGGACATTATGTTCTGTTTGGACCGAAAGATGTGAAGTTCCTCCGAAATGTGGAGGAAGTGAAGGGTGATGTTAGTCATGTCGGCAAGAGAGTAAAGGATTTGTATGTTCTTTCGGCTTCTTCCTCGTACATTGACAAGATGAGCAACAATGATGGCGTGTCTGTTTTGCATGCTAGACTTGTCTACATGGGTATGGACAAGTTGAAGGTGATGGTTGCGAGAAAGCTCGTCAACAGGCTTCCGTCTCTTTTTTTTCCAAGTGATGTTGAGGTGTGTGAGAGTTGTCAATATGGGAAACCTCATCGGCTACCTTTTGCCAAGTCACATTCGAGGTGTAAAGGTGTGTTAGAACTCAATTTGATGGGTCCGGCACGGACTCCATCGTATTCAGGTGCTCGATATATGTTGGTACTCATCGATGACTTTACACGGTATACTTGGGTCTATTTTGTTAAGGATGAATGGGAGGTGTTTCCTAAATTTCAAGAGTTTAGAACCATGGTTGAAGGTGCTCTCTGAAAGAGAATTAAGAAGTTCTGAACCGACAATGGAAATGAATTTACTTCCTAGGAGTTTTTCTCGTTTTGCGAGAATAGTGAATCACTGAAATTGAAGAAGAAAATTGGAAAGAAGAAGTTTTTGGTGCCGCAACTTACACTCTTGGGTCCATGTGGTAAACTAAAGGTTGAGCCAATGACAATGTTGGATAGAAGAGTTGTAAAGAAAAGGAACGCGGCAGATGTCGAGCTACTAATATATTGGTCGAAGTTACCGATAGAAGATGCCACTTGGAAAGACTATGATAGTATAGTCACGCAATTCCCATCATTCGAACCTTGAGACAAGGTTTTTTTCAAGGAGGGGATAATGTTAAGATTCTAATACAAACCACAATTATTAACGTTACAGAGATTTATTGCATAAGTTGGGAATTTATTTTGTTAGTATTATGTGTGGTGCACCAATTTTAACGGTTGTCCCCGAGGGGACATGTTATGTGTGGTGTAAATATTGAATGTTAGATCGAGTATTTTTTTATCTTGGGTAAATTTCACTGTAGGTCACTCAACTTTCACAAAATGATCAAATAGGTCACTCAACTTTCAATTGTCCTCAATAAGTTACCCAACTTTGAATTTGTCCAAATTAGATCACCCGGTTAATTTTCCATCCATTTATTAACGGAATTGATATATGTATGACACGTCATCGTCCATTTGAACAGTACACGTCATCACCCGACTATAACTCAAATAATCATCTCAAGTTTATCATAATCACGGGAGGTCACCCAACTTTACAATTATTTCAACACAGGTCACTCAACTTTCAAAATATATCACCGTAGGTCACTTAACTTTTAAAATATATCACGAGAGGTCACTCAACTTTATAAATTATATCACGAGAGATCACTCAACTTTGAAATTATATCACATTAGGTCATTCAACTTTACAAATTTATCACAGAATGTCACTCAACTTATAAATAAGTCATTAGAGGGGTACTACACTTCAAAAATGTATTATGTTCATGTAGCAAACCTATTAGCACAAATAAATTGTATTAAACTTTAATTTTATACTGGTTTTAATTTGTTGAGCCGATTATGATTCATGTGAAACTTGTTTTTTCTTTGAATATTAATTACAACATTTTAGCAAAAATGAGATAATTACAAAATTTTCACCATCAATAAAAAATTTAGTCTCCATTTGACAAATAAATGGGCTCTCCATTAACCCCAAATAACCCATTTCTCTTCTCCTGTTACAAACTCCCACCTCTCTTTCTTTCTTGCAACTCGTGCTTTTATCAATTCATATATTTTTCATTTCAATCAATTTATTAGTTCATTTATTTATTTTGAAAAACTTTGATATGCTTTGTAAAGATTTTGTAAATTTTTTATTGATGGTGAAAATTTTATAATTATCTCATTTTTGCTAAAATATTGTAATTAATATTCAAAGAAAAAACAAGTTTCACATGAATTATAATCGGCTCAACAAATTAAAACCAACATAAAATTAAAGTTTAATACAATTTATTTGTACTAATAGATTTGCTACATGAACATAATACATTTTTGAGTGTAGTGGCCCTCTAATGACATATTTATAAGTTGAGTGAACTTCTGTGATAAATTTGTAAAGTTGGTTGACCTAATGTGATATAATTTCAAAGTTGAGTGACCTCTCGTGATATAATTTATAAAGTTGAGTGACCTCTCGTGATATATTTTAAAAGTTGAGTGACTTACGGTAATATATTTTGAAAGTTGAGTGACCTATGGTGAAATAATTGTAAAATTGAGTGACCTCCCGTGATTATGATAAACTTGAGATCATTATTTGAGTTATAAGTCGGGCGATGACGTGAACTGTTCAAATGGACGATGAAGTGTCATATACGTGTCAATTCCGTTAATAAATGGATGGAAAATTAAGCGGGTGATCTAATTTGGACAAATTCAAAGTTGGATGACCTATTGGGGACAATTGAAAGTTGAGTGACTAAATTGGTGTAGAAAGGTCGAGAGGAATCTCCACCTAGAGGAATCTCCGCCATAACAATCTCCACTTGTTTGGAATATGGAAAGAAAGGTCGAGAGGTTAAGATTTTGAAACGGTTCTTTAATGCACCGAATGCTCGCTCAATAGTTGTGCGTAATGACGAGTGTCTATGATTGAAAAGCTCCTTATCCGTCAACGGCGGATTATTCGAGAATTCTTTCAAATGGTACCGTACACCACGAAACGGGGAAATAAATCCTGGACGTGTCGAGTACCCCGCATCGGCTAAATAGTACTTTCCCTCCGGTAAGGGAATGCCATCTTCACGCTCGATTGCGTCTTTTAACACGAGGGCATCATGCGCCGAACCCTCCCAACCAGCTAGAACATAGAGAAAACGAAGTTTGAAATCTACCGCAGCCAACACATTTTGAGTGGGATAGCCTTTACGGCCTCGAAATGCCGCAGATTCGTTTATTGGAGGAGAAGCATGAATATGAGTCCCATCAATAGTGCCAATGCAATTATCAAAAAATGGGAAAAATCTGGGATTTCTTTTTATTACGCTAGATGTTTCGGCCTTTGGCGGTTTAATGTACTCTCGTTACAACTCACCAATTGCATGAAGTACCTAATAAAAATATCTATTAATGGTTTGGGTAGATCGAAAAAAATGAGTCCTAATAACTCTAGTCCGAACATTATGGCCAATGATATGCAAAAACATTGCTACTTGCTCCTCAACACTAACATCCGATCTATTGCGCAATAGTCCCTTGTTTTGTAATTTCTCACACAAAAGGAAAAATAGATCCCTTTTCATGCGGAACATATCAGTGCATACCACATCAGAATCGTATATCAACCTTTTGAGATATTTATTTCTTTCTAAAATTTTAGTACGTGTTGGTACTCGACAAAGCATCATCGCCTTTTGCTTTTGTCTATGACGTATTAATAGAATAGTAGTGAGCGCTGCAATAAAACAAACAATTTTTTTTCGCTTAAAGTCTTCATCACTTTCGTTTTCCTCGCCACCACTTCCGACTCCCTCACTGTCATATGGATGCATTTAAAAACCTATAAAAAAAATTAAGTGATTAAAACACTATAAACAAAGTAAAATAATATCAAACTTATGGCTAACAACAAGTTTGAGAACTTGTATAGAGTATATCAATATAAACGTCATTCATTATTATCAAATAAATTCTAAATCTCATTTAAAGACATTTCATCAAACATCTTAGATGCAACCAGATTTAATGAGCTGGGCCATGTATCTATATTCATTATTTCTTATGTTATCAAATTATGGCTACTTTACTTGAAATATCATTATAATAATGGATAACTTAGCTAGAACATCAAAACAACCAAAACTGGCTTGAAAGAAAATTGGTGCGCTGGAGTGAAATTGATGAAAATTTCTGGTTTAGATCCATGGAATCAGGCGAGAGAAAGAACAAATTCCATGAATTTTTCCATCCAAATCAATATTACAAACAAAAAAATAAGAACCAAAGCTGGCTTAGAAGAAGCATAATCAGGGGGGGGGGGGAGAGAGAGAGAGAGAGAGGGAGTGAGAGAGAGAGAGAGAGAGAGAGAGAACCTCGTTGATGAGAGGAGCTGGAGCACGGTGAAACTACTGACACGAGAGACAGGGACGATCACCGGAGATTGGAGAGGCGAAGTTTTGGGGGTGAATGCAAAAAGAAGAGCTGAAAGAGTTTTGGCGCTAAAATGAAAAATAAAAAAGAGAGAGTGAAGGACACACGGAGTGATGTCTCTTATCTTCAGCGAGACATCAGGTGAGATACAAATGAGAGAAACGGGAACTCATAATCCCTCACGATCTCTCAAATCAAACACAAGACACAAGCCAATGTGAGGGATATCTATGTCTGTCTCTCAAGACTCCTCACATCAAACGGCCCCTTATTTCGCATAGGTATGTACTCTATAACCTTAATTCGTACAGGTATAACCCTTCAGGAAACCCATTTCGTACAAGTCTAGACAAAAGAACTGTAATTTCTACTTGTACAACCCTAAATAACCCTAAATGATCCAATTACAAGAAGAGTAAAATCAATAAACGACAATACAGAGAGGACACTTGAACATAAAACAGTTCAAGAGAGATTCGGCTACCTGATCACTTCCACATTTTGAAAGAGAAGGCCAGAAAAGAAAACTGAAGATATGCTTTATCGAAGAGCCTAGCCTAGTTAAACGACGGCTACTGAGAAGGGTCTAAATGTCGTATAATAGAGGGGTTGCAGGGAGAAGAGGGGCGAATGAGGGGGTGCGGAGAGAAGAGGGGCGAAGGTGAAAGAGCGAAGACACGACTTTTCAGAAATTGAAAAATAGATAGAATTCAATGGTCCATATTAATTATAAATTGGATTAGTGTTAATCTGATGACAGTGGCTAAAACTGAGTTCAACATTATTCTTGAAAATTAATTAACTATGATAATTAATAATGTGTCATAAAAGAATTAACCTTAGTGTATAATTTTTCAACACTAATTCTTCAGCCTAATTAAGCCACGTCATCCTTATTTTATTAATCATTGGATTAAACAAATTAACCCTCCGATTAATCACTACTAATTCTCCGATTTATCACGCTATACAGAAGCTTTCATTTTTCATCGTCCTCTTGACTCTCGCGCCTGAAGCTTACACCTCTCTCTCTCCCTCTCGCGCCTCTTGACAAAACGAGCCACTAATCGCCAGATTTGCCCCCTCTCTCCCACGCCGGATTTCCCCTCTACCTCTCGCTCCCAATTACTTCGAACGCTCTCCAGATTTTCCCTCCTTCTCCTTCTCGCCCCCCAACCACAGACGGTAGGATTAAAGGTTTTCTTTTCTCTCGCACAAACAAGTGAAGTCTCTGACGTTTATCCAACCATACTTATCCACCACCCTGACCATAATCGATTTTTTCCATTCTATCATCTTTTTGGTCTTAAGCAGGACCAATCGGAAGGCTTCTTTGTTCGAAACTCTACAACTGCTTGAAGTCCTATGACGTATATCATGTGTGATTTCCAATGAACATTAGGTATTTCTTTACTTTTAACCTATTTGTCATTTTCAACTAGGGTTTCACTTATTTTTGTTGTCTTATTCACGTTTTTTATAATTGTTCATTGGAGGGTTGGTTAAACTGTCTTGTATTTAATTTGGACGTTTTGCATGTTGCGGTTAGATATTTAGTTAGAGATTTTGTAAAGTGCATTTCTTCGAACAATTAGTGCTAATTGAAGGTCATAGGAAAGGTTAGGTTTTATTTGTTTTAGAGTGTGCATTTACTATGGCATGAATTGTGTTTGATGAAATGCCATAGCTTAGGATCTTAATGCATATTAATATTTAATTGCAGGACACTCTTATACAAGGGCTTTCTATGTGAATTGTGATGAAGAATGCGATCACCACATCAAACGGGTAGCTCAAACTATTTTATATATTTCATTCAAAAGCTAAGAATTAAGAGATAACTTTGTTAATGAAATTATGTTCTTTTTAATCAGGCTAACGAAAAATTGTAGAAATCAATTGTAGCTGATAATGATTTAGGAAAAAGCCTCATGAGTGAGCTCAGGACGAGTTCTGGAATATGTTTGGGCAAACGACGGTACATAAATCAGTCATTTCTTCTTTACTAATTTTTTTGTAAATTTCGTCATGAAAATGTCGTAGTCTTTATGCCCTACTTTCATATATTAAATCAGAGATAAATGAGAAATTAGCAATAAAGCCCATGCTATTCAGAAATAGCAATAAAGCCCTTACATTATTGTATATCTCAAAACAAATACCGTCTATTCTTATTCAGAAAATAGCACCTCTTTTTTTAGGAAAATTATTATCTTTTTGCAGTATTCAATTATGCATGAACTTTTTTGCAATTTCGTGATAATTCACTGATTTTTTTTTTGCAAAGTTCCCAAAATTAATATATAAAATATACCTTATTCTCAACCATAATAAAAAATTCTGAAACCAAATTGGTTCTCAGATAATTCATATTAATAATTCATAGGCAAGTTAGTTTATGATCTTACATTGGATTTTCTTTTTTTTGGTCACATATTGCAAAAATATAGTTTAAAAGTAGTTGATAATTATTTACTTCAAACCAATGAAGAATTTGGACATATGGTACCCGCTGCGATGGTAGTTGGCTGAAACTATATATTTATTCATTAAATAGTAACTTCTGTTATTAATTGTATGAGTACATCCTTGATATTGGTTTTTAATCATGTACATATGAATTTATATTTGATTGAATGGTTATATTACTATTTACTATAAACAAGTTTGATTGAATGGTTATGCCTGCTTGTATCCAATTAATGGTTAGGATTTTCTTTTTAACTTAGATTGCACCTTATACCTTTCCCCTCATCTATGTTGGGCTGAAGAACCAGATTTCGCATTAGCTCATTCAATTTTGTCGATTAATTTAATCTTCCGAACAAATTGAATCCTATGTTCTACATAAATTAATTGGGACTATACAAATTGACTACAGATATTTGTTTAGAAAGTTACTGAAATACAAGCAAAATTTTGGACCAAATTGCCAAAATTACAACCTATGAATGACCTCAACTTAATCTGAAATCTATGAGTTTATTAGAAATTTCAGCCTTTTCTTTATTAACTTTTTATTTTTTTAAAGTTTTTTTTTATGAAATAGAGTATGCTCTTTTGCCCTACTCCCAATATATGAAAATGGAAATTAAGGAGAGCTATGGCTTCTCCCAGTTTCTACTAAATTCTGTCACTGAATCCAATTATATTGTATCTGATACTGACACCTTTATCAGATGTACCACATGACGTATCCTAATATTTTATTTCAAACCAATAATGAAAACTTTACAGATACTTCCCGCATCTGCATCGGATATCTCTAATGTAAGAACATATATACTTAAAATGTGTAATAGAAAATATGAAACCAGTAAAACAAGATTGAAATATCTAATTATATATCTAACAATAACTAGCAAATGCTTATCTAACAATAACTAGCAAATACTTTGCAAAAAAAATATTTATGTAAATAAAAAATTGTTACTCTCTCCCAAGCAAAATCTCATATCTAAATATATAAAAAATAATTAAATATATAAAATTTAATTAATAAATAATTGTTGTTCAGTTGAGGCCTATAGGGGGGGGGGTTTAAAAGGCCTAAAGTGCGGAAACGTGAATATTGTATTTTTAGGGTTTTATATTTTTAATGTTTTTAGACTTTTGTTGATAGTTTGAATACTAATTAATAAAGAAGGATAAATAAATAAGAAATTAAAGTAAATATAAAAGGTAAAGAGATACCGAACACACGATCTGATGACGGAGTTCGGCGAGGTGGTTGCGTTAGCCTTAACCACCCGTTTACTCACTAGCGGTTCTTACAGCGTTCACGAGTTGCCTACTCTCCGGGACTTGCCTTGCGGCTCCGTTTATCACTAACAAACAAGATCGTACAAGACCTTGAACCACCGTCACCTTACAACAACCTCTTGACGGCCGGTGGAACAATAACTTACAAACTCGATCTCTTAAAACGTCAACAAACCAACGAGCAACACGCTCAAAACTCCACTAACCTCACTTTAAGATTTGGAGCAATTTAACAGTATTAAGAAAAGAGTATTTCTGCTTTTTGTATGTAGAATTCGTTGTTTTTTTGAGAGAGGCGGCTCCCCTTTTTAAAGGAGGAAGGGAGCAGCCCTAGAAAAGGAAAACTGCGCAATTCCGTTGACAACGGACCTTGTTCGTTGCCAACGGACTGACAAAGACGGAAGACAATCAAGGAAGATTTCAAACCAAACGGCTAAATTCCTACAGTTCCGTTGCCAACGGACTGTATACAATTTCAGCCAAAACAAATGTCAGGACGAAAGTTTACTCAACGGAGGGTTCCGTTGCCAACACAGTGATCCGTTGGGAACGGACCACTTCCGTTGACAACGGAACTGGCCAGAATTTGACAAATTGCAGATTATACTCCACTTTTAATAAGAATTAAATTGTCCACTAAAAAGAATAAACTTGCTATCTTGAAATGGCAATAAAGCTCTTATATTATTGCATATTGCAAAACAAAAAGCTGATGTCCTTATAAAATTAAAAAAATAGCACCTCTATTCGTAGGATTTTTTTTTTTTTTGGCAATATTCAATTATGCAGGAACTTTTTTTCAATATCGTGATAATTCAAGGGCTTTTGCAAAGTTTCCAAAATTAGTATATACAATGCAGTGTAGCTGACAAAGAACAAAAGATACACTTGTTCAAGTTGAAACTAAATTATTTTTCTTTTTGGTTGAAGGATGCAATTATTGATAGAATAGAGGAAAGAAAGAATGACGGCTTGAACTTTTATTCCCGGAGGTAACAAACACTAATTCTTTTCACGAACTTACTGATTTCATAATATTCAAGGTTATATTTGCAAATTTACTTTGATTGCAGAAAATGCGAACTCTGTTTAAATTATGGGGTACCAATTTAGTCAGAAATAGGAAAAACATTTTGATTATTTTCACGACAGGCCAGATTAATCAGGTGCGTGGGGGCGAGAGACTTGATACAATTCTATTGTATTTATCCAATGTTAAATGAGGGGCATGACCGTCTTTCCAAATGCTCAGGTAATTAGAGAAATTAATTATTTTATTTTATAATTTTCACATTTATTACTACTGGTTATATAATTATTAATTGTTTTGTTTTTGTTTCGGGATAAAAATTTACAAGTTAAGGATGAAATGACACGGGTTGCGGGTAAATTTTAAATTATTGTTTTAAAAATTAAACTATTAATTTGAACAGTTTTAATCTATTTGATTATCTTTTATTTATTTCGGTTCTATGTTGGTTTGAACAAAGTAAAATATGCAAAAATGTTTGGTTAAGGCTATTTTTGTCTAAATTTTTTTAATTGAATGTCATGTCAGAGTTTTTCAAACTAGAGTTTTTAAAGGTTTAGGGAGTTTTTAAAATATTCAAAGAAGATATGGATTTTTTTTTTTATGTTTCATATCCACACTAATTATATTAAATTATTTTATTTTCATTTAAAAAATATTGGGACTTTTTCAAAATATTCAGAAAAGATATAATTTCTTTAAATTTAACTCTAATTTTATTAAAAGAATTCATTTAAAAATATAGAGGAGTTTCTCAAAATATTCATAAAAGATATGAAATTCTTAAAAGTTCCTCAAATATAACTATATTAAATTATGTTATCTTAATTTAAAAATATGCAATTCATCAAAATATTAAAATAGGGAATTCTTAAAAATTCTGAAAACACCAACACGAATTATATTAAATTATTTTATTTTCGTCTAAGGCCATAAAAGGAGATGTATTATTCTTCAGTGAGGCAGGAAATGGTCCGGCCCCAAATGGATCCATGTTCACTCATACGATACTTATAAATTTTACATTTCACGTGAAATTTGATGAGAATGCAAATTATGTGCAATGCCATTTGACTGGGGATTTTTTAATTCATAGTTTATGTGTATATATATTTTTGAATTACGTGGGAGTAAGTTTATTTTTAGTTATCTAAATTGATTTGTTTGAGTTTGGCTTGTTTTTTCGATGTTAATTCTTTGTTTTTTTAATTCATCCCTTTGAATTTTGTTTGGGTTATGAGGAAGAATGTAGTTAGCTTACTAAATAGGAATACATGCTAGCTTATTAAAAAAATGGTGCAGATCAATTTGCATGGATGATGGATGATGGCACGAGATTATATCCATATTTATTGAGACACTGGTATAGTAAATGGGTCTTGAATAATTTGAATAAATTATGTTCCTCCATTTATTGAATCTATTTATTGAACCTGATCGGAATAATTATTTTGTACTGGTACAAAAGTTCATGTAATGTTGTGTATGATCTACAAATTCATTTTCATTTTGCTTTAAAACTCAAATGCAAAATTTTGTATGACTAGCTGATCCCAGGCCACATCCCACATCAGTGTTTCACTATCATTTTTTTTTTGAGATAGTAGACAAATAGCCTACTAGATTTTCATTAAAATAAAAATTATTTTATAGGTACATCCAAGACTTGACAGAAACAATGAATCCAAATACAATACATAAGCGGTAGCCATTTAGTCTAAAGGACCTAAAGTTTCTCTAGCAAACTACTTCTTATTTTTAACTAAATTCTATCCAACTCTTGGCTTCCCGCAACCCGGCTTCAAATACTCGAGCCACGCTGCATTTTTCCTCTCGGAATATGCATGCATTTCTTTCTTTCCATATCGCCCAGCAGCCTGCCATCCGCATAGAACCTGCCGTCACCTTTGCTTGTTTGCTTTGCAAGTAGCTGACCTATGGCTTGTGCATTGTTTTGATGTGTGGTCGTTTGCCTTTTGAGGTGGTCGGAAGTTTTATGCTATATTTGTTTTGCAAACGTGCATCGCGCGAATAGATGTGTATGAGTTTCCGACTGATTTTCGTTGCATAATACGCAAAAGTCTGAATCAATTTGGCCTCTACGTTTAAGTCTATCTTTGGTTAGTAGTTTTTCTTTTATTAGGAGCCATCCAAATGTTCTTACCTTTGTTGGGCATTTCGCTTTCCAGGATAGCTTTGGCCATTCCGGTTTGATCCCTCGGTCATCAAAGAAATCACAAGCGGACTTAACCGTGAATTCTCCTGGTTTGTCTTTTCTATTTGCTGGACGCCAAATATGCCTATCCTCCTCATTCTCTTTCAACTGGACCGTGCTTATCATGTTGGATAATTGATGTTCTTGTTGTATGAGGAATGAGTTTAATGTTCTATCCGAAGCTAAGTGTCTTTGTTGCTCAGCCAGTACTGTATGCACCGTGCAGTTTTTGTTTACTGCTTGTTCGTAGAGATCCGGATAGGTGGTATTGAGTGGTTGGCCGTTTAACCATTTATCTTTCCAAAATTTTGTATTTTTTCCATCACCTATCTTAGTCTCTATTTGGTGTTTGAACCATTCGTTGACTTCTACTAACTATTTGTAGAAAAAAGATGTGTTTGGAGTTCCTTTTTCTATTTCTATTTCTCCGTATAATTTTTGGATCGTGTCAGTCCAAATGCTTAGTTTTTTTGTTTTGAGCATCCAGTTCCATTTCAAGAAGTGCTATGTTGTATACTTGTAGATCAGTGACCCTAAACCGCCGTTTGCTTTTGGCGTGCATACTAAATGCTAATCCGCTAGATTTTTTCCTTGCTTGTATTCTTTGCTATCTTGCCAAAGGAAATTTCTTCTGATTTTGTCAATCTCTTTGATTACTCATTTTGGGAGCTGAAAAGTTTGCATGTAATATAATGGACTTGCTGAGAGGACCGAATTAAGTAATGTCAGGCATCCTCCTATTGAGAGATGTTTTGTTTCCCATCCGGATACTCTCCATTAGAGTTTTTCAATTAGCGGCATAAACTCTTCTTGCCGGGGTTGCTTGATGGTTAGTGGGAGTCCTAGGTATGTAATTGGGAATTGTTGCTTGTAACATCTAGTTCTGATGTTATATGCTGATCATATTCCAAAAGGATATTGATCGTACCGAACATACTTTTGGTATGGTTTATTGTGAGACCTGTTATCTCTCCAAAACATTTTAGCATGTTTTTTTTTATCACATTTAGGTTGTTGAAAAATGCTTCTGCTATCACGATTGTTTCGTCGGCATATTGAAATGCCGTGGTTTACGTAAGGTGGGCCTGTTGTGTTAACTCATTTCCATGTTGGAGAATTTTCTGTAATGTATCCGCTACAAGAACAAAGATTAGAGGTGAGAGTGGGTCACCTTGCCGTAGTCCTCTTTTGTGGAAATAATATTCTCCTACGGTGCCGTTGATATTTAAAGCAAAGCTTGTGGAAATAAGGAGGTTCCAAATCCATTGTACCCATGTTGGTGGGAAGCCTTTTTTTAGTAACATCTCTCTCTCAGAAATTCCCAGTTAATCGTGTCGAAGGCTTTATAGAAGTCTACGTTATAGAGGATTGAAGGGATTTTGTTCCGCTCCAATGCGTACAATAGTTCTCTAGCTGAGACTGCAATTTGTTTTTGGTCTACTAGTTGAGACATGTATGGTTGTAGCCGTGTGGCTAAAAGTTTAGAAATGATTTTTATCGGCCCATCAATTATACTTATAGGTCGATAGTCTGTCAATTCTAGCGCATTTGCTTTTTTTGGTACTAAAGTTATTTGAGCCTTATTAAGCCGCCAAAGATCTAACGTGTTGTTTTCAAATGCTTTGCACAACCATACTATATCTGCTTTTATGAATTCCCAACAATTTTTGATAAAATTCGTTGGGAAAATCGTCCGGCCCCGATGCTTTATCTGCTGCTAGGTCAAAAATGGCATGTTTGATTTCTTGTGAGGAGAAGTTGGATGAGAGGCTGTGGAGTAGTTGTGTTTCTTGTTGAATATGTTGCACGTTAGGCTTATTAATTGCTGTGACTTCGGAGAATAGATTTTTGAAGTATTTTGTGAATTCAGCCTTGATTATCTCCTGATCTTGCACCATGTCTCCTTGAATGGTGAGTGCAGATATTTTATTGTTGCTTTTCCTTGTTTTTGCGATGGATTGAAAATATTTGGTATTTCTGTCACCTTGCTTAAGCCAATGACAACGTGAGCATTGACGCCTTTTTGATTCTTCGATATCTGCTATTTCTTGTAACTTTGTTTTAACTTTAATTCTCAATATGAGTTCTGTTTGTGTTAGATTCCTAACCTCCTCTATGCCATCTAGACTTGATTGCACTAATTCACATCTAGATCGGATAGTATCAAGGTTTTTGAATTTAACTCTCACCCATTCTTGAAGTGTTTTCCTAACTTTGGTTAATTTGATGGAGAAGTTAAGAGATGGATTTGAGTGTATGCGTGTCTGGCCCCATATTTTCTGGATGATTTGCATTGCATCGGGGTAATTGAGCCAATGTAATTGGAGTTTAAATCTTCTTTTTGGGTTAGGTGTTGGTGACAAGAACTTAAGCCTAAGCGGTACGTGGTCGAATGTGGATGCCGGAACCACCTCCAGCTTGGGGGTGTGGTTATAGTCCTGCCATTGCAGCGAGATTAGACAATGGTCGAGTTTGCTTAGTGTCGGTTCCGGTCTTTTGCTAGACCAAGTGAAGTTGCGTCCTTGTAATGGTATTTCTTTTAATTGCATGTTGTTAATTGAGTCGTTGAACTCTATGATCAATTGCAATGTGTGATTATGACCAGTTGATTCTTGGACATTTCTTATAAGGTTGAAGTCTCCTATAACTATCCAAGGCAAGTCATTTGACATACTTATGTCTTCTAATTCGTTTAAGAAATCTTGTTTTTGGTTGTTGTCCATGGGACCATACACATTAGTTAACATGAACTTAATTGAGTTTGCGAATGTTAGCACAATTGTTGATGAGTAAAGCCTATTAGTCTTTTGGTGACAAATGAAGTCATTACTCCATGCCGTTAACAAGCCACCAGACGATTCGTTGGCTGGCTTTTGGAATGAGTTAGTTAAGTAATTTGGACAAGCTAGAGATGTGCGAAAGAGGTTATCTTCATTCCATTTTGTCTCTTGAAGACAAGCAATTTTACAACTCGAGTTTCTCAAAACATTACATACTACATTGCACTTGTTTTCTAGACCTAACCCTCTTACATTTCAAAATACAATAGATAGAAAAGATAAATTCATCATAAAAATTATATGGATGCGACAAAATAGGCGCCTACAAATGCTAAAAAGAAAACACCTAACTACTCTTGTGCAGCAGCATTGTGCTACTCTGCAATCAATTCTGCTTCCAGGTTACTGGCAAACTGTCCTACTGAATCCACTTCAATTTCTCCTTCCTCAAACTCACCTTTCTCTTCTTCTCCAATTTGTGCATTGAATTCGTTCTCCAGGTCCTTTGCAAACCCTGGCTTTAGCTCATCTTCTTCCCCAAACTGCTCCTTTCCTTGAAACCCCACAATCCTTTCCTTGAAGCGGGACCTGCTCAATCATCATCATATCGTCCCCCTGTGTTTGCTCGTTAGGAGTATTTTTGAACTACCTCCATTTGTGTACCCTGTGGCAGTGATAAATTATTGCCTGTAAAAATCGTTTGGCCTTCTTGAAGCTCCGTCATTGCCTTCTTGACTTCGCCTGTCGCCGTTTGCTTATTTGGGGATACCGATGAAGTTTTCAACACCATAGAACTCAAGTCATTGGTCGGCGACTTTGACGTTGAGCTGAATTTTCTTGAGATTCTCCTAATCGAGACTAGCTAAAAGCACCTTCCGAGCTTCTGGACTGATAATGTAGCATTGCTTCGCCGGAGGTCAAGATTTGGAGGCAATCTTCTTTGTTACCTCATTTTGATTAGTTTTCCTGTTGTTTTTCCTGGTTGGGCCAGGCTTTGTGGGTTTTGGTGGAGGGCTTGTAAATGAGGGTTGGGTTGTGTGGTTTGTATGGCTCCTGTTTGGGCTTATATGTGGGCTGGCGACTTTTCTTTTTTTGGAAGGAGTCGGTTGGGCCGATGACCCAAAAGAGTCCTCAAGCGGATGTAAATGTTGGTGCAAGGCAGCGACACGTGGCACAGCTAGTGAGTTTTGAGTTGCAGCCAGGTGTACCGTCTCCCCCAAGAGCTCATTCCTCTTTCCCTCGTGTTTTTCCTCCTGTCTCTTGAGTTGTTCAATCACTTGCTCTAAATTTTTCCTGGCCTGTGTTGGAGATGTCGTAGTGAGCATCTCGTGGAGGGTTTGCTCACTCATCGGCTTTCTTGACTTGTTGTCATGATGGAAATGCATTGCAGCAACCGAACGAGCTACTTGCTTACTCTTCTCAATTGCAATTCTTTCCTCCAACCTCTTCTCTAATCTTGTCGAATTGTTCTTTAGATGGTTCATAATTTACCGGTTTTGTGAGACTTTGTGGCTCTTCTTTCCATCCTTTAATGTCAATTCGGACTGGAGTTTCGATTCCTCGGACTTCCATGAACAGAACTTCAGGAATTTTTGCGACAATTGGGACCAATGCTACCACCCTTAGTTTCTCCATGGAGGTGATGAAGCTAAGAGGACCGTGACGGTCTAGGATGCTAAAGTTACTCACCAGGCCTTCGAGCTGATCTCTTCTCCAGCCGTAACATGGCAGATTGAAGAGATCTAGCCAGACTCTGTATATGTTGGGCCTGAAAGAGGAATTGTGAGCTGGACTCCATGGATAGATGACTAGTCCAAGGCTTGTTACCAGTGGTGGGGGTTGCTCAGTAATTGACTGAGGCGACACATTGCAGGGTAGTGAAACGATGTATTGGTCTCCTTGTAAGTGCGCTACATGGACTTGTTCCCAGTGCCTACTGCTCGCAATGAGATCATTCATGAGTGTAAGGTTGTGCCCCACGAGGTGTCTTGCGTCTACAATAACACACCTCTCTGTTCTAGCTAAGTCGGCTCGAATAATCGGCGAGTCTTGTATATAGTAGTGTAAGGCCGGAGTGCGATACTTTGCTGGCATTTCTCTTTCTACCTCTGGTGGAGGCTCCAACGAGTAGCCGTTGGAGTATTCAGTGTTTTCTGAAGGTTTGACCCTGCAATGTTTGAATATATGCCCTTCTTCATTGCAGTAAATGCAATGAAGCCGGAATGGACAATCGATGACTAAATGCCCTGTTTTGTAATAGTTTAGGCATTTGTTGAACCACGCCGGGTCCGCTGGATTGGGTGGAAGAGGCATGCCTCTCGTTGGAGCTTTGTCTCGTTGCATTAAAGTTCTATGGAGTGGGATCTTGTTCCTAAAGTAGTTATCTACACGAGATAACGGGTGATGGGGTGGATTGGGGGGTTAACCCTTTCGTTTGCATGTGTATGATTGTGAGGTGGAGCCGTATTTGACGGCGCACGAGTAGCAGGGGTGAAGCCTACTTTCTGTGGTGCATCTCTGGATTGGCTGGAATTTCTTGAGATTTCACGCTCTTGTGCATTATAGCGGGTTCTGGACCCTGTGTTGTTATTGCTGGAGTTGCGAATATGAGAGGAAGAGTTATGATGAGTTATGTTGTTTCTCTCCATATTGTAGGAGAAGAGAAAACCTTGTTATTGTGTTGCAGCTCAAGAATTTGTCTTTTGGAGAGGTATGGGTCTGCAATATGAAATGAAGTGTGTGTGAATGGACGGATGCTAAATAGAGCCTTCCTGAAGGCAGTCCTCTCTCTTCTTTTCTTTGCATAGAATGGTGATGTTACTTGTTTGATATTTCTCTGTGTCTTGTATGTGTACCAACCATTTCCTAATGGTGTAAGTCTTCTCTTAGCCATTGTGTTTGACTCTGAAGTTTCTCTTTTGTGGAAGCTTTTTCCTCACAATAGGCTGGAAGGGCGATTTTTCAAAATCGCCTTTCAAATCGCCCTTTTTTGTCCCAAGCCCCCTGTTTCTTATTTTACGTGTAGTGCTTCACTATCATACTTGACACTGGATGGAAACGGTCAAACCAACTGCTTGTTTATATGTTATGATATCGAATAATCAACTACTTGTATATATGTTAATGATGTCAAACAATTTAAATATAAAATTTTATTGTTCAAATTTGACCAACTGCTTGTTTATATATTAATAATGTCGAACAATTTAAATCTAAAATTTTATGTAATTTTTACGTGATCATTTTTTTTCAGAGTTTCACAGTGATTGTATCAAAATGAAAAATATAATTAAAATAACCGCCGTGTAGCGCGGGTATTATTCTAGTGATAAATAATAATTGAGAAATAAAATGGTGGGTTTAATTTAGTTCCAAATCCGACCCGACTTGATAAATCAAATCATACTTCCCATCCTCATTACCTCGAACATTTCACTACTGACTGGGCCCAAAGTTTTCCCAGCGGAACAATTCCAATCAAAACCTAACATTAATTTGGGCTCAACCCAATAACCCATTATTTCCCCCATTTACCTTCTTTATTTCTCAATATCAATATCAATATCAATACTGAAAATTGAGAAAAAGGAAAAGAAACCTTTCTTTGTGCACAAGCTTAAAATCCTCTCCCTTCTCTCTCTCTCTCTCTCTCTCTTCTTTCTCTCAATTAGTACAAATCAAGGATGAGCGGCGCCGGCGAAGGAGTTGTTGTAGACGAGGCCGCCGTGCGGCGGAAGAATGTTGTGAATGAGTATCGCAAGAAGCTCCTTCAGCATAAAGAGCTAGATTCCCGTCTTCGCACTGGTACTACTTCCTTCCCTTTTACTTTAAGATTTACTTTGGTCTGAGAGAGGACCTAGGTTTGTTTTCTTCATCGTTTTTGGTGTGCTTAAATCGTAGTCTAGATTCAAAAGTTCAATTTGGATCGTTCCAGGGTTTTCAAAGTTAGGAGCTTTTGTTTTTTTTTTGTTTTGTACTGAAAAGAGCATTATAGGGTATTTTGTATAGAGTTCATCCAATTTTCTTTGTGATATATCAAACAGATCTTTTTTTTTTTTTTTGTTCTCACTTGTAAAGTCTCTTGGACAAGAAATTGTTAAGTAATTCTACTCTCAAAATTGTAGTTATAATTTACCCTATTCGGTGCTTGTTCTATGTCTTTCTTTCACTAGGGTTTGTATTGTAGTGGTTTCAGAGACTATATAGGCTTTTATTTCTTAGGGTTTGGATCTGGTACATGCAAAGATTCATTATATCATGGTCTGTTTTGAAAGGTAAATATGTAGTTGCTTCTTATAAAGTTTCTAAGATAAGAATTGGAAATATGCAGTTTTCTTGTTCAAGTTTCTCTTAATGTGTATTTAATCCAACTTGCTTACAAAAGAAATGTTACTTTTTTTTAGTTCTTTTTGCAGTCTCCCTAGGAATGAATTGCAATTGCTGATCGTATCTTAAAGCTGAATCTTTTTTTAATGTAAACTTGTAGAGCCTTTTTAAATCAAGGTTTGTGTGTTAATTATTGACTCGATAGTTTTATGTATAATTTACCCGATTTACTTTCGGATTTACTGGTGAAATTACTCTTTACTTATTTCTAGCAACTCTGTTTCTTTTGTCTTCTGTTTGTTGTTATATGAGAGGATCTAGGTTTCCTTCTGTTGTTCATGCTTTATGTTTTGATTGATACGATTTCGGGAGTTATAATTTACCCAACTTTGATTTCCATGTGCTAAGAGGAATACTACTTTTCAATTTAGTTTATTCTTAGTTGTGCCCCAAAAATGAACCGGGATAGCATTTTTTTCTTCTAAATTTAGCCTTATTGTGTATTGTAATGAGAAATAATCAAATTTCTTAGTTTATTATTTATTTATCTTGTCTTATTTCTCTCATATTGAGCTTGTTTTTTTTTCAGTTAGAGAAAATTTGAGGGCCTCAAAGAAAGAGTTTGCTAAGACTGAAGACGACCTAAAATCTCTACAAAGCGTAGGCCAAATCATAGGAGAGGTTCTGCGGCCTCTTGACAACGAAAGATGTAAGTTCATATTACAAAACTCCATTGAACAATCTTTGAACTTCTAAACTTTACAATACAAATTTACAAGATAAATTGTCAATAGATACTTCCTGAAAGGGATAAATGCGCTGTGAGTCCCTGTACTTTGATAGGGTTGCAATTCAGTCCATGTACTATTGAATTGACATGTTTGGTCACTGTACTTTCAAAATTGTGCACGGCTAGTCCCTAACTTAGGGACTAATCATGCATGTTTTCATAAAATACAAAGACTAAATTGCAATCGAACTAAAGTACAGGGACTGAAGGTGCATTCAGCTCTTCCTGAAATGCTTTTGCTTTATAGAATTCACCTCTGAGAACGTGATATGTTACTAATCCTCAACTCTTTTCATTTATATATTTATTTTATTTTTGGATATATTATTGCAGTAATTGTGAAAGCGAGCAGTGGGCCAAGATACGTGGTGGGTTGTCGTAGTAAAGTGGACAGAGAGAAGCTGACAGCTGGCACCCGTGTTGTTCTTGATATGACTACTCTCACCATCATGCGAGCTCTCCCTCGTGAGGTACTTTTTTTCATCATTATTATTTTAATATTTTCCGCTACAAAAGAATCAAGTCCAGAGTCCTGATATTAAGTGACTTGACTTGGGAAAATTTTGTCTACAATTGTGAAATTTCATCTATAATTTGTCTATGAATAAGTTGATTCTGCGAAATTTCATCTATACTTTGTCTATGAATAACTTGATTCTGTGAAATTTGTATACGCACAGAAGAATTGAGCATCATATTTTCTGTATGCATAGCAAACAAATATAATTTTCAAAATTTTTTGCTTGTTCTGAACTAAAGCACAAATCACGAATTATGAACTCTTTTTGGTTATGGGTAATAATAACTTTAAACCTAATTGACCCTTAGGTAATCCCTTATTATGCATCTGTGCCTTTTCCCTCATGATTAATTCTCAAATTGAATCCTAACTAGTCATTTTCATTGTGGTATCGGACCCAACTGGCAAGGTACATTCATTTAGTCTCTGTCAGTGTGCCTTGTATTACGGTCCTTTTCTAATTTTCTAAAATTTATATAATTTTCTCACTTTTTTATGTCTAGGTGGACCCAGTAGTGTACAACATGTTGCACGAGGACCCAGGCAACGTGAGCTACTCAGCAGTAGGAGGTTTAGGTGACCAAATCAGGGAGCTGAGAGAATCCATTGAATTGCCCTTAATGAACCCTGAGCTCTTTCTCAGAGTCGGTATCAAGCCTCCCAAGGTAAACTACTTTAATAACTAGGGTTTTTCTTTATTTTAGCGTAGAAATAGTGAATGTAATATTGGTTTAATTCATGGGTGGTTTTGTTTTAGGGTGTGTTGCTGTATGGGCCGCCGGGAACGGGAAAGACTTTGCTTGCGAGAGCTATTGCTAGCAATATTGATGCTAATTTCCTCAAGGTTGGTTACAGCTCTTTTTAGTTTGAATTTATGAAGATATTATATCTATGGATATTTATATATTTGTATTATATTTGCTAAATTACTGTTTATAAACTGCGCACAACACTGTGCTGTATAGTTCTCTTTCTATTATCAGCGATCAAACTTTTTTAACTTGTTAACAGTATTCAAGGAAGGCTTCATAGAGTATATATGTAAATAGAATTTGGTTTGCAATCTCATCTTTTATTTAAAAAAAAATGGAAGGTATATACATCAATTTTCCTTTTCCTTTTGTATATCTCTAATCCTGTTTTGTTTTAAATGTTACAAATGTACAGGTTGTGTCAAGTGCGATTATCGACAAATATATTGGAGAAAGCGCAAGATTGATCCGAGAGATGTTTAATTATGCACGTGACCACCAGGTAAATCTCTTCATTTATTTTAATATTAAATGCTTAGTTGAGGCTAATTCACAGCTCAATTGATGCATGAACATCAAATACATATATCCAAATAACCTAAAAATGATACCCACAACCTATACAATACAGTCTACATGAATCCATCTGTTTAAAAGCTATAACATTGTTTTTTTTTTCTTTTTTTTAATGCAGCCATGTATAATATTCATGGATGAGATAGATGCGATAGGAGGCAGAAGATTCAGTGAGGGGACGAGTGCTGACCGTGAGATCCAGCGTACACTCATGGAGCTTCTCAACCAACTCGATGGCTTTGATGAACTTGGCAAGGTAAAATATCATCAATATAGTCTTTGTACTCTTATTTTTTGTAACTTTAACCAAGTAAATAGCGCCACTTTTGATTAAGAGGTTTATTTCATGTGTGCCCCCTTGGAAATCTTAAATTATGATTTATGCCCCTTCACGATGAGCAATATCATTGATGTCCTTAGTAAATATCATGTATGCCCCTACAAAACATAAGAAATAATCGCATACTCTTTGCTTCATTATATTTTACTTTTGCGAGAATAAGTGAAAAAGAAGGTTGATTTAAGCCCTTGTTGAGAAATTAACGAAGAATAGTATTGGTGATATTTATTATATCTTGTAGATTTATTAATAATATTTCACTTTTTAAGGGGCTACCCTTTAGAATTTTATGTCATTTGATTTATTTGTTGTAATAAAATAGGTCAAGATGATAATGGCGACGAACCGGCCGGACGTGCTGGACCCGGCTTTACTAAGGCCAGGTAGACTCGACAGGAAAATAGAGATTCCGTTGCCTAATGAGCAATCTCGCATGGAGATTCTTAAAATTCACGCAGCTGGTATCGCCAAGCACGGCGAGATTGATTATGAAGCCGTCATAAAACTCGCTGAGGTATGTTATTGTTATTGTTAGTATTAGGGGTCAAAATCTTGAAATGTTGTGGATAAGAAATATCGTGTGTCCTTTTATATTTGTTTCGGAAGATCCCTAAACTACCCTTTGCTGAGGTATATTTTATTTTGTATGGGGAATATGTAGTTTGTCAAGAGAGAAAGGTACTTTCGGATTTTTTAACTAGGAGTATGTGGTTGATTGTATGGATATGCTATTTTCTCTTTTTTGATGTTTTTTTAATGTATGTGTGGCTTTTTGTTAAATTAGGGTTTTAATGGGGCGGATCTCCGTAATGTGTGTACTGAGGCTGGTATGTCCGCAATTCGTGCAGAACGTGATTATGTGATTCATGAAGACTTCATGAAGGTGCGACTTTATGCATGATTGAGAATTATACATTTTATTTGCTTTGGATAGTTGAAGTTTGGCTAATAACATTTTTAAAATAACTTTTTTGTAGGCGGTGAGGAAACTTAACGAAGCAAAGAAGCTGGAATCAAGCGCCCATTATAGCGCTGATTTTGGGAAAGATTAGACTTTTATGTAATGTTATTTTATTACTAGGTTTGCATTGAACAATTCTGTTCTTGGTTTGTATGCTTGATTACTTGGATATTTGTTTGGAAATCAAAAGCAGCACATCAGTATTTTTTCTGCAGGTGTTCACTTCGAATGTTTTAGTTATGATCACAAATGTTTTGTACTATTTTCTATCAATGTAATATGCAATTTACCATTGACAACTAGAATTGTCCAATATTTCCAACTTCTATTTTAATTATTTGTTAATTAAATTTGAATCTCTAAAATCTTGTATCTTGTCGAAGAAATTGAATCAATTATGCTTGTAGGTTTAGTTCATGGAGTTGTACAGTCCACTATGCACTACCATGTTTTCCTTGTATACTTTTGTGTTTCTTGAAATAAACATGTAGAATACACCCATACATTTTAAAACAACCGAATAATTGAACCTTCAATAAGAATATATGATTGGTATTAACAAAGTGCATAAAAACCAACAATTAAATCTTGTGCCCACGCCCCATTTGAGTGATCAGTTGGTGACCCACCAATAGTTCTATTTTAGGCGATGAACGTCAATTGTTTCATCGATTAAATAATAACCAGAATAGTTGGTTTTCTTGTCACTTGTCAGGCCCGTGCTCCCCATCACCACCCTATAGCTTCATATCCCCAGACTGGTTGTGTAGTTTAGGGGATGATGGAATTAGTGAATTACATGGAGACAAGTGATATATCTAGTTACATTATCAGGCCATCGTCAGTAGACATTTTTTTTATTAGGAGGTGCCATCCAAAAGACCAAAGGCAGTCGAGAACATGCTGATTAAATGTCGAAAGTCGGGTTTTACATTAATTAGATCGGGCCGACAGAGTTCTGGGATGATTGTCGCATGTTTTCAATATATGCTGAAGGGCAGTTTCAATACACAAAGAAAATGATCTTGCTACCGGCATAAATATACACACAACTCTATAGACCGCTAAAAGTTATTTGCAACATTGAAAAACCCTAATTAATCTCACCCCTTTTCATCACTCACTTTTGGGACTTCTCATGTGCAACGTCACCCTAACTGTATCAATTTTCAGATGATTATGTGTGCGGAAATCTTAAATATTGATTGAGCATTAATTTTTCATGACTTATTTTTTACTTCTTTTCACCACTATACAAGTTGTGAGAGTAAAAAACAAAAGAGAGAATTAATGAATAGGAATTTAAAAAAAAAAAATTTGAGATTCAATCCATATTTAATGAATTGTGAGACTTTATTAAATATATACATTTATCGGAAATTGAATTCATAATTTCTTGTTATACATGCAATATACTTTATTAACTAGGTTATGGCTCATTTGCGGATTGTGAAAAAATTAGTGATCATGGTTTTGTTTTTTTTTAATACAAGATTTTTTTTATTACAAATACTCATAGTTCATGTATTTATTAATTTATTTAAATTATTTGAGTTGGATAAATTATTTTTACAAGATGAGATCTGGGAGCAGCAAATTGGATTAAACAAATCAACACTCGTCAAGTATATACCCAGAACTTGGTCTATTGTTGAACATCATGATCTTCACCCTTATATCAAATAGCTTTGAATATTTGGGTGATTTGAATCAAAAGTTCTATTTCATATATTAGTGAACCAGTCAAGGCAGAAAATAGGAGTCAATGTCAAAAAAAAACACCAAAACCAATTCAAGAAAGTTCTCGATGTTTGCACTTACGCTTTGAATCATCAGATGGACCTGAAATTAAAAATGTATAAAAATCATTGTAAAATAAATATAGGAAAGGTGAATATTATTTTTTTTGCTCGAAGAGGAAAGGTGATTTGATTGGGAAAAATATGAGTGTTTTAGAACTAAAAAGACCAAATAAAAACACAGTAACTTATCCAACTACGAACACAAAACCTGTGTTTCCAGAGAGGGCGTTAGGCTATTGTCCCTTCCCATTTTAGTTGTCTTCCTGAATCCGATCCACGTATGGTATTATTGGTACGGTGCACCGTTTAGATTTAGAAAGAGGGACAAAAAAGCAAAAACAAGCATTCATTCATTCATTGATTAAACTATCTTTCAGCAGCTGCCCATACTCTCTCTCTCTCTCTCTCCGAATCCAATGTCGGCCCCTTCCAACGACCTAGACGATCCCGACGAATTACGCGAAGCCCCTGCCGAAATCAAGCTCTTCGGCCACGTTATCCACCAGAAATCCAGCCCGGATCCGCCTCCATCCCCTTCATGGCCGGCCGAAGCCGAGGCGGAGGAGGCGGAGGAAGCTAGGGTTCCGGCGAGGCTGGCGTGCCCTAGATGTAGAAGCAAGGAGACCAAGTTCTGCTACTTCAACAACTACAACGTGAACCAACCGCGCCATTTCTGCCGCTCCTGCCGCCGGTATTGGACGGCAGGCGGTGCGCTGCGGAATGTGCCGGTTGGGTCCGGCTCGCGCGGCCGTGGCCATTCCCGGCCCGGCCCCTATCCTGACCCGTTTCAGAACGACAGATGGCAGCATAACCAGCCTGACCCGCCTGACCGTGGTAGGATGGGCCGGCCTGAGGCGGGCTCACTGGATCATGGGGCTTCAAGAGAGAAATAATTGGTAAGATTCTGAATCTTTGATTGAGGAACCGACGCTGAATCGCTGTGTTGATTGAGGAACCGCGTTTGGCCTGGTTGGGTGGGGCGGACGGTCTTAGATGGATAGGGGAGGAGACAAGGTTGACTTGACTCTTCACTAATATTTGGCGTGTGAGGTTTGATTTATTCAGTCCAACTTTGGAAGGTGGCTGGATTGGACAAGAGAGAAACGTTCTAGTCTTTTTTTTGTTGTGCCAGAAAAAAAAATTGTACTTTCCAAGCATCTGTACTTTTGATCTGTTTTATTGTCATTTTATTTAGAGTTTAGATTAATATTTTAGGCAGATAAAACTTTTTAATGGTGGTTAGCATATATGCACTCTTTGTTCCTTCAATTGTGATGCCTGAATAAAATGATGTGATCACATGAGCACTGATTCACACTCAGAAGAAAAATAAGGAAAATTAATGGGTTGGAGTTGTGAGAATAATGTATTTGTTTTATCTAATTACTTCTACGACAATGTTGTTTACGAAATTTATTGGGGCTGCCAGCATTGGACTGCTCTGATGGATACCAAAATCTTGCCAAATTCAACTACCGGCTAGAAGACACAACCACCATGAATCTTTTCAACTTTTCAACAAGTTGAAACAGAAGGAAACTTCAACTTTAAACCTGCACTTAGAAGAAGTAATGGTGAAAATACTTCTGTGCGCATTTCTGATTGAAGTTTCTTCATCTTGAAAATGTAGATTTTTTCCAATTGATTTTTTTCTTTTTAGGTGTTAAAAGGTATTACTAGTTTTCCGATTAATCTGACTGTATCAACTTACTTGCAATTATGCATGTTATTCAAGTAAGTGTTCTTTATGTTAAGTCAGATTCAAATTTAATTTTTGGTATAATTGCAAATCTCTTTTGATTTGTAATTCAAAAACCTTAGAACTGTTGAATCCTTCAAAAAATGGAATTTTGGGATGCAGCATGTAGTGAGGCTGGAATTGTGTGATTGTGATTCATTAATTACTGAGCTAAACTTAATTTGGCAAAATTGTGAAGTTTGGTTTTCAATCTACTGCTTTCTAGGATGTAACACTGTTTATGTATACCACACACACACACACATAGACACACAAATATATAGCTAATAACAAATGACAATAAAATATTATGTAGCATATACAAATAAAACAGAAAAAAAGAACTAATATGTAGAAGACATATACAAATAAATGGTTAAAATTATGCAAAGTGTATACAAATATATACGCGCCATTGCGAAGGTTATCAACCCATCATGAGCCTAATGCAATTTATTTAAGATCACAACAAAGATTCAGATTTCAGGCTTTTCAATTGCAGCCTCAATAGCTTGAATGAAAGTCGCCACCTTATATGTAAAGAAACCGACAAGCATTGGTATCAGCTCCAAGTGCATTAGCCCATACTCTGGTGCCAATATCCTGGTTTACATAAATAAAACAACAATATTTTCCATGATTTGTCATAACTTGACTCAAGAGAGGAACATTGCATATACCCCAAGAACCATATTTTTCAAATTTATTCAGGACTTTTATCAATTCAAAACCCAAAAAACACAGAAAACAAGCATTATTACCCAATTTATGGCTTAAATATATTTGTTAGAACGAGTGTAAAAAAGAGGCTGGATAACCATCCTGTAAGGAAATCATCCGTGCTTAAGACATGGAACTTCATAATTACATTCCAACACTGTCATTATCAGGAAATATTGGAAGAGCCCTAAATCGATCTGTACCATTCAGTCATTACTGTAGCATTTTGGTAACCAAAAAAAATATTTATTATTTTTTTATTTAAGGGGGACTTACGCATTCCATCGATTGAATATCATCACCAGCGCAACTGGGACAAGAAGTCTTGGTTGCCCTGCAGCACCCCTGATAAAACGGACAAAAAATGAAAAAAAAACTCCATCAGATTATATTCAAAAGGGCGAATTTTCTGTTTTAATAGAAAATATGCATCTTCTTTATGCGCATTTCCAATTTTATTAAATTATTATTCTGAACATGCATTTCCATCTTTATTTCCAGACCTACATTATTACGCATCTAAATGTGATTAGCCTATATTGGTTTCTTGACTGAGATATTTCGATAAACGGAGTAATATTACACCAGTGAAGCTTAATTGGGCTAATTAGAGCGAAATTACAAACTTGGGGAAACATGTACAATTATTTGGCTTAAGGAAAAATGTGACTTACCATTCTGTAAAGGCAGTTAGTATTTATTATTTTTGTATGAATTATTGGTTAAAGCAAGAACCTCATGAGACCTCCTGAACTGTTTGCCATGGAATCAACCGTCCTTCCAAGCATTCGTATGTACAGCAAAGAACCAGCCAGCCCTACACCAAAGCTGACGAATTTATGATAATTTTAGATTCTTTTGATATGCTTAAACATTTAAACACATATAACTCAAAAGTTGTTGACATATTGGAATGAAGTTTCTTCATGTATTCCTTTTCTAATTCTAGTTCTAGGTTTATCTTCTCTTGAACTATATAGATCTTGTGTACAGAAATAGGACATCAAAAGAGTTGATGCTGCTGTTCCAATGGTTAACTTTGATGTGTTTGAATTATAAACTAAATCTAGATACCTAAGGTGGCTCATACTGGATTAGATTAAAGTTAAAACCAATAATGGGTTCAATTGCAACTGAATTGCAGAATTAATTCCACCCACCCTTAATTGACCATTTGATGAGAAGAAAAAACAATATGACATGGCAACAATTAAATTCATTGGGTCTTTCAAGTTGGTTCAGTCAACAAAATATCAGGTTAAATAAATGAAAATCCAATGCTGACCTGGCAGCAATTTCAGGCGAATAGGAGAAATATGCTGAAATTATACCTACACCACCAATCCCAAGTGTGAACGTCAGCATCTTCTGCTTCAACTGCAAAATGAGAAAAGGATCATAAGGTTATGAAAATGTTTGTGATTTAAATCACAATTATAATTAGTTGTAACGGAGCCAATCAAACATAAAACTTAATACAACACAGACATATTTTATTGAAGTTTTTACGAATAGTAGATCCAAAATGTTTCATGTTAGGAGATACGATAAGTATTAGTAACAGTAACATAAAAGAGAATGTACCTTGTTGTATTGTTCCAAAGACTTGGCTGCCAGCACCTTTGGATCTCCTCTCTTCCGCCTAGACTCTCTAAGAATGACATCCTAAATGATAACACAAGCAATTCTATAACACTTGATAGCCAAATCTCATTTAACAAAATAACATCAGGAAATTAAAAGAATATCCAAATTATAATTGAACTTGAATATAATATGAATATGAGCGAACAATTGCTTGCTCTAAACATGATATGGTTTGTTCTACATTAAAGAGAAACATGATATGGGTTGCAGTAGATAATTAAACAAGGACAATTTAAATCGGACACACGAAAAGGCATATAATCCAAGTAAACATCTCACAACCGCTATGAAACTTGTATAGTCAGGAATGTACAGGTTACCTAAACCCTAAACCCTAAACCCTATCTGGTGGTAAAGAGCATGACTTACACTGCCACCAGTTGCAGCCCTGGTTGCCCGGTCCCACTTGTCTTGCTCTTTTCTTGTAGGTGCCAACCTCCATCTAGGTGAAGATCCATCAGATTTCTATATAAAACAATAAATTATTCAATACTTGAACTATGTCAATCTCAATCTAATGATGCAAGATTGAAGTTACTTAAAACCAAAGTTACAAGGAATTCAAGATTGGTTCTTCTGACCACAATTTACCAGACAAATTGAGATGGTACTTACTAGGATTAATTTCAGTCACATTTTTTTTTGCATTTTGTGCTTTATTGCATACATGACACTAAAATATCAATATTCAAAACAAAACTACAAAAATCTCAAAAGTCAAAACCATCTTTTCTGGCCGAAATTACAATACTTGGTAAATCCTAATACCTAAAACCTAAACAGCGGTGAAGAAGATCCATGTTCGTCAAGGATCAAAGTATGGAGTGATCATGTATCTAAACCCAATCTAATAATAAGAAATTCAATTATCAATAAAAGAACGAAATACAAAATAAAAAATGATCTCACTTCAGCAACAGAGATGCCGCGTCTAGCAGCCTCAACTTGATACTGCAAAACTGGTTTTGGAGGACGTTCTAGTTCTTTACTTAGATCAATCTCTAAACTGTAACATTCACAAATTAGTGTTTCAAGAAAGAAAGAATAGCAAGTAAACAAAAAAAAATGTTGCCATAATAACAGGTAACCCTCTAATTAGCTAACGCATATGGTAAAAGGTTATCGTACGTAAAGACCTTTGTTTCAACTTAGGAGAGTTAAAAGCCAGAATTGCCACAAAATAGGATTTATTCTCGCTAATTAAACCAGTATGATAGGAACCCATTGGTACTAGTTGTGATAACAACCACTTTGACTGAACCATAAATATGAAAATCGGAATAAAGAAATAGAGAATTGGATTGAGATTAGAATTATTATTTCTTGGTTGATTTGTAATACATTAATCATAGCCTATTTCTAATAGAGAGAGAGAGACCTGTCAAGGCTCATGGCCCGAGTAAGGCTAAGAAATCCAGAACTTGGCTCTTCCTGCAGAAAATAATGTAAAGAATCAACCCAAACAATTTTCTTTCTTTTTTGTTTAACCCTTCATTTCTATTAAAAATAAAGGCTAAAATGTTGATGGATTTGCCTCACGTAATATGTCGAAAATTAGGGCCTCACAAACTGAAATTGTGATAAAGAGAAAAATATATGTGTTTGACTGCATAATGGATGCAAGTCTTTTGGTAAGATGGATTGGCCTAATAAGCTTAGGTTGTATCTTCGAGCACCCGCTAAGCCATAATTTTTTGTCTTTTTACTTTCAATTGTTTTGTCAAATGCTCTTTGTTAAGCCATTCTCATTCTTTTTTATTTTTCTTCACATGCATGTTATTCAAATAAGATTGACTGATATGCATAATGACCAATTTCCTAAACTAAGCCATTAACATATTTTTTACTTTTTATTTTCAATTGTTCTGTGAAATGCATGCTCGCTGTCAAGACATTATCATTCATTTCTTCTCAATTTATTTTCTCACATGAATGTTATTCAACTAAGCTTGAATTGTATACATAACCACACAGCCTAACAGAACTTCCCAAACTGGGAAAACAAATCAAACCAAAGTTTAGAAAGTCGAGACTAAATAAAAGGAGGTAAATATAAATAAGTACCTTAAGCTTGAAAGAGGCCAGCTCAGACGGCTCATTATTAAGCAATCGTCTCATCCGGGGCTCAAAATCTTTGTTCCAGATGAAGTCATCCATGGCGGTCACCGGATCCTCGTTATTACCACCCCAATACCTTCTCAGCCCGGACGTAGTGGGCGGTCCGCCGTACTCGCCGGGCGCCGTTCCGGTCGACCACTTCAGAGGCTTCTTCTTCGGCAGCACAATCTTCGTCGGAGGCGTAGTCTCGTCGGAACATCGCACGGTGAAGCGACGGGGGCGGGAAGTAGAGGCGCTTGCGCTGTTTGTGAGAGTAAGGAAGCTGGTCGCCATTGATAGGTGAAGACGGGATTGAACTGAAATATCTTTCGAGTGTGTGAGACTGAGGTTCAGTGGAATAACGAGTGATCGAGCAGCGATGAACGAAAGATACTGCGGACCTCGCTAATCAACAAATTAATTTCGTAAATTAACAATGCAATATGATTTTGTCATTTAAAAATTATAACTTTTGTAGGCAATATAAAGCCACATGAACACAAAAATAATATTAGGTTATGTTTACTTCACGAGAAAGATCCACTTTCCTCGGAAAGTTTGAATAAGAGAATTACATTTATTTATTTACTTTTAAGGAAATTTTAAGCGAACCTAATATAGCATTCTTATGGAATATAATATTATTTCAAATCATGAGAATATGATTAAAAAAAATTAAAATAATAATATTATATTCTCATGTTTATTACTAATATGTCCTCAATTATATTATTTTTATAAGAATATTTTTTTGACATCTATTCTACTTTATTGAATTTTACTAAGTTAATTATTAGTTAATTTTCAAAAATTAAAATATAATTAAAATGACAAATATTTCCATAATTACTATGATCTTTTTAATTAAAATTAATCCTAGTTACTAATTTTTCAACCCTATTTCTGCAACGTGGTTAATCCACGTCATATATGAAAAATTATACAACGATTATAGATGAAAAATTATACAACGATTATAGATGAAAAATTATACAACGATTATAGAATAAATGAAAAATTATACAATGATTACAGATGATATATTGAATTATAATAAATTAAATTAGAAATTAAACATATTATGCTAGCTAATAAAGTATAATAGATGGCCTTCATAGCTTATAAAAATTATATAATGACGACGAACGGAAGCGAATAATTGAAAGATTAATAAATATTAAGATACGATACATGAGGAGTAAGATACGATACATGAGGAGTATTACTCAACTCAAGAAATAACTTTATTAATGATTGATTGTTTGTCTCTTACAATAGTTAATAAACTATTTATATAGGCGAGACATAAGAGGTTGCAAAAAAGAAACAATTATTTTATTACTAAACTTGCCATATAATATAGCCTAATACAAAATATAAAATAGGAAATAGAAATACATGTTAATCATAAACTTTCTTATCAAGAAATCTCCTTCCTTTCTTCAATCTTTCCTAATTTGCAAATTAATGAAGTTTGAAAGCCTTCATACCTTCAGTTGCACGTGAACTCGTCCTGAGTTTATTTCTTCATCTTCATTATGGACCGAGATCTTTAATATTGAACATTGCTAAGACTTCATAATTTTCAGGAAGCTCAATATTGTAAGCGTTGTCATTGATGCGTTCAAGGACCTTGAAAGATCCGTCAGCACAAGGTTTGATATTCCATGTTGGCTCAATGTGAAGCAGTCTTTACTGAGATGTATCCCCGCTAAATATCCTTCTTTGAACCTAACTCGATTACGATGCCTCCTAATACTCATTCCGTGACTCATATTCTGTCGAAAAATTCGATATCTTGAGACATATCATTTTGCATCTTTCACAAGCCGAGTCCGGGAGGAATTTTATCTAAGATGATAATTTGATACTCTTCAAGCAGATATTTCGATTTTATTGGGGCTTCTAACTTTTTGGTTTGAGAGAAAATCCATTTACTATCTCGGATTTTCTCAAATCCTTCATGAAGTAGGGTTTTGGTGAGAAATGTGTTCTTCTCTACAACAACTGGTTCAAATGAGTCTGTGCATTTTAAAGATCCGAGAATCACCTTTTTCTCGTCATTCTCAAAAGAATATATATTTGTAAAATCATTTCTTTACTTTTATATTGCCAAGATTTATTAAGAAACAAGCGACATGCATTCATAGGTACAACGTCACACCAAACCTCATCTCGGTAGTTAGATCCAATAGAAAAACTCACCAAACAGTTTGTTCCTACTTTAAGAGAGTTTCAATTTCGAATCTAGGATAATTTGGAAGGTTCAGGGTATTTCTCGACTTTTAAAAGTAGTTTATCAACCGTAATAATTGAAAAAATATTCTCGCAACTATCATTACTAATAAAAATTTGGCATATCTTACCATGAGAAGTACATTGTAAGTGAAAGATATTTTGATGGAGCCAACTCTTGTTAGGGGTCGGATTATCAGTGAAAACTCATTGTGCGACCAGTAATTCTCCGGGATTTGCATACGTCACCTCATAAGTATCTTCTGGATAATCATCGTAAATTGCTGGAGTGTCAAAAGTCATGATCTCTTCTACGGGTTTTTCTTCAATAGTGAATATTCCCTGATTCGGATAATCGTTGACGGTGTCAAAGGATGGGATGCCGGTTCCCACATTAGTCGATTTATGGCAGTGCTCTCTCTGATGGCGACGAGACGGAGGAGAGAACTCATCACTGAAGATGACGGGTTGTCGACATAAATAAATAAATTTCCTTATTTTCTTTTTTTTAAATAAAATCTAGTCAACATAAATAAATAATATTTTTTGCCACATCATCATTTAACTACTAACTAGGCATTTATGGATGGAGGGGGCAAAAGTGAGCAAAAAATAGTTGGGGTGCAAAAGTGAGCAAATCCAAGAGTTGAGGGTGTTAAAGTGAGCTTTTCCATTTTTATAATATATACAAAATATAATAATATTATAAATCATAAGTAGTTATACGATATACTTGTATCATTTTATTAACTGAAAAAGATCCGGATTTATATCCATATCTGACAAACCCGAACTCCATATAATATCAGAACCGTATCCGTATCCGAAACCGGATAGGATCGTATATAGACTCAGATCCGAAAAAAAATATGGATATGGATATTGTACGAGCACTATCAAAACTGGATTTGAACCGCCCGCTGACACCCTTAATTGTGACCCAAACTCGAACGACCCAAAATCTGAAATGACCCGAAAGCCGAATGACCTGAAATCCGAATGATTGGAACCCGAATGACCTGAAACCTGAATGATCCGTAACCCGAACGAACCGACCTGAATGTCCCGCGATCCGAACAACCCATGTGTTGTTCTTAATTTGATGATATTTAAAACAATTATGAGCTACTAATATATTTTTGAGAATGTTGTATAAGTTCAGCGAAATCAAGTTCAAGCGATAAGGAATGAAGCGCTAATCGGAATCTCGGAAGTACTAGAGAACGCCACGCACTACCTCAAGCGATCAAGTTTTGGAGCATTCTTCTTTAGTGTTCTTCTAGTGTTAAGTGTTTTTGAGAAATTTCATTTTACTCTAAAAAGAGAGAAAAATCTAGCAATTTTGAACAGTCCGTTCTGAACGGAACATGGTCTGTTCAGAACGGAACCTGCATTCTGAATGGATCCTTCCGTTCAGGATGTTTAAGTTCTGACTTTTGGCTGTCAATTCTCATCCCTTTCTATTTTGAATGGAACATGGTCTGTTCAGAACTCCAGATATCTAGCAGTTTGAATTGATTCTTAATTTATTACCTTCCATTTTTGAGGTATGTTCCGAACAGAATAGGTTCTGTTCGGAACAGAACAGTCTGTATTTACTTTTTGTGAGGCTGTTCTTTCTCTCTTTAAATGAGCAGCCCCAATCTGAAATTTTCATCAGTTTTTCAATATTCTAAAGAAGGAATTCTCTCTTAAGTGTTCGACAAAATTACTCTAAATCTTGTGTGAGATTAGGAGAGTTTGTGAGCGGTTATTTGTTGTTGGTTGTGAGTGAAAGAAATCAAGTTTAGTATTACCTTATTGCTATGGGTGTTGTAAAGTGATTGGTGATTCGAGTTCATAATGAACGCTATTCGGATTAATGAATCAAGGAGCCGAAAGACATATCCGGAAAGTAGGTGCTCGTGAACGTAGCAAGGGCTGCTAACGATAATGGGTGGTTAAGGCATACGCAATCAGCTCGCCGAACTTCGTCAACAAGTTTGGTGTTCCGTATTTTCGTTCTTTTCTTTTTAATTTACTTTTCTTTACTTTATTTATTTTCAATTAATTCAACCATCCGCATAAAGTCTAAAAACCCTAAAGAGTATAAAATCCTAAAAAGTATAAAAATCACACTTCTACACGTTTTAGGCCTATTCACCTCCCCTTTAGGCCTCAGTTAAACAACAATTGACATCAGAGTGGGAATACAGATAGTTTTAAATTCAAATTTGATATAACGTGTATTTCGATCCATGATGACAACTCCTGCAATCAACCGGCTTCAAATCACATATCCGGAGAAGCTAGATGACAAGAACTGGAACGTTTGGAAAAGATGCATGATGAACGCGTTCGATCTTCATGGTCTTCGAAAGGTAGTAGAAAGTGGGTTTACCATAGAACTTGATAAGGATAACAACCACACTGAAAACACAAAAACAAATATGACACTTGACATTATGGCACGAAACCTTATTCTCACAAACATGGTAAACACATTATCTGTTATAGTAGATGGATGTCGTCATTCTAATAAAATGTAGCTCTCCTAAACCGGTCTGAGGGAAACAATCAAATGAAAAGAACCAAATTAATGAGACTTGAACAAATATTTGATTATTTTCGGATGATTGAAGGTGAATCCGTCGAGGATATATACACTCGTATGTCGTTTATCCGCAATGGATACACCGCTTTAGGAGAGAAACTAATGAATGATCGAGTTGTAGGTAAATTGATCTGGGCGATGCCACTAGCTTGGGAGACACTCCGAGTTTCGTTGGAGACAATGATGGCGACGGAAGATGTCGGGCCAGAAGACCTCATCAACTACTTCCAAAATTTTGAGTCTTGACTCAAGCAAATGGGCGTTGACTCTCAACCTAGAACCGTGGCCATGCCAGCGACAAACTCGAATGACGAGGATGATGAGATGACATTTTTGGTGAGATAGTTTGGTGACTTTCGAGCATGTGAGAAACGATTTAACGATAACCATCGACAACAATCAAAAGACTTATTGCTTCGAGTGTAACAAAAAGGGACACACCATCGATAAATATTATACGCTTCACCCCGAGCTTGCCCTTTGGAATAAGAAAGAGGGTGAGAAACGTGAAGGGCGTTCCAATGATCGAGGTGAGTGACATGAAGGATGATCCGACGATCCGACGATCGATGCGAGAAAAGGCGAGTAAGTGTGTTTTAGTAGGGATAGTGAAGAAGCACACATCAGGGAAGCAGATAGTGTCAGTTTTGACCTCATCAAGGGCGGCATACGAGAAATGCGGACCCTCAGTGCAAACATCATGTTCTTTCTCCCTGTGAGTCTTTGTAGCGTGCGACTGCGCCGTCATGCACTTGACTTCACTACTCTGTGCCCACATGGAACTTAATTAAATTTTTATTGAAATTGGAATAAATAAATTAATTATGCAGCATGTACCGATGAAATTTAGTCTCTTTATTAACCCTCATTCTCTGCTCATTAACTTTTCTGTGAAGTTCACATTTTGAACTATAGTGCTAAGGATTTTTCATGTTGATAAAGTGTGGTCCTTAGGATGATTAGTTTAGTTTAGCATTGAATCCTTCTCGTATTTAAGTTTCTAGTTTATATTTGACTTCAATAGTTTTCTGGTCCTGAGTTAACTAGTGAAGTGCTTTCACATTAATTGAAGGCCAGACAACATCTTGTGTCATTTATGAGGTTTAACTATTGATTGAATCAACGAAATATCTATTCTCCCATTGTATTGTAGATATGCCCAAATACTCAAAATCTGTTCCAAGTTAATAAGCAAGTAGACATCATCCATGCCCGCTCCCATTGTATTGTAGATATGCCTAAACACTCAAAATCTGTTCTAAGTTAATAAGCAAGTAGAAATTATCCAGGCCCGCGAAACCAAGAAGATCTAAATGATTTTCTGAATTGATAAACTCAAAGTCAATACTTCATCTACAATTTCGGAAAGCGTACACAATTAGGATATTTTAAACCGTAGAATTAATGCATCGTAATTAGACCCGGACAAATTCATCTACAATAACCCCAACTAAATTGACCCTTAACCTTACCAAACCCTAGCCCTAAGCCCAACCCTAATCGACTCTCATCCCTACCATACACTAACCCAACCCTAATCAACCCTCATCCCAACCAAACTCAAACCCCAACCCTAATTAACCCTCATCCCTACCAAACCCTGACCTTATGCCTGATGAGAGCACTCCCTCCAGTTTGATCGGAGATAAAATTGTACCCCCGATCAAATGGGGGTCTCCATTTTGGAAATCCCTTGAGTCCTTAGATGCGTTTGCCACTTTCAGAAAGGTCTCACAAAAATCTCACTTCAAGGAGTTTGAATCTCTTGTGGTGATCTTATACTCCCATCCATAAAGTAACTTAATCTTGAGCATTGAATTATTGTCTTACCATCATTTAAAATGAAAATATAATGGAACTGGCGGAAGTTGATTGAGCCATAAAATAAAGTTAATTAATTGGGGTCCATCTTTTCCCCTCCTATTTTCTTCTTCGTTATCTCTATGACCCTCATTACCATTTCGTCGTTTCCCAGCTTCCCTTTCTCCCTTCTAATTTCTTTAATCCTTCTCTACTCTTTTTCTCTATGTAATCTCTCTTAATCCAAACTTTACCCTAAGTAAACTAAATGAAAAGAAGATTAAAGTTGTTATTAATTTCTCTGTTTTATATATTACTAGTCACAAGCACGTGTGTTGCATGTGAAAGTCCTCCATCAATTATATATTATTTTTTTCCATTTCTCATTTTCAAACAATAGCTAATTATGTTTATTCTTGTTTGTAAAGGTCTTAATATACTTTTATTGATAAAATAAACCATATAATTGTGTAATGATACAATGTATTTTTTTATCCTCATACAAGAATTGATTAAAAAAAAATTCAATAACATATTATGTTTTATTAAGAGCCTTGTTTGTTGGATTCAAGAGAATATTATCAGTAGAACAAAACATGTTGGATCCAAGAGAATATTATCAGTAGAACAAAACATGCATGTGTGAATTCCAAATGTTGTTCTTAAACAATCAAAAGTTAAAATGAAGTATTATTCTAGTATAAGAATTGTGAGAAAAATTACAATATTGAATTGAATAGCTCAAAGTATATAAACTTAACAGTTAACTCATATGAGTTATGTTATATAAACTATATTTACAATTTTATTTCAATATTTTCTACCTTATTATAACTAAAAGAATCAAGACATGCAACATTAATACATGTCAACCAACACATATATTTCTTTTTTAAAACGATTAACCAACATATACATACTTTGTACTTTAAATAATATCAATTCAGATAGAAATTATTACAATACATAACTATTGAAATAAAATTATATCATTCACAATACGTAATACTGTGCACTACTATATTTCTTTTTTCATTTTTGTAACTTGATATTCTTAAACTCATTATAAAGTTTAATTTCTAATTATTAATTAAATATTATTGTAACTTTATTTTAGCAACTTTTTAGGACTGAATTTCATGTGGATGTGCTCTGATACTATATAAAATGGAGGTGCTCTGATACCATATAAGTTATTTTGAATTTATTTTAAATTCTCTTTTATGAGGTTATTAATTTTGCAAAATTTTATTTTGTATGTATTTTCTATCATCTTCCGCTCATGTCCCATGTAATTATAGGGATTCTCTCAATGGGTACAATAAAAGAGTTTGTGAGATTTTATGTATGAGTGGATGCCTTCTAAAAAAGATATCTCGAGAAGGATATACTACTCTTGTTGGGGACCCATAGCAATGTATGTTACATGTGCAGTGGAACCTATAGGTTCAACTCTATCTATGATCATCATATAGGAAATAAAGGTACGAGATTACGTCATTAAAAATTATATACCTCGGATCTTCCTAATCCGTAAGAGAGAGAACGAATGTAGGTCTGAAAGGATTCTAACTTGCAGCCTTCTCTTTCCTGAAGCTCGACACTGCGAACTTCCTTGCTCCTGCTAGGGATGAAAACCTAGGTCGCTCGCTAATCTCCAAAGTAAGAGATCTCTATTCATATCCACGCAAAATTCTGATAGACGGAATAATCAGACTTGGCTAAACTAGTCCGGAAATACTTTCCGAAATTACCTCACAAAACTCTCTCTCTATTTCTGTGTTATGACGGTCTCTAAGACTTGAAAATTGTATTATGTAAAGCACTAGGAATACTACCGTGCTCACACTGAACTTCATGTAAATACATGGCTCACCTTCACTTTTGGTAAAACAAAAACTTTTGATTACTTCATCAAAATGAAGGTTCCTGCTTTGAGATGCCTGCTTCAATCTGTAGATGGATTTGTAAAGCTTGCAAACCTTACTAGAATTCTTGGGATCGAAAAAACTCTCAGCTTGAATTATATGCATGTCCTCGGTTAATTTCCATTTAGGAAAACTGTTTTGTCATCCATTTGCCATATCTCATAGTCATAATATGCTGCTATGACAAATAGAATTTTGACGGACTTAAGCATAGCCATGGGTTAGAAGGTAACCTTGAACTTGTTTGAAATCTTTCGCCACAAGTCTTATTTTGTAGGTTTGTACCTTTCCATTCACATCAGTCTTCTTCTTAAAAACCCACTTACATCCGATGGTCTTCAAGCTTTCAGATGGATCAATCATATTCCAAACTTGATTGTCTTGCATGGATGGCATCTCGGTTCTCATAGCCTCTAACAATTTCTGAGAATCAGGACTCTTCATAGCCTCTTGATAGGACGTGGGTTCATCATCTATGAACATCACATCATCGTCATTCGATACAAGAAATCCTGTATATCTCTCTGGATCATGATGAATCCTACTAGATCTATACTGAGTCTTTTGTGTTTCAAGCTCACTAACTCCTTGAGAGCTTGTTTGTTCTTCCACCACAGGTTCTGCTTCTGTAGGCGGGTCTTGAATTTTTTTGAGTTGTACTTTGCTCCAATTGCTTTTCGTAGAGACAAAGTCTCTTTCTAAGAAGTCACCATTGCGATCAACAAACACTTTGTTCTCGGATGGGTGGTAAAAATAATATCCTTTAGTTTTCTTAGGATATCCTAGGAACAAATACTTATCAGATTTGGGTCCGAGTTTGTTGGAAGCTTGACGTTTGACATAAGTCTCACATCCCCAAATTTTAAGAAAAGACAACTTGGGGCTTTTCCCCGTCCATATCTCATATGGCGTCTTTTGAACCACTTTGGATGGAATCCCGTTCAGTATGAATGCGGCAGTTTCAAGAGCATAACCCTAGAAAGATGTTTGAAGACTCATTTGACTCATTATCGATCGAACCATATCCAATAAAGTTTGATTCCTCCTCTCGGACACTCCATTCCACTGAGGAGTTCCTGGAGGAGTCAGTTGTGAAACTATTCCGAATTCTCTGAGATTATCCTCAAATTCCTAACTCAGATATTCAGCTCCTCGATCAGATTGAAGTGCTTCAATCCTCTTGCCAAGTTGATTATATTCTTCATTCTTAAATTCTTTGAACACTTCAAATGATTCAGACTTGTACTTCGTTAAGTAGACATAACCTTATCTACTAAAGTCGTATGTGAAAGTGATGAAGCACCGATATCCACCCCTAGCTTGCGTACTTATTGGTCCACACATATCAGTATGTATGAGTTCTAATAAGTCATTGACCCTTTCACCAATTTTTGAGAAGGATTTCTTAGTCATCTTGCCAAGTAAACAAGACTTTCACGTCTCAAATGATTCCAAATCAAATGAGTCTAAAAGTCCATGAGAGTGCAGTTTAGAAATGTGTTTCTCATTTATATGGACGAAGCGACAATATCAGAGGTATGTCGGATTTGAGTCATTTGATTTAAATTATTTAGTATTAATGTTATAGATGGACTTGTAATTCTCTTTCTTAAGATCTTGCACATAAAGACCTCTTTCTAATAGAACATTTCCATAGAAAATATTATCTTTTAAGATAAAACAATTATTGTTGTCAATGACAAATTTATATCCATCCAATGCTAGACTAGAAATAGAAATAATAATTCTTCTCATAACAGGTACAAAATAACAATTATTCAGTACTAATACAAGTCCACTAGGCAAAGCCAATAAATAAGTCCTACGGCTAATGCAGCAACTCTTGCTCCATTTTCCACACGCAGGTCAACTTCGCTCTTAGCTAATCTTCTACTCCTTTGTAGTCCCTGCATATCATTACAAAGGTGAGTAAAACTTCCGGTATCCAATACCCGAGATTTAGGAGTAAGTAAATTAGTTTCAATAACAAAAATACCTGAGGCGGTAGTCACACTACCCTTCTTGACTTCATCCTGATAGAGTTTTGCAGTTTCTCTTCCAATGGCCCTCCCAGACTGGACTCTTGCTTATGCTTTCTCTCAGTCTTCAAGGATTGTAGCTTACTGGGGACCAGCCAATAAATAAGCACTTTGGGCGGAAGTTTCTTGACTTTACCTATCATCCTTTCATTCCTCCTCTTCTGCCAAATAATTTGCCAGTCTGCCAGGTCCCCCGCTAAATGTCATTGTGCTAAGTTCATCTCTGGTCATAGTCATCCTGTATCTTTGGTTGATGGCATGACTGATCCCGCAGTGCATTTGTGCTCGTGCTGCGCCGGAAATGCACTGAATGCGGAGGTCAATGCCAATTTTGTTAATTCTGTATATAGTTTGAGCATGTCTATATATTGAATGCTGAGGTAAGTACTGGATGTATTGGCTACCATCTATCTGTGTAGATGCTTGATTTCCTAGCTCACCTCAGACAAATCTTTCATACGAAGATATGTGATGTGTTAAGGGCTATGTGATCTATAGAAATCCCATCCGAACCAATTCCTGACTATTTCGAAATCGGAGAAAAGTGTTATGTTTGTGTACCATCTGCCAGTAGTCAAATAAAATTTCCCGCGACAAATAAAGAACATTTCATTAGTTCAGTTCGTACCATAGATAGCTGGCATTCAATACTCTTCACTCTTTACCTATCAATGCCTACTTGGCTACGGAGGTTTTGCTTAGTGTCCCCGCCATACCAGATTATTTGACTTCTCTTTCGTTTTGGAACCAGAAAGATTCTTCAACCACAATCGAACAAAAGAATGAGAAAGAGAAAGATCCTAGACGTAGGCATTTAGTTCAGTATCAGCAAAAGCACCACCTAGTGTAGGAGCAGGAACTTCATCGGCTTCAATATCAGTTTAGTATGTTATTAAAGAAATCTTATACCTATATGTGATAAGAGAAAGCTACCCTCAGTTTATATAATCGGGGATGAGATAAAGATTACAACTTATGAACCACCAAGGGATAGATAAATAGTACTGAATGATGAAAGAGCATTTAGGCTTGTCGGTATCCTTCAAAAAATATATGTGAAAGATAAATAGTATTTTTTTTCTATGGTCCAGAAACGACTTGAAGTCACATGTCCCATACACAAAAGAGTATGTGCTGATATACTGGAATTAGGGAATGAAGCTTCTTCCTGCTAGCCATCTCTCATCTTTCGTGCAGACTTATCTTATCTCTGCTCTCTTCTTTCCTTGACAGCCATAGATAGCCCATATAGCCGAGCCGGAGGGCTCAAAAGGTGAGGTTGATTGTGATATTGTGTGTTATCTGTGAGTGTGTATCTTGTCTGGGTCTAGCCCATAAGTTTGGTAAGTTTGGTAACTAGAATGAGTAGTTGTAGTAGTCCTTGAGTGTCAATGATTTATTCCACAAGGGTCCCAAGGAAGCCCACTTATCCATCGGCTCTCATTTTCCGAATAGTGAGATTTTGTCCTTCCAACTTTTCTACCAACATCACAAGAAAATAAGTTATATAGTTCAAGTGGTCCCTTCTTGCAGGACGCGGAGAACATGCCGTTAGGATTTTGAACCTTCCCAACAAAGAAAGAACACAGTCTCGAGCAGCATCAGCAGTAGCAGCTGCTTCATAGGCCGATAGTTTTTGAAAGTAATAATGTCCTAGGCCAAACTGTTTTGTCGTGTGGGAAACAGATTATGTATCATACATTATATTTTGTATTAGATATTTTATCTCATAAACGTTTTCATATAATAATTGTGCATAAAGGTTTTAGATTATTAATTAACCATGCGTATATATGTCCGTTATACATCATTAGAATATGTGATTCTGATAGTAAAACCGTAAAGCAAAGTGAATACAATTCTAAATTATCCCTAGTCATATATGAGATGTTTGTAAGACAAATATATTTGAAAATCTCGAATCATATATATAGTTACTAGTATGTTATTTGGATGATGGTCACGTTTTACTGATCATGGATATTGGATATCAATTCATTAATATAAATATATGTTGGAGAGCATATATTGGATCGACTCACTATGAGAATATACATGGTATATGTCATTAGTGTTTTCTCATCATCTAATATATGAGTATTCCTTTGACTTGAGGTCATCATAGATTCCTGCATGTATATCTTTATACTTTGACATAGTCAAACGTTATCTTTAACCGGATAATTATAAAAGCTATGATCGGGTATTTAGTAAATCATGAGTCGGAATGTGAATGATCAAGATAGAATTTGTTACTCTCGGATACGGGAGAGATATCTTAGGGCCCCCTGATAAATTGAGACTGAAGGAAAACATACGGCCGTGTACGAAAGATTTAGCATGCGTTGTTAATATCTTTTAATTTATTCAGTCTAATTATAATTCAGGAAAGAGAATTGATCATAATAAGGATGACATAAAATCATGCCTTATGATCAATATAAATATCATTTAACAAAAGGACTAAATACATAATTGATATATAGGTTATGATCACGTATCATTCATTTAATTTGGAAAATCATAACGTCGTACTAGAGGCTACTTATGATTTATAAACTTGAAGTTTATTGCCAATATTAAATGAATTTACAGGGTCACACACAAACAGAACTAACTCGGTTGGACACACAAAAGGAAGGTGAAGCGGTGTGAGCATTAGATGCTATAAATAGATGAAGGGTTCGTCTGATTAGGTTAGTAAATTCAGACCACACCCTAGACGCCTATTGAGAGAGAGAGAAAGAGAAACCGGATCTAGTAATCTCGGTTTCTCCGCCAACAAGAGCAGTTCGCGTGTGGATACGTGTAGAGGGCGGTGCCGGAGTCGTGGTCAGATTCGCAAGAGACGCAGGGAGATCGTTTGGAGACGAATCGCGAAGCCCTACAAACCGGATTAGCTGAATCCGAGGTATAAATAAGATTTATTTTTCTGATTTGATTGATAATACACGGATCCTCGGTTAGGAAACGGGTAAAATTTTAATTCCGCTGTGCATCTAAGAATACGCGTTTCCTTTCAGTTTTGACAAGGAATTCATCATGGTTCCAATAGAGATAGCAAAAACCTTGTTGCAATGGAAGCAAACTCCATCAATTTGTATTGATTTTTAAAAAATCACCATAATTGATACCTAATACATTGAAAAAACTTTGTTTTTAAATATATTCACAAAACCACAAAATTTGAATTGAAGTGTAATACAAGGAAAAAACCAGCATATGTTGCTTTCATACCCAAAAATTTAAGTCTAATACACGGAAAAAACACAATTTGTATAGATTTAAAAAAAAACCACTAAAATTGAAGTCTAATATATTGAAAAAACTATTTTTAAAGATATTCACAAAATCACAAAATTCGAATTGAAGTGTAATGCACGTAGAAAAGCCAGATTTGTTGCTTTCAAAGAACCAAAAATTTAAATCTTAAACATTGAAAAACATAATTTGTATTGATTTTCGCAGAACCGCAAAAAATGAACCCTATACATTGATAAAACTCCATTTTTAAAGATATTAACAAAACCAGAAAATTTGAATTGAAGTATAATACATGGAAAAAATAAGTTTTTGTTGCTTTCACAAAACCACAAAAATTGATGTCTAATACAAGGAAAAAAATAATTTGTATACAATTTAAAAAAACCACAAAAATTGAAGCGTAATACATTGAAAAACCCAGCTTTTGGTGTTTTCACAAAGCCACAAAAATTTAAGACTAATACATACAAAAAACACAATTTATATTTATTTTCACAAAACCACAAAATTTGAAAACTAATACATTGAAAAAACTCCATTTTTATAGTTATTCACAAAACCACAGAAATTGAATTGAAGTATAATATATAGAAAAAAGGCTGCTTTTGTTGCTTTCACGAAACCGCAAAAATTGAAGTCTAATACATTGAAAAAACATAATTTGTGTCGATTTTCATAAAATCACAAAAATTGAAGCCTATTACATTGAAAAAAAAACTCCATTCTCAAAGATATTCACAAAACCAAAAAATTTGAATTGAAATGTAATTAATGAAAAAAAACTAGCTGTTTTTGCTTTCACAAAATTACAAAAATTTAAATCAAAAACATTGAAAAAAATACAATTTGGGATGATTTTCATAAAACCACAAAAATTGAAACCTAACATATTGAAAAAATTCTGTTTTTATAGATATTCACAAAACCACAAAAATTGAATTGGTGTATAATACATGGAAAAAGACCAACTTTTGTTGCTTTCACAAAACAACAAAAATTTAAGACAAGGAAAAAAAAATAATTTGTATTGATTTTTAAAAACCACAAAAATTGGAGCCTAATACAGAGAAAAAACTCCGTTTTTAAAGATATTCACAAAAATCACAAAATTTTGAATTGAATTGTAATGCATAGAAAAAGCCAGCTTTTGTTGCTTTCACAAAACCACAAAAATCAAAGTCTATAGATGGAAATAACATAATTAATATTGATTTTCACTAAACTACAAAAAATGATGTCTAATACAAGGAAAAACTAAGTTCTGATAGATTTTCACAAAACCACAAAAATTGAATTGAAGTGTAATACATGGAAAATAGGCCAACTTTCATTGCTTTTATAAAACCACTAAAATTTAAATCTAGTACATTGAAAAAACATAATTTGAATTAATTTTCACATCGCCACAAAAATTGAAGCTTAATACATTAAAAAAACTCATTTTTTTTTATAGATTTTCAAAAAACCAGAAAAACTGAATTGAATTGTAATACATGGATAAAAGACAGTTTTAGTTGCTTTCACGAAACCACAAAAATTGAAACCTAATACATTGAAAAAACTCGGTTTTTAAAGTTATTCACCAAACCACAAAATTCGAATGGAAGTGTAATACATGGAAATAAAACCAACTTTTGTTGCTTTCACAAAACCAGAAAAATTTAAATCTAATACATTGAAAAACATAATTTGTGTTGATTTTCACCAAACCAAAAAAATTGATGTCTAATACATTGAAAAAACTCCGTTTTTAAAGATATTCACAAAACCAAAAAATTCGAATTGAAGTGTAATACATGGGAAAAAATCAGCATTTATTGCTTTTACAAAACCACAAAAATTTATGTTTAATACATGGAAAAACCACAATTTTTATTAAAAAATATTTTTTTAAAAATATTCAAACAACCGCAAATAACGAATTGAAGTATTATACGTGGAAAAAACTTAGCTTTCGTTACTTTCACAAAAAAACAAAATTTAAGCCTAAGAAATGGAAAATACACAATTTGTACTTATTTTCACAAAACAACAAAATTGAAGACATATATATAGAAAAAATACTGTTTTAAAAGATATTCAAGAAACAACAAAAATCGAATTGAAGTGGAATACGTGGAAAAAATCCAGTTTTTGTTACTATCACAAAACAACAAAAATCTAAATCTAATACATGATAAAAACACAATTTGTATTTATCATCATGAAACCACAAAAATAAAAGTCTAAAATATGGAAATAGCACAATTTGTATTGATTTTCATGAAATCAGAAAAAATTGTTGCCAAATACCTTGAAAAAACTCCGTTTTTAAACATATTCAGAATACCACTAAAATGGAATTGAAGTTTAATACACTGAAATAAGCCAGCTTTTGTTGCTTTCACAATACCACAAAAATTTAAATCTAATATATTAAAAAGCATAATTTGTATTGATTTTCAAAAAACCATAGAAATTGAAGTCGAATACATTGAAAAAACTCTGTGTTTTTTAGATATTCACAAAACCACAAAAATCGAATTGAAGTGAAATACATGAAAAAAAGCCAGCTTTTGTTGCTTTCGTAAAACCACAAAAAGTTTAATCTAATAAATTGAAGAAAACACAATTTTCTTTGATATTCACAAAACCACAAAATTCTAAGTCTAATACATGATAAAAAACGCAATTTGTATTGATCTTCACAAAACCATAAAAATTGATGCCTAATATATATTGAAAAAACTCCATTTTTATGGTTATTCACAAAACCACAAAAATCGAATTGAAGTTTAATACATGGAAAAAAGCCAGTTTTGTTGCTTTCACAAAACCACAAAAATTAAAATCTAATACATGGAAATAACACAATTGTACTGATTTTCACAAAACCACAAAAATTGAAGCGTATTACATTGAAAAAACTATGTTTTTATAGATATTGAGAAAACTAGAAAAATTGAATTGAAGTGTAATACATGGAAAAATGCCAGCTTTTGCTGTTTTCACATAATTATAAAAACACAAAAAATCGAAGTTTAATGCATGGAAATAACATAATTATATTGAATTTCAGATAATCATAAAAAAATGAAGTCAAATATATAGAAAGAATGTTGTTTTAAAGATATTTTAAAAATCACAAAAATAGAATTGATGTGTAATACGTGAAAAAACCCAGCTTCTGTTACTTTCATGAAACCACAAAAATTTAAATCTAGGACCTGAAAAAAACACAATTTGCACTTATTTTCTCAAAAGCATAAAATTGAGGACAAATATATAGAAAAAACATTGTTTTTAAAGATATTCAAAAAATCACAAAAATTGAATTGAAGTGCAATGCGTGAAAAGAAGCTAACTTTTGTTGCTTTCACAAAACCTCAAAAATCAAAGTCTAATACATGATAAAAATACAATTTGTATTGATTTTCACAAAAGCACAAAAATTGAAGCCTAATGCATTGAATATACTCCGCCTTTATAGTTATTCACAAAACCACAAAAAACGAATTGAAGTTTAAATACATGGAAAAATGCCAGTTTTGTTGCTTACACAAAACCACAAAAATTGAAGTCTAATACATGGAAATAACACAATTTGTATTGATTTTCACAAAACCACAAAAAATGAAGCCTAATAAATTGAGAAAACTCCGTTTTTATAGATATTGACAAAACTACAAAAATTTAATTGAAGTGTAATACATGCAAAAAAGGCAGATTTGGTTGCTTTCAGAACAGCACAAAAATCGATGTTTAATGCATGGAAAAAACATAATTATATTGAATTTCACATAATCACAAAAAATGAAGTCAAATATATAGAAAGAATGTTATTTTTGAAGATATTCTAAAAATCACAAAAATAGAATTGAAGTGTAACCCAGCTTAAAACACAAAAATTTAAATCTAAGACATGGAAAAAATACAATTTTTACTTATTTTCACAACACCATAAAATTGAAGACAAATATATAGATTTATTTTTTATGATACTTAGAAAACTACAAAAATCGAATTGAAGTATAATACGTGGAAAACAGCCAACCTTTGTTGCCTTCATAAAACGACAAAAATCTAAGTCTAATATATGATAAAAAATGAAATTTGTATTCATACTCACAAAACCACAAAAATTGAAACGTAATACATTGAACAAACTAAATTTTTATAGTTATTCACAAAACCACAAAAATCGAATTGAAGTTTAATACATGGAAAAAAGCCAGTTTTGTTGCATTCATAAAACCACAAAAATTGAAGACAAATATATAGATTTATTTTTTATGATACTTAGAAAACTACAAAAATCGAATTGAAGTATAATACGTGGAAAACAGCCAACCTTTGTTGCCTTCATAAAACGACAAAAATCTAAGTCTAATATATGATAAAAAATGAAATTTGTATTCATACTCACAAAACAACAAAAATTGAAACGTAATACATTGAACAAACTAAATTTTTATAGTTATTCACAAAACCACAAAAATCGAATTGAAGTTTAATACATGGAAAAAAGCCAGTTTTGTTGCATTCATAAAACCACAAAAATTGAAGGCTAATACATAGAAATAAAATAATTTGTATTGATTTTTCACAAAACCACAAAAATTAAAGCCTAATACTTGATAAATCTCCATTTTTATTGATATTGACAAATCACAAAAATTGAATTAAAGTGTAATACAAGAAAAAAACCAGCTTTTCCTGCTTTCCAAAAGCACAAAAATCGAAGTATAATGCATGAAAATAACATAATTATATTGATTTTCAAAAACCACAAAAATCGAAGACAAATATATAGAAAAAACAATGTTTTTAGAGATATTCAGAAAACCATAAAAATCGAATTGAAGTGTATAATACATGGAAAAAAACCGGCTTTTGTTGCTTTTACAATGTCACAAAAATCTCAGTCTAGTACATGATAAAAACATAATTTGTATTGATCTTCGCAAAAACACAAATATTGAAGCCTAATACATTGAAAAAACTCCCTTTTTGTTCACAAAACGGCAAAAATTGAATTGAAGTTTAATACATGAAAAAAGCCAGTTTTTGAAAATCACAAAAACTGAAATCTAATACATGGAAATAACACAACTTTTATTGATTTTCACAAATCACAGAAATTGAAGCCTAATACATTGAAAAAACTTCATTTTTATAGACATTGACAAAACCACAAAAATTGAATTGAAGTGTAGCACATGAAAAAAAGCAAGCTATTGTTGCTTTCGCAAAACCACAAAAACCGAAGCCTAATGCATCAAAATAACATAATTTATATTGATTTTCATAAAACCACAACAATGGAAGTCAAATATATAGAAAAAGCATTGTATTTAAAGATATTCTAAAAACTACAAAAATAGATTTGAAGTGCAATACGTGGAAAAAACCCAGCTTCTGTTACTTGCACAAAAGCACAAAAATTTAAATCTAAGACATGGAAAAAACTCAATTTGTACTTATTTTTTGAAAAACTATAAAATTGAAGACAAATATAGAAAAAACATTGTTTTTAAAGATATTCAGAAAATCACAAAAAGCGAGCTGAAGTAAAAACGTGGATAAAACCCAACTTCTGTTGCTTTCACGAAACCACAAAAATCTAAGTCTCATACAATGATAAAAACATAATTTGTATTGATCTTCACAAAACCACAAAAATTGAAACCTAATACATAAAACAAACTCCGTTTTTATAGTTATTCACAAAACCACAAAAATCGAACTGAAGTTGAATACATATAAAAAAGGCCAGTTTTGTTGCTTTCACAAAACCACAAAAATTTAAGGCTGATACATGGAAATAACACAATTTGTATTGATTTTTACAAAAACACAACAATTGAAGCCTAATACATTGAGAATACTCCGTTTTTATAGATATTGACAAAACAACAAAAATTGAATCGAAGTGTAATACATGAAAAAAGCCAGCTTACGTTGCTTTCACAAAAACACAAAAATCGAAGGATAATGCATGGAGATAACATAATTATATTGATTTTCACAAGACCACAAATATTGAAGTCAAATATATTGAAAAAACATTGTTTCTGAAGATATTCTAAAGATCACAAAAATAGAATTGAAGTGTAACCTACCTTTTGTTACTTTCACAAAACCACAAAAATCAAAGTCTAATGCATGGAAATAACATAATTTGTACTTATTTTCACAAAACCACACAATTGGAGAGAAATATATAGATTTGTTTTTTATGATATTCAGAAAACCACAAAAATCGAATTGAAGTGTAATACGCGGAAAAAAGTCAGCCTTTGTTGCCTTCATAAAACCACAAAAATCTAAGTCTAATACTTGATAAAAACTCAATTTGTATTGATCATCACAAAACCGCAAAAATTGAATCTAAATACATTAAAAAAACTCCGTTTTTATAGTTATTCACTAAACCACAAAAATCGAATTGAAATTTAACACATGTAAAAAAGCCAGTTTTGTTGCTTTACATAACCACAAAAATTGAAGGCTAATACATGAAAATAAAACAACTTGAGTTCATTTTCACAAACACAAAAATTGAAGCCTAATACATTGAAAAAACTCTGTTTTTATAGATATTGACAAAATCACAAAAAATGAATTGAAGTCTAACGCATGGAAAAAAGCTAGCTTTTGTTACTTTTAAAATACAACAAAAGTTTAAATCTAAGACACGAAAAAAACACAATTTGTACTTATTATCAGAAAGCCAGCTTTTGTTGCTTTCTCAAAACCACAAAAACCGAAGTCTAATGCATGAAAATAACATAATTTATATTGATTTTCGCAAAACCACAACAATTGAAGTCAAATATATAGAAAAAACATTGTTTTTAAAGATATTCTAAAAACTACAAAAATAGATTTGAATTGTAATAGGTTCAAAAAACCCAGCTTCAGGTACTTTCACGAAAGCACAAAAATTTAAATCTAAGACATGGAAAAAACTCAATTTGTACTTATTTTTGCAAAACTTTAAAATTGAAGATAAATATATAGGAAAAAATACTGATTTTTAGATATTCAGAAAATCACAAATATCGAGCTGAAGTATAATACGTGGATAAAATCCAACTTTTGTTGCTTTCACGAAACCACAAAAACCTATGTCTCATATATGATAAAAACATAATTTGTATTGATCTTCATAAAACCACAAAAATTTAAGCCTAATACATAAAATTAACTCCGTTTTTATAATTATTAGCAAAACCACAAAAATCGAATTAAAGTTGAATACAAATAAAAAAGGCCAGTTTTGTTGCTTTCACAAAACCCCAAAAATTGAAGGCTAATACATGGAAATAACACAATTTGTATTGATTTTCACAAAACCACAAAAATTGAAGCCTAATACTCGGATTATATAGATATTGACAAAATCAAAAAAATTGAATCGAAGTGTAATACATGAAAAAAGCCAGCTTACATTGCTTTCACAAAAACACAAAAATCGAAGGATAATGCATGGAGATAACATAATTATATTTATTTTCACAAAACCACAAAAATTGAAGTCAAATATATTGAAAAAACATTGTTTCTGAAGATATTCTAAAGATCACAAAAATAGAATTGAAGTTTAACCTACCTTTTGTTACTTTCATAAGACCACAAAAATCAAAGACTAATACATGGAAATAACATAATTTGTACTTATTTTCACAAAATCACAAAATTGAAGAGAAATATATAGATTTATTTTTTATGATATTCAGAAAACCACAAAAATCAAATTGAAGTGTAATACGCGGAAAAAAGTCAGCCTTTGTTGCCTTCATAAAGCCACAAAAATCTAAGTCTAATACTTGATAAAAAGTCAATTTGTATTGATCATCACAAAACCGCAAAAATTGAATCCAAATACATTAAAAAAACTCCGTTTTTATAGTTATTCACTAAACCACAAAATCGAATTGAAATTTAACACATGAAAAAAAGCTAGTTTTGTTGCTTCACAAAACCAGAAAAATTGAAGGCTAATACATGAAAATAACACAACTTGTGTTCATTTTCACAAACACAAAAATTGAAGCCTAATAAAAACTCCATTTTTATAGATATTGACAAAATCACAAAAAATGAATTGAAGTCTAACGCATGGAAAAAAGCTAGCTTTTGTTACTTTTTCGAAACAACAAAACTTTAAATCTAAGACACGAAAAAAAACACAATTTGTACTTATTATCAGAAAACCACGAAATTGACGCCTAATACATTGAAAAATCTCTGATTTTATAGATATTGACAAAACCACAAAAATTGAATTGAAGTATAACACAAGTGGTAAGAGGTGTTTTTGCAGTCGTTTTACACCTACCAAAAGAAATTTATAACCCTAGACTTAACTACAATAAAGTAGACAGTGGAAGTAGGGGTCGAACCACAGAGAGCTATTTAGACTAAACTAGGTGAAAAGATTACTTCTCTAATGAAAATGGACTCAATAAAAATAGAAAACTAAAATAAAGAGAAACCAAGACCATAAATAAAACCAAACACAAGACCTAAAACAAGACACACAATTGGGGGGGTTGTTGATTGGTTGATTGCAACAAAATGAAAGTAACAAGTAAAGAGAAAACTTAAAGTAAAGATTAAGAGATGTGGTGGTTTTGTGGAATGAGGCATAGTTTCATGTAGTGAATTTGTGTGTAACTTTATCCTTGATTATAATAATGAATTTGGAATTAATCTCTTAAGTGCAGTAAGATGAGCTCTAACCGATAAATAACTCAAACGAAAAGATAGGGTTTAGTTTAGATGAGCTCGTAAATAAAAACACTAACCTATTTGAATATCATAACCAATTCAATAGAAATCATTGGTTATTTAAACAAATCAAAACCTCCTAAACAATGAGCTTGTTTAGAACTGTTCAGATCGTTGTGAGTAATTTGCACTTGGCTATTATTCAAATTCTAATGGATGCTATTGAGCAAAGCAACTATAGGAATTTTGTGGCCCTTGTTAAGTACTATTGAATATAGAACTGACCGAAATAAACTTAAAACAATTCATTGAGCATGAAAGATAATAAGTAATGAAAACAGAATAATAACCGTTCAAATGAAATTCATTATTAATGGTCTCAAAAGTTACAACACAAAAACATAAACACTAACTATGCCTCGAAGGGCTTACTCGAAATACATGGAAAAGAAAGAAAGGAAAATAATGATAGAACCCATTAATGAAGCGTGGATGGAAGAGTGAAGCTTGCTTGACTTGCCCAACTCCAAGAGAGAGAATGATGAAGTTCAAAAGTGATTAGAATAGATGCCTTGCACCTGGTTATAACCCTCTCAAAAGGTGATCATGAGGGATGAATGAAGCCTCATGCAAAGAGTGTGAATGAGCATGGCAAAAACATGAAGAGTGAATGCAAAGTGCATGATAGATCTGTCCAGAAGATGGTCAATTTGGGACACGTATATCTCTGAATTGGGCTCTGGTGAATGAATTGTGGGCCTTGTTCTCTTCTTTCCAACAGTATATAGTATGCATATAGAGAAGGCCCAGATTGTGAGTTATGGCCGAAATACTGAGGCTGTGTCGGCAGGCCCGAGTCTTGATTATTATTTCCATCTTGTGCTCCAACATATTTATTTTCAAGCTATGCTCCATCCAAATTGCACCTGAATTCACATAAATATGTCATTAGTAGTATCAACATTCAATTTGTGATTATTATCGATATAAATGGAATATTAATGTATATAATGGTGCAATATCACATATGTATAGGGTATAAAATGTGTATAATTAATGACTTATCAACAAGGAAAAAAGCCAGCTTTTGTTGCTTTCTCAAAACCACAAAAACCGAAGTCTAATGCATGAGAATAACATAATTTATATTGCTTTTCACAAAATGACCACAATTGAAGTCAAATATTTAGAAAAAACATTGTGTTTAAAGATATTCTAAAAACCACAAAAATAGATTTGAAGTGTAATATGTTGAAAAACCCCAGCTTCTGTTACTTTCATGAAAGCACAAAAATTTAAATCTAAGACATGAAAAAAACTCAATTTGTACTTATTTTTGCAAAACTATGAAATTGAAGATAAATATATAGAAAAAACATTGATTTTAAGATATTCAGAAAATCACAAAAAGCGAGCTGAAGTAAATACGTGGATAAAAGCCAACTTTTGTTGCTTTCACGAAACCACAAAAATCTAAGTCTCATATATGATAAAAACATAATTTGTATTGATCTTCACAAAACCACAAAAATTTAAGCCTAATACATAAAATTAACTCCGTTTTTATAATTATTCACAAAACCACAAAAATCGAATTAAAGTTGAATACATGTAAAAAAGGCCAGTTTTGTTGCTTTCACAAAATCCCAAAAATTGAAGGCTAATACATGAAAATAACACAATTTGTATTGTTTTTCACAAAACCTCAAAAATTGAAGCCTAATGTATTGAGAATACTCCGATTATATAGATATTGACAAAACCGCAAAAATTGAATCGAAGTGTATTACATGAAAAAAGCCAGCTTACGTTGCTTTCACAAAAACACAAAAATCGAAGGATAATGCATGGAGATAACATAATTATATTGATTTTCACAAAACCACAAAAATTGAAGTCAAATATATTGAAAAAACATTGTTTTTAAAGATATTCTAAAGATCACAAAAATAGAATTGAAGTGTAACCTACCTTTTGTTACTTTCACAAAACCACAAAAATCAAAGTCTAATGCATGGAAATAACACAATTTGTACTTATTTTCACAAAACCACAAAATTGAAGAGAAATATATAGATTTGTTTTTTATGATATTCAAAAAACCTCAAAAATCGAATTGAAGTATAATACGCGGGAAAAAGCCAGCCTTTGTTGCCTTCATAAAACCACAAAAATCTAAGTCTAATACTTGATAAAAACTCAATATGTATTGATCATCACAAAACCGCAAAAATTGAAGAGAAATATATAGATTTATTTTTTATGATATTCAGAAAACCATAATAATACCGAAAAAAACTTATTAATACTGAAATCTTTATATTCACACTAAAATTGTGTATTGACACTAGATATTATATATATTGATATAAAAAAAATATTATATTGACATTTTTTTAATATTAAAAATAATATATTAAGATTGAAAGTGGTCTATTGATACTAAAAACGGTATTTTAATACACTAAAAGCAATATATTTTCACTGAAAATAGTATACTGACATAGAAAATGTTATATTGATATTGTAAACAGTAGATTGATACTGTAAACTCAATACATTGACATCGAAAACAGTATATTAACACTAAAATAATTATCGAAAATAGGAAATTAATATTCAGTAATTATAAAACAACATTATCAACATTATATTGATACAGAAAATGATATTCGGTACTTAAAACAGTATATTAATACTGAAAATATTATATTAATACTACAAACGGCATTTGGCGTTGAAAACTTGATATATTGGCACTGAAAATGTTATAAACTAGCGTTAACTCGCTCTGATTCAGAGTGATACAGTATATAATAATTAAAATAATTAAAATAATTAAAATTAATAAAATAATTACTGTATAAATCTGATTACCAATTTGAATTTTTTTTAACCAAATTTGCAAATTTAATCTCTTCATAGATTTTGCCCCTGAGAATTATGTTGAAATTTATCATTTATTGCTTTAATTTTCTTTTGGTCAATTTCGATGGTCTATAAAATTAGATATATCTGTTCTCATTAAAAAGATAACCGAAAAATAATGATTAATAATTTCAAATAAGAATATAACGGATAATTTTTTAACTGTGAAGAACAATTTCAACCAAATATAACAAAATGAAATATAATATTTTTGTATTTCAAAGTGACACACATGATATTTGAGGTTGCACGGTACACATGAAATTACGCAACAATATTTTTCCATTGTTATAGTATACCTGCAATGCAATTGCATTTCATTTTTATAGATTTTTGTAAAGGGTATATGTGAAATTAATTCTTGTGGGAAGGAGATATTTCCTGTTTTAATATAAGAATATTTTCGAGATAAAATTATAGTATAAATATTTTTTAATATTTTTTTGAAATGGTACAACTAAATCTTCATAATTTTGTCCTTCTTGGTTTCTTCCTAAAAAGAACATTTCTTACTCTTTAATCAATTTCATAATTCCCTTTGTTTTTATTATTTAATATTATTTTCTTATTCGTTTTTATTCTTTTGTTATTTTTTTAATTTTTTATTCTTTTATTCTTTTATTCTTTTATTTTTTTATTCTTTTATTATTTTCTTTATTATTATAATTTTCTTTTTTTATTATTATCTTTAATATTGTATTTTTGGGTTTAGATATAGAGTGCCAGTATTTTGGAGTGCCCAGTAGCGCCCGATTACAAAAAGTATGATGAAATTACAAAAATGTATTTTTGTAAACACAAAAGGTATAGTGAAATTACAAAAAAAGTATATTTTCAAAAAGATATATTTATAAACACAAAAGGTATATCCAAGTGCAAATATATATGTGTACAGCTAAAACTGTATGGTGGGCGCTTCTCGGCACTCCGAATAATTTATCTTTATTTTTATATTATATTTTTTGCTATATTTATGTATTTCTCATTTTATCTTACTTTATATTTATTTATTACATTTTTTCTTCATTTATATTATTTTTTATTTTATTTTTATTTTTTATTATTTAATTTTTTAATTAATTCTTTTTTTATATTTTATTTTTATATCTTTTTTATTTTTCAATACTTTTATTTTTCAGATTTTTTTATGTAACATTTTTTTAATTATATTTCTTTAATTTATTATTTTTAATATTTCATTTTTATTTTAGTTTTTTTAATGATTTTATTGTATTTATATTCTCTTATAATTTTTTATTATTTTATTTTATATATTTTTAATATTTTTGATTTTTTGTTACTTATTATTTTAACTCGATTCATAAAATGTTGTACATGTTACGCATAGAAAATCCAACTATTGACACATGCCAACATTCTAAACTAAACTAAGCTTTGTATATAGTGTAAATGTGCATTTGATAAAATAATAAACAACAAAAAATATTTTCGGTTTTAAAAACAAAAAAAATAGTTTTTTTCAAATAAAAACAAAAAAAAAATGAAAACGCAAGTAGATAAGGCAACATGAGGCAATTAATTGGGTGAGAAGGAAATGGAAACGCAAACCACATATTCACGGTTTTGGAAATCTCGTTTATTTAGCAATTCGGAGCCAAAATATAATTAACCTTCCGCTAGCCAAACACTTTTTTTTTTTAGCAAAAAAAAATGGAAAACAAAAATCAAAAACGTTCCCAACAAGCTCTGATTTTTCTTTTTAAACAAGAGAAAACCCTATATGCCAAACGACGGGCTTGTTTGGATGTGTTAAATTTTCGAGTATAGTATTAGGGTATTTCTGGTGAGTAGGATTTGCAAAATCCAAATACTAAGGGCTTGTTTGGATGTGTATTTTTTTTTTAGTATAGTATTAGTATATTTCTAGGGATTAGGATTTGAAAAATCAAAATACTAGAAGATTTCAAACTATAGGATGTATTCAAAAGTAGTATGTTTGGATGTAAATTAGTAAATTTGTAGGAATTTTTTTATATGAGTTTTTTATAATATAATATAATATAATATAATATAATATAATATAATATAATATAATATAATATATTTTTTGTAATTTAAATGAGTTTCTGTATCATTCTTTTCATGAAATCACTTGTATTTTTAATTTTTGTATTTCTTAATTTCATTGTCATTGTCACTAGTTATTGAGATTTGTATTTTTAATTTTCTTTTCGGGAAATTTACAAAAAACCCCCTATCTTTTCTGAATATTACAAATAACCCCCTGTATTTTCGTTTATTACAAATAACCCCCTGTCAGAAGAAGTTTCCTTTCAAATACCCCCCTACATCACTATTCCATCCATTCCAAAGTTAATTTTTTTTTAAATGACTAAAATACCCTCATGTATATTGAATATATTTAATTAACAAATTAATTAAATAAACAAACAAAATAAATTAAATAAAAATTGTTAAACACATAAAAAATAATTCATTAAAAAATAAAATTCATTAAAAAGAAATAAAACTAATTAAAATAAAAATAATTAAAAAGAAAAGGTTAAAAAATAATTAAATAGTTAAAAATAAAAAAAGTAAAAAATAACTCAATAAGAATTAATTAAAATAAATAAAATATACATAATTAAAAATCTAGAAATAATGAAACAAAACATAATTATTAAATAAATAAATAAAAATTAAGTAAAGATAAAAATAAAATTATAATTAACGTTATAAAATAGGGAAATTTACAAAATAACCCCCTAACTTATTTGAATATTATAAAATACAAAAAATACAAAAAAATAAAAAAAATAAAAAAAATAATAAAAGAATAATCAATTTTTAAAAATAGTAATAATTATAGACACACACAATTTTATTTATTATAACATAGTGTAAGAGCCTAATGCATTATCTGGTATAGCTCAACATTCAGACCCACATCATATTGTCTTGAAAAAAACTTAAACTTGGTTGGGCCTTTTCGTTTTAATTATTTTTATTTTAATTGGTTTTATTTCTTTTTAATGAATTTTATTTTTTAATGAATTATTTTTTATGTGTTTAACAATTTTTATTTAATTTATTTTGTTTGTTTATTTAATTAATTTGTTAATTAAATATATTCAATATACATGAGGGTATTTTAGTCATTTAAAAAAAAATTAACTTTGGAATGGATGGAATAGTGATGTAGGGGGGGTATTTGAAAGGAAACTTCTTCTGACAGGGGGTTATTTGTAATAAACGAAAATACAGGGGGTTATTTGTAATATTCAGAAAAGATAGGGGGTTTTTTGTAAATTTCCCTTTTCTTAATATATTATCATACGATTTCAATTATTACAAGTTAAATTTACAAAAAAAAAATGGAAGATATGAAGTTAAAAAATAACATGCCTTAGAAATTGTACAAGTTAAATTTACAAAAAAAAAAATGGCAGATATGAAGTTAAAAAATAACATGCCTTAGAAATTGTACAAAATATTATTGAACAAAATTTAAATTGTATTCTATCATTCAGCAAATATATAATACATATTATTCAAGAATAGGAGTTGGTGAGAATGGAATAGAAAAATGGAATTATATGAGGAGAGAGGACGGTGGGTAAGAGTGACAAACTTTACTAGAAAAATACCGACCAAATAGGTCAGTATTTTTTTCCCCAAAAATTCAATACAAATTTACTGAAAAATCCTAAACTGAAATTTCCAAACAAATTACTAACTACTCATCCGAACATGCATTCTGAGAAGGTCAGTATTTTTTTCCTATACTAGAGAAAACTGAAGTTTTCCAACGCATCCAAACAAGCCCTAAACGAGGCCTAAGCTACCGGAAAATTTAGCTTCCGCTTCTTCAATACATCCCTATTAATCATTAGACTCATCACTACCTCCCTCTCTCTCACCGAAGACGATCAAATAATAAGATTGAGTAGTCGGAAATGCGGGGGGTCGGGGGTCCACTTCTCTGCATCGGCGATCTCCTCTGCGATGTCGCTGACGCCGACGATGATGTCAGCTCCGTCGGCGCCGACGAAACCACGACGACTACTACTATTACTCTTGAGGCTTCTTCGCCGTCCGATCTAGACGGCCTTTTTGAGGTGTCTCTATCGATCACGATCTGTACTTTATAATTGATTGAAAAATTATTGTACAACTCTGCCTCTTTCAACAGGAAAAATGTAGTTTTATTTTAAATTCAAATACCAGAATTGTATCAGATGGTTGAAGTATCTTTGGCTTGTCTCCCAATTGCAGTCCCTCAACAAGTTTTACTGCAAAATTGTTCCTTGTCGATGACTTGCCAATTATGTTTTCCAACCCAATTAGAGTCATTGAACTCATGTCCCCGAAGCAAACAATAATCAAGATCATATACAAACCAAAATTATTTGAATGGATGGAGCTGTTCTAGTGCGATTCTTAAGATCTCTAAACATATGAACTCATCATCCGCTTTTGCTTGCTAAGATTAGCCTTAGAACATTATAATGTGGTAACAAATAGAAAAAACACTCAAAAGCACAAAAAGTGACTGTACATACCATAACTATGTTACATTAATTAAGGCCCTACATAAACTTTGCTGATATTTAGTGGGTGAAATTTCAGCTTACCAGCTGAGAATGAAGATGATATATCAGTAAAAAATTAAGGTTCATTTTTGTACAAGACACTCTGTTTTGGTTATGGACTTGTATACCATTTCAGTCAGAGTATGGTATCGGTATGCACTGTTCAGTTAACGCGTAATTGCAGCTTAAGGCTAACTTGATGCTTCAACATCAAGATACAGCCAAAATAGACCAAAAAAGCTACGAAGCCTGTAAAATACCAAATATTTGTTGTATAAGTACGTTGTTGCAATTCTCATTTGTAGAACTCGGCATGTTCATTTATTTTTCAGGAGCACTATGATGAGTTGGTTAAAGCGCTTGAAGGAAATGATCATTCATGGACCAATTTAATGCTAAAGGTACACAATTACAATTCACAAAATGGATTCATTTAGGTTAAATTTCTTGTTTGCTCTCTACAGGATCCCTAAATCATTTCATTATGCCATACATATACACGATATGGTTATGGTTTTCAATGCATGTTAGATATTTTATGGTTTGTCTTTGTATGATACTTTGATTTTGTTTTGCAGATATACATGTAAAATGGTCCTTATATCTTATTTCTTCCATTTGTCCTTTGACTTTTCACTCTTTTTACATTCAGTTGTCCATCCTTAGTCATGAACTAAAAGTACAAACATACTATTTGTAAATCTTTTATTTTAAATCAATCTCATAATATTGTTTCAACTATTATGGTTACTGACAATAGTATATAACTATTAATAATTTTTTAAATACATGAACTGACTGATTAATTATTTTCAGATATATTCGCAAAATATAATTACTGATCACATATAATTCAAAAACCATAATAGATTGATATGACATGGTCCCTTTTACATCCATGAACAAAATTATTTGGTTGTTAGTCTTATTTTGACCATTGAGTACAAGTTTGAACTATTTGCATAGGTAAGAATGACCTTTATATGATATCAGTCCCTCTTATATCCTAAAACAAAAATAGGGTTTCATCTATCTCATCATATTTGATTTTTGATGTCCTTGTCATATTTTGGAAATACTTAGATAGTTGAAGTGACTTGTATGTTGGTACAAGGTCATATTTGCCTTATTAATTTAATGCCTTTGAATTCTTACACTAGGGACATTCTAAAAGAAATGAAAATATTGTATTGGCCTAGAGATGAGTCTGGTGCTAACTGGTATGGACTAGTTCTTTCAAGGACAGGTTTCTGAATGAATAACAATTTAAAAATCCATTACAATCTGTTATAGCAATAGTGTGTTGTACTGGATTTGTTTGATCAAAATGAAATTAGGGTGTAATTTGAAACAAAGGTGCAATTATGTGCTCATTATGTACTCCAATGAGATGCATACATTTGAAATACTTCTCTATGCCCCTTACTTTTCCATTTCTTAAAAAACCAATGACCCTAGCTGGCTAATTGTGCCTCTCTACATAAAAGGAAGGGTAATATGGTTAGTTGTAAGATGAAGACTATAGGTGACATTTTCTATATATATCAGGGTTACATGAAATATTTCATGTCTTGCCTGTGGTATGTAATAATTCATTGAAGTAATAATAAAATTGCTCTCTTACAGACTTGTACCTAAAAGACCTTTTACATGGTAAATATCAATACAAATGATTTTTTGTTTTCTTTTGTAGTTGTGTGATACACTAAAGATTGCTGATAAGTTGGTGGCATCCGCCAATTCTAATGTAGAAGGATTGTTTGAGAAGGTTGCTGTGCTTGAGAGTATACTGAAGAAGGGTGACTCCATTGTAAAGAGTTTACAAAATGTGCATGTTAATAGTGGTAATTTATAATTGCATTTCCAGATATTGTCTTTCAACAATAAACTCATAAGAAAACTGATGTAAAAAGTTGGGTTCTGAACATCATTCCTTGTGTGAAGTTGGATTCTGAACATGATTCCTTGCATATTTTTTAACATAATTTTATATATTTGATTATACTAAAACTGTTGGGTTTGGTTGTTAGCAAAAAATTTCAATTGGGGCTCTTGTAATTCCTTCACTCATAGAATCTATTATCAGTCTCTGTAAATTGATTTGGATGGTAATGAAGGGGCAACAGGGAAAGGAAGAGAATCTTATTGGTATTAATGTGAATTGTTTTATGGATTTCATCGTGTGACTTATTATTGGTTGTAACTTTTGTTTATCTTACACTAAATTTCACTTTGCAGTGTCACCCTACAAAAGCTGTTTATCAAGTTTAGATTTCGATGATTACCAACTAGCAATTTCTTCGCGCTTTGTGTGAAATATTCAGAACGTCATTTAAGAATAATACTTATATCCAATATTTTTTGTACAATAATATTTATTAAGAAAATTGTCAATCGATGATGATGAAAAATAAATAATTAGATCTAAATGTCAGGAAAAAAATTATTGATGATGATGAAAAATAAATAATTAGATCTAAATGTCAGGAAAAAAATTATTGATGATGATGAAAAATAAATAATTAGATCTAAATGTCAGGAAAAAAATTATTTGTAACTATCAGATAGGAAATGTATTTTTTATGGTTAAAATGTGCTAAGGAGGCTTTGAAAATCTATGGACGCATATTTGTATTAATCAATGAACTACCATGTTTGTTTAACCATCAATTAATACATAACTCGAGTTAAAGATTTTAGAATCAAACAAAGATACCAATTGTAATACTAAAGTAGCACATGCGTGCAAATGACCCATAGTTTAGTTGATAGCGTCTATTGCATGTGAACTAAGAGGTCATAGATTCAACTCGCGGCAAACGCAATCTTATTTAGCACGTATTTAGCAAAGTCTCTCAACATCAAACATGGGTTGAATCTAAAAAAAAAGGCAGCACATGCGGATCTATTGGGGTGTGAATCACCATAGGTGACCCCCTTCTCCGGACTACAACATATCTTTCTTTCTACTAAGGCTGCACGTCTTGCGTCTGTTGAATAATTGTGGCCTAAAAGGGGTGAATAGGTCTAAATCGTGCGGAATTGTGATTTTTATAATCTTTTAAAATTTGTAGCTTGCACATCAATAGAATATTAAATGAAAATACAGTTATAAAAAAATCTTAACGTCATCATCATCATTTTTTTGCATAGAATTGGGGAGACTCGGTGATTAGTTTGAGAACAACGAAGCACAAAAATAAATACTTCTATGTAGTCGACTAGCATGGTGAGCTTCTCTTCTTAGCCCTCAAAATTAAATTATTCTATTATATGTGATTTCAATTATTTTATTAGATTCTTATGACAACTTGATAAATTTCAGTAAAAGAGGATCAGAATGGTCCAATTAAATGGTAGATGGAAACACGATAGTACATGAAAAGTTTGCAATGATTTTTACATATTCTATCTTCCTATTATAGGAAATTCAAGTAGCTCTGTCATTACAGACATCCATTTATTAATAGTTCTGATCCGAGTCGTTGAGACTTATTGTACTCTCATCATGGTTGAACAACGAGGATATGGGAGGTTTTTCAAAGTTAGTGTTATGAACTTTCTACTTCAATATATTCTTTATAACTTTGGCACTTCAGTATTACTTCCAATAACACAAAAGACATAATCAGTATGACACACCTAATTTTTTCAAGACTTGCACGATGGATGAGTGCTGAAAAATGATGTATGCTCTCTCCGTAATATTTGCTATACGACAATAGAGGTGCAACAGAAAGAGACACATCCCAAGGTCAGTTATTCGTAATGCAAACTGTGAGAAGAGCAACTCTGCTGGTTGTACACGACGATGCTGTTCTCAGTTTGATGATATTTAAAACTATTCCGAGCTACTAATATACTTTTGAGAATGATTTTCAAAATAGGTGAAATTGGAAATGAAGATCTAATCGCGAAGAACACATTTCTCGAATCTCGGAAAGACAAAAAGACGCCTCATACCTCTCAAGTTATCAAGCGTCGGAGCACTTCTTTAATCTTTAGTTTACTAGGTTTATTTAAATTTGAATTATATTATTTAAATACTAAAATTGAGAGAAATTATATTATAAAACAATACAAAACTGTGTCATTCCGTTCGGAACAGACTTGATTATATTCAAAATAGTACAAAACTGTGTCATTCCGTTATGAAAGGAGCAAGTCCGTTCCGAACGGAATAATCCGTTCAAAACGGAATAATTCCGTTCAGAAGGGACCTTGACTGTAAAAAGTTTTGAAAAACTGGGCTAAGTCCGTTCCGAACGGAATAACAGATTTTTAGCCGTTTTCTGCCTTTTTGACTTGGTTTTCCTTATTCCTTTATAACGAGTTCCCAAGATTCATTTGAAACTTCCTTCTTTTCAAAAAGTCAAAAAGCAATATACTCTCTCTCTCTCTCTCTCTCTTCCCCCCCCCCCCCCCCCCCTCTCTTGTGTGTTGATAATATTTACTCAAAATCTTGTGAAATTAGGGAGAGAACTTATGAGTGATTTGTAATAGCTTGTTGTTGGTTTGGATTGAAAGAAATCCGGTACAAGTTTTGTTTCATCGATTTGGTACGTGTTATTGTAAAGCGAGCGGTGATTCGAGTTGTATAACAAACACTATTTGGATTAGTGATAACGGTGCCAAAAGACAAGAGCCGGAGAGTATACACTTGCGACGCGGTAAGGACCGCTAGTAAGAACGGGTGAATAGAGCTCACGCAACCATGCCGAATTTCCTTAACAAGTTCGTATGTTTCGTATTGTACACAAGTTTTGTTTTTTTATCAAAACCAAAAATATTGAAGTCTTTCACATAGAAAAAAAATTTGTATTGTTTTTCAGAAAATCACAAAAAATGAAATCAAATACGTGAAAATAACTCTGTTGCTATAGACTTTCGCAAAATCAAAAAAATCGAATTGAAGTATAATACAAGGAAAACATCAATCACTTGATGTTTTCTCAAAACCACAAAAACTGAAGTGTAATACATGACAAAGAGCAATCTCTTCTTGTTTTCTTAAAACCACAAAAATTTAAATCTAATACGTGGGAAAAAAATTTGTACTGTTTTTTACGAAACCGCAAAAAAATAAAGTCTAATACAAGGAAATTACTCCGTTGTGGGAAAAAAAATTTGTATTGTTTTTCGCAAAACCACAAAAAATGAAATCAAATACATGTGAATAACTCTATTGATATAGATTTTCACAAAAACAAAAAAATCGAATTGAAGTGAAATACATGGAAAAGAGCATTCTCTTGTTGTTTTCTCAAATTCACAAAAATTTAAATCTAACACACGGAAAAACACAATTCGTTTTGTTTTTTACGAACCGCAAAAAATGAAGTCTAATGTTTAACAAAAATAAAAAATTGAATTGAAGTCTAATAAATGGAAAAGAGCAATCTTTTGTTGTTTTCTCAAAACCAGAAAAATTTAAATCTAATACATGGAAAAAACATAATTTGTATTGTTTTTTACAAAACCGCAAAAAAATTAAGTCTAATACAAGGAAATAACTCCGTTGTTATAGATTTTCACAAAAATTATAAAATCGAATTGAAATGTAGTACATGGAAAAAGATGACTAGTTTTGTTTTTTTAACAAAACCAAAAAAATTGATGTGTTTTACATAGAATTTTGTTTTTATTGTTTTTCACAAAATCACAAAAAATGAAATCAAATACGTAAAAATAACTCCATTGTTATAGATATTCACAAAAACAAAAAAAATGAATTGAAGTGTAATACATGGAAAAGAGCAATCTCTTGTTGTTTTCTCAAAACCACAAAAATTTAAATCTAATACGTGGAAAAAACACAATATGTATTGTTTTTTATAAAACTGCAAAAAATGAAGTCTAATACAAGGATATAACCCCGTTGTTATAGATTTTCACAAAAATAAAAAAATCGAATTGAAGTGTAATACATGGTAAAGAGCAATCACTTGTTGTTTTCTCAAAACCACAAAAATTTAAATTTAATACATGGAAAAAAAATTTGTATTGTTTTTTACAAAACCGCATAAAATGAAGTCTAATGCAAGGAAATAACTCCGTTGTTTTAGATTTTCACAAAAACAAAAAAATCGAATTGAAGTGCAATATAGGGAAAAGAGCAATATCTTGTTGTTTTCTCAAAACCACAAAAATTCAAAATCTAATACATGGAAAAAACATAATTTGTATTGTTTTTTATAAAACCGCAAAAAAATGAAGTCTAATACAAGGAAATAACTCCGTTGTCATAGATTTTCACAAAATAAAAAAATCGAATTGAAGTATAATACAAGGAAAAAATCAATCACTTGTTGTTTTCTCAAAACCACAAAAATTTAAATCTAATACATGGAAAAAATTCAATATGTACTGTTTTTTACAAAACGCAAAAAAAATAAAGTCTAATACAAGGAAATAACTCTGTTATTATAGATTTTCACAAAAACTGAAAAATCGAATTGAAATGTAATACATGAAAAAAGATGACAAGTTTTGTTATTTTAAAAAAACCAAAAAAATTGTAGTCTTTCACATAGAAAAAAAATTTGTATTGTTTTTCACAAAACCACAAAAAATGAAATCAAATACGTGGAAATAACTCCGTGGTTATTGATTTTCACAAAAAAAAAAAATCGAAATGAAGTGTAATACATGGAAAAGAGCAATTTCTTGTTGTTTTCTCAAACCACAAAAATTTAAATCTAATACATGGAAAAAACACAAATTTGTATTGTTTTAACAAAACCACAAAAAATGATGTGTAATACAAAGAAATAACTCCGTTGTTATAGATATTCACAAAAACAAAAAATGTAATACATGGAAAAGAGCAATCTCTTGTTGTTTTCTCAAAACCACAAAAAATTAAATCTAATACAAGGAAAAAACACAATTTGTATAGTTCTTTAGAAAACCGCAAATAAAAATAATGTCCAATTCAAGGAAAGAACTCCATTGTTATAGATTTTCACAAAAACTGAAAAATTGAATTGAAATTTAATACATGGAAAGAGATGACAAGTTTTGTTTTTTTAACGAAACAAAGAAAATTGAAGTCTTTTACAAGGAAAAAAAAATTTGTATTGTTTTTCACAAAACCACAAAAAATGAAATCAAATACGTGGAAATAACTCCGTTGTTATAGATTTTCACAAAAACAAAAAAATCAAATTGAAGTGTAATACATGGAAACGAGCAATTTTTTGTTGTTTTCTCAAACCACAAAAATTTAAATCTAATACATGGAAAAAGAACAATTTGTATTGTTTTTTACAAAACCGCATAAAATGAAGTCTAATGCAAGGAAATTACTCCGTTGTTTTAGATTTTCACAAAAACAAAAAAATCGAATTGAAGTGTAATAGAGGGAAAAGAGCAATATCTTGTTGTTTTTTCAAAACCACCAAAAAATTAAATCTAATACATGGAAAAAAAAACAATTTGTATTGTTTTTTACAAAACCGCATAAAATGAAGTCTAATGCAAAAAAATCGAATTGAAGTGTAATAGAGGGAAAAGAGAAATCTCTTATTATTTTCTCAAAACCACAAAAATTTAAATCTAATACATGGAAAAAACACAATTTGTATTGTTTTTTAGAAAACCGGAAAAAAAATAAAGTCCAATTCAAGGAAATAACTCCGTTGTTATAGATTTTCACAAACACTGAAAAATCGAATTGAAATGTAATACATGAAAAAAGATGACAAGTTTTGTTATTTAAACAAAACCAAAAAAATTGTCGTCTTTTACATAGAATTTTTTTTTTTACTGTTTTTCAGAAAACCACAAAAAATGAAATCAAATACGTGGAAATAACTCTGTTGTTATCGATTTTCACAGTAACGGAAAAGTCGAATTGAAATGTAATACATGGAACAAGATGACAAGTTTTGTTTTTTTAAGAAAACAAAAAAAAATGAAGTCTTTTACATGGAAAAAAATAATTTGTATTGTTTTTCACAAAATTAAAAAAAATGAAATCAAATACGTGCAAAAAACTCTGTTGTTATAGATTTGCACAAAAAAAAAATCAAATTGAATTGTAGTACATGGAAAAGAGCAATTTCTTGTTGTTTTCTCAGACCACAAAAATTTAAATCTAATACATGGAGGAAAAATAATTTGTATTGTTTTTTACAAAACCGCATAAAATAAAGTCTAATGCAAGGAAATAACTCCGTTGTTATAGATTTTCACTAAAACAAAAAAATTGAATTGAAGTGCAATACATGGGAAAGATCAATCTCTTGTTGTTTCCTCAAAACCACAAAAACTTAAATCTAATACATGGAAAAAACACAATTTGTACTGTTTTTTACAAAACCGCAAAAAAATGATGTCTAATACAAGAAAATCACTCCGTTGTCATAGATTTTCACAAAATGAAAAAAATCGAATTGATGTGTAATACACGGAAAAGATCAGTTACTTGTTGTTTTCTCAAAACCACAAAAATTTAAATCTAATACATGGATAAAACACAATTTGTATTGTTTTTTAGAAAACCGCAAAAAAAATAAAGTCCAAATCAAGGAAATAATTCCGTTGTTATAGATTTTAACAAAACCTGAAAAATCGAATTGAAATGTAATACATGGAACAAGATGACAAGTTTTGTGTTTTTAACAAAACAAAAAAAATTGAAGTCTTTTACATGGAAAAAAATTTTGTATTGTTTTTCACAAAACTAAAAAAAATGAAATCAAATACGTGAAAATAACGCTGTTGTTATAGATTTTCACAAAAAAAAAATAAATTAAATTGAAGTGTAATACATGGAAAAGAGCAATTTCTTGTTGTTTTCTCAAACCACAAAAATTTAAATCTAATACATGGAAAAAAAACAATTTGTATTGTTTTTTACAAAACCGCATAAAATAAAGTCTGATAAAAGTAAATAACTCCGTTGTTATAGATTTTCACAAAAACAAAAAAATCGAATTGAAGTGCAATACATGGAAAAGAGCAAGCTCTTGTTGTTTTCTCAAAACAACAAAAATTTAATTCTAATACATGGAAAAAACACTATTTGTATTGTTTTTACAAAACCACAAAAAATGATGTGTAATACAAAGAAATAACTCCGTTGTTATAGATATTCACAAAAACAAAAAATGTAATACGTGGAAAAGAGCAATCTCTTGTTGTTTTATCAAAACCACAAAAATTTAAATCTAATACAAGGAAAAAACACAATTTGTATAGTTTTTACGAAAACCGCAAAAAAAATAAAGTCCAATTCAAGGAAATAACTCCATTGTTATAGATTTTCACAAAAACTGAAAAATCGAATTGAAATGTAATACATGGAATAAGATGACAAGTTTTGTTTTGTTAACAAAACAAAAAAAAATTGAAGTCTTTTACATGGAAAAAAAATATTTGTATTGTTTTTCACAAAACCACAAAAAATGAAATCAAATATGTGGAAATAACTCCGTTGTCATAGATTTTCACAAAAACAAAAAAATCAAATTGAAGTGTAATACACGGAAAAGAGCAATTTCTTGTTGTTTTCTCAAACCACAAAAATTTAAATCTAATACATGAAAAAAAAATAATTTGTATTGTTTTTTACAAAACCGCATAAAGTGAAGTCTAATACAAGGAAATAACTCCGTTGTTATAGATTTTCACAAAAACCAAAAAGTCGAATTGAAGTGCAATACATGGAAAAGAGCAATCTCTTGTTGTTTTTTCAAAACCACAAAAATTTAAATCTAATACATGAAAAAAAAACCATTTGTATTGTTTTTTACAAAACCGTATAAAATGAAGTCTAATGCAAGGAAATTACTCCGTTGTTTTAGATTTTCACAAAAACAAAAAAATTGAATTGAAGTGTAATAGAGGGAAAAGAGCAATATCTTGTTGTTTTGTCAAAACCACAAAAATTCAAAATCTAATACATGGAAAAAACATAATTTGTATTGTTTTTTACAAAACCGCAAAAAACTGAAGTCTAATACAAAGAAATAACTCCGTTGTCATAGATTTTCACAAAATCAGAAAAATCGAATTGAACTGTAAAACAAGGAAAAGATCAATCACTTGTTGTTTTCTCAAAACCACAAAAATTTAAATCTAATACATGGAAAAAAATACAATTTGTACTGTTTTTTACAAAACCGCAAAAAAAATAAAGTCTAATACAAGGAAATAACTCCATTGTTATAGATTTTCACAAACTATGAAAAATCGAATTGAAATGTAATACATGAAAAAAGATGACAAGTTTTGTTATTTAAACAAAACCAAAAAAATTGTCGTCTTTTACATAGAAATAAAAATTTGTTTTGTTTTTCACAAACCACAAAAAATGAAATCAAATACGTGGAAATTACTCCGTTGTTATTGATTGTCACAAAAACAAAAAAATCGAAATGAAGTGTAATACATGGAAAAGAGCAATTTCTTGTTGTTTTTTCAAACCACAATCTAATACATCAAAAAAAATAATTTGTATTGTTTTTTACAAAACCGCATAAAATGAAGTCTAATATAAGGAAATAACTCCGTTGTTATAGATATTTACAAAAACAAAAAATGTAATAGAGGGAAAAGAGCAATATCTTGCTGTTTTCTCAAAACAACAAAAATTCAAAATCTAATACATGGAAAAAACATAATTTGTATTATTTTTTACAAGACCCCAAAAAAATGAAGTCTAATACAAGGAAATAACTCCGTTGTTATAGATTTTCACAAAAACTGAAAAATCGAATTGAAATATAATAGGTGAAAAAAGATGACAAGTTTTGTTATTTTAACAAAACCAAAAAAATTGTAGTCTTTTATATAGAAAAAAAAATTTGTAATGTTTTTCACAAAACGACAAAAAATGAAATCAAATACGTGGAAATAACTCCTTTGTTATTGATTTTCAATAATACAAAAAAATCGAAATGAAGTGTAATACCTGGAAAAGAGCAAGTTCTTTTTTTTTCTCAAACCACAAAAATTTAAATTTAATATACGAAAAAAAAATAATTTGTATTGTTTTTTACAAAACCATATAAAATGAAGTCTAATATAAGGAAATAACTCCTTTGTTATAGATTTTCACACAAAGAAAAAATCGAATTGAAGTGCAATACATGGAAAAGAACGATCTCTTGTTATTCTCTCAAAACCACAAAAATTTAAATCTAATACATGGAAAAAACACAATTTGTATTGTTTTTACAAAACCACAAAAAATGATGTCTAGTACAAAGAAATAACTCCGTTGTTATAGATATTCACAAAAACAAAAAATGTAATACATGGAAAAGAGCAATCTCTTGTTATTTTCTCAAAACCACAAAAATTTAAATCTAATACATGAAAAAAACACGATTTGTATTGTTTTTACAAAACCACAAAAAATGATGTCTAATACAAAGAAATAACTCCGTTGTTATAGATATTCACAAAAATAAAAAATGTAATACATGGAAAAGAGAAATCTCTTGTTATTTTCTCAAAACCACAAAAAATTAAATCTAATACATGGAAAAAACACAATTTGTATTGTTTTTTAGAAAACCGGAAAAAAAATAAAGTCCAATTCAAGGAAATAACTCCGTTGTAATAGATTTTCACAAAAACTGAAAAATGGAATTGAAATGTAATACATGGAATAAGATGACAAGTTTTGTTTTTTTAACAAAAGAATAAAAATTGAAGTCTTTTACATGGAAAAAAAAATTGTATTGTTTTTCACAAAAGCACAAAAAATGAAATCAAATACGTGGAAATAACTCTATTGTTATAGATTTTCACAAAAACAAAAAAATCGAACTGAAGTGTAATACATGGAAAAGAGCAATGTCTTGTTGTTTTTTCAAAACCACAAAAATTTAAATCTAATACATGGAAAAAAAAATTAATTTGTATTGTTTTTTACAAAACCGCATAAAATGAAGTCTAATGCAAGGAAATAACTCCGTTGTTTTAGATTTTCACAAAAACAAAAAAATCGAATTGAAGTGTAATAGAGGGAAAAGAGCAATATCTTGTTGTTTTCTGAAAACCACAAAAATTCAAAATCTAATACATGGAAAAAACATAATTTATATTGTTTTTTACAAACCGCAAAACGATGAAGATACAAGGAAATAACTCCGTTGTCATAGTTTTTCTCAAAATCAAAAAAAACGAATTGAACTGTAATACAAGGAAAAGATCAATCACTTGTTGTTTTCTCAAAACCACAAAAATTTAAATCTAATACATGGAAAAAAATACAATTTGTACTGTTTTTTACAAAACCGCAAAAAAAATAAAGTCTAATACAAGGAAATAACTCCGTTGTTATAGATTTTCACAAACACTGAAAAATCGAATTGAAGTGTAATAGAGGGAAAAGAGCAATATCTTGCTGTTTTCTCAAAACAACAAAATTTCAAAATCTAATACAAGAAAAAAACATAATTTGTATTGTTTTTTACAAAACCGCAAAAACATGAAGCCTAATACAAGGAAATAACTCCGTTGTCATAGTTTTTCACAAAATCAAAAAAATCGAATTGAACTGTCATACAAGGAGAAGATCAATCACTTGTTGTTTTCTCAAAACCACAAAAATTTAAATCTAATACATGAAATAATACAATTTGTACTGTTTTTTACAAAACCGCAAAAAAAAAAAAAGTCTAATATAAGGAAATAACTCCGTTGTTATAGATTTTCGCAACAACAAAAAATTCGAATTAAAGTGTAGTTCATGGAAAAGAGCAATTTCTTGTAGTTTTCTCAAACCACAAAAATTTAAATCTAATACATGGAGGAAAAATAATTTGTATTGTTTTTTACAAAACCGCATAAAATAAAGTCTAATGCATGGAAATAACTCCGTTGTTATAGATTTTCAGCAAAACAAAAAAATTGAATTGAAGTGCAATACATGTAAAAGAGCAATCTCTTGTTGTTTCCTCAAAACCACAAAAACTTAAATCTAATACATGGAAAAAACACAATTTGTACTGTTTTTTACAAACCGCAAAAAAATGATGTCTAATACAAGAAAATAACTCCGTTGTCATAGGTTTTTACAAAATCAAAAAAATCGAATTGATGTGTAATACAAGGAAAAGATCAATCACTTGTTGTTTTCTCAAAACCACAAAAATTTAAATCTAATACATGGATAAAACACAATTTGTATTGTTTTTTAGAAAACCGCAAAAAAAATAAAGTCCAAATCAAGGTAATAATACCGTTGTTATAGATTTTCACAAAACCTGAAAAATCGAATTGAAATGTAATACATGGAACAAGATGACAAGTTTTGTTTTTTTCACAAAACAAAAAAAATTGAAGTCTTTTACATGGAAAAAAAAATTTGTATTGTTTTTCACAAAACTAAAAAAAATGAAATCAAATACGTGGAAATAACTCCGTTGTTATAGATTTTCAAAAAAAAAAAAAATTAAATTGAAGTGTAATACATGGAAAAGAGCAATTTCTTGTTGTTTTCTCAAACCACAAAAATTTAAATCTAATACATGGAAAAAAAATAATTTGTATTGTTTTTTACAAAACCGCATAAAATGAAGTCTAATAAAAAGAAATAACTCCGTTGTTATAGATTTTCACAAAAACAAAAAAATCGAATTGAAGTGCAATACTTGGAAAAGAGCAAGCTTTTGTTGTTTTCTTAAAACCACAAATATTTTAATCTAATACATGGAAAAAACACAATTTGTATTGTTTTTACAAAACCGCAAAAAATGATGTGTAATACAAAGAAATAACTCCGTTATTTTAGATATTCACAAAAACAAAAAATGTAATACGTTGAAAAGTGCAATCTCTTGTTGTTTTATCAAAACCACAAAAATTTAAATCTAATACAAAGAAAATACAAAATTTGTATAGTTTTTACGAAAACCGCAAAAAAAATAAAGTCCAATTCAAGGAAATAACTCCATTGTTATAGATTTTCACAAAAACTGAAAAATCGAATTGAAATGTAATACATGGAATAAGATGACAAGTTTTGTTTTTTTAACAAAACAAAAAAAAATTGAAGTCTTTTACATGGAAAAAAATATTTGTATTGTTTTTCATAAAACCACAAAAAATGAAATCAAATACGTGGAAATAACTCCGTTGTCATAGATTTTCACAAAAACAAAAAAATCAAATTGAAGTGTAAAACACGGAAAAGAGCAATTTCTTGTTGTTTTCTCAAACCACAAAAATTTAAATCTAATTCATGAAAAAAAAATAATTTGTATTATTTTTTACAAAACCGCATAAAATGAAGTCTAATACAAAGGAAATAACTAAGTTGTTATAGATTTTCACAAAAACCAAAAAATCGAATTAAAGTGCAATACATGGAAAATAGCAATCTCTTGTTGTTTTTTCAAAACCACAAAAATTTAAATCTAATACATGGAAAAAAAAAAATTTGTATTGTTTTTTACAACACCGTATAAAATGAATGCAGGGAAATAACTCCGTTGTTTTAGATTTTCACAAAAACAAAACAATCGAATTGAAGTTTAATAGAGGGAAAAGAGCAATATCTTGTTGTTTTCTCAAAACCACAAAAATTCAAAATCTAATACATGGAAAAAACATAATTTGTATTGTTTTTTACAAAACCGCAAAAAAATGAAGTCTAATACAAGAAAATAACTCCGTTGTCATAGTTTTTCACAAAATCAAAAAAATCGAATTGAACTGTCATACAAGGAAAAGATCAATCACTTGTTGTTTTCTCAAAACCACAAAAATTTAAATCTAATACATGAAAAAAATACAATTTGTACTGTTTTTTACAAAACCGCAAAAAAAATAAAGTCTAATACAAGGAATTAACTCCGTTGTTATAGATTTTCACAAAAACTGAAATATCGAATTCAAATGTAATGCATGAAAAAGATGACAAGTTTTGTTATTATAACAAAACCAAAAAAGTTGTCGTCTTTTACATAGAATTTTTTTTTTATTGTTTTTCACAAACCACAAAAAATGAATTCAAATACGTGGAAATAACTCCGTTGTTATTGATTTTCACAAAAACAAAAAAATAAAAATGAAGTGTAATACATGGAAAAGAGCAATTTCTTGTTTTTTCAAACCACAATCTAATACATGAAAAAGTGCATAAGATGAAGTCTAATATAAGGAAATAACTCCGTTGTAATAGATTTTCATAAAAACAAGAAAATCGAATTGAAGGGCAATACATGGAAAAGAGCAATCTCTTGTTGTTTTCTCAAAACCACAAAAATTTAAATCTCATACATGGAAAAAACACAATTTGTATTGTTTTTACAAAACAACAAAAAATGATGTCTAATACAAAGAAATAACTCCGTTGTTATATATATTTACAAAAAACAAAAAATGTAATACATGGAAAAGAGCAATCTCTTGCTGTTTTCTCAAAACCACAAAAATTTAAATCTAATACATGGAAAACACACAATTTGTATTGTTTTTTAGAAAACCACAAAAAAAATAATGTCCAATCAAGGAAATAACTCCGTTGTTATAGATTTTCACAAAAACTGAAAAATCGAATTGAAATGTAATACATGGAACAAGATGACAAGTTTTGTTTTTTTGACAAAACAAAAAAAATTTAAGTCTTTTACATGGAAAAAATTATTTGTATTGTTTTTCACAAAACTAAAAAAAATGAAATCAAATACGTGCAAAAAAGTCCGTTGTTATAGATTTTCACAAAAAAAAAAATCAAATTGAAGTGTAGTGCATGGAAAAGAGCAATTTCTTGTTGTTTTCTCAAACCACAAAAATTTAAATCTAATACATGGAGAAAAAATAATTTGTATTGTTTCTTACAAAACCGCATAAAATAAAGTCTAATGCAAGGAAATAACTCCGTTGTTATAGATTTCCACAAAAACAAAAAAAATCGAATTGAAGTGCAATACACGGAAAAGAGCAATCTCTTGTTGTTTCCTCAAAACCACAAAAACTTAAATCTAATACCTGCAAAAAACACAATTTGTACTGTTTTTTACAAAACCGCAAAAAAAAGATGTCTAATACAAGAAAATAACTCCGTTGTCATAGATTTTCACAAAATCAAAAAAATCGAACTGATGTGTAATACAAGGAAAAGATCAATTACTTGTTGTTTTCTCAAAACCATAAAAATTTAAATCTAATACATAGAAAAAACACAATTTGTATTGTTTTTATTCAAAACCGCAAGAAAATGAAGTCTAATATAAGGAAATAACTCTGTTATTATAGATTTTCACAAAAACAAAAAAATCAAATTGAAATATAATACAAGCAATAGATCAATCACTTGTTGTTTTCTCGAAACCACAAAAATTTTAATCTAATACATGGAAAAAATACAATTTGTACTGTTTTTTATAAAACCGCAAAAAAAGTAAATTCTAATACAAGGAAATAACTCCATTGTTATAGATTTTCACAAAAAAAAAATATCGAATTGAAGTGTAGTACAAGGAAAAGATCAATCACTTGTTCTTTTCTCAAAACCACAAAAATTAAAATCTAATACATGGAAAAAACACAATTTGTATTGTTTTTTACAAAACCGCAAAAAAAATAAAGTCTATTAGAAGGAAATAACTCTGTTGTTATAGATTTTCACAAAGACTGAAAAATCGAATTGAAATTTAATACATGGAAAAAGATGACAAGTTTAGTTTTTTTAACGAAACCAAAATAATTGAAGTTTTTTACATGGAAAAAAAAAATTGTATTGTTTTTCACAAGACCACAAAAAATGAAATCAAATACGCGGAAATAACTCCGCTGTTATTGATTTTCACAAAAACAAAAAAAATCGAATTGTAGTGCAATACATGGAAAAGAGCAATCTCTTGTCGTTTCCTCAAAACCACAAAAACATAAAGCTAATACATGGAAAAAACACAATTTGTACTGTTTTTTACAAAACTGCAAAAAAATGATGTCTAACACAACGAAATAAGTCCGTTGTCATAGATTTTCACAAAATCAAAAAAATCGAATTGAAGTGTAATACAATGAAAAGGTCAATCACTTGTTGTTTTCTCAAAACCACAAAAATTAAAATCTAATACATGGAAAAAACATAATTTGTATTGTTTTTTTTCAAAACCACAAAAAAATGAAGGCTAATACAAGAAAAAACCCCTTATTATAAATTTTCACAAAAAGAAAAAAATCAAATTGAAATGTAATAGATAGAACAACAAGACAGGTTTTGTTTTTTTTTTAACAAAACCTCATAAATTGAAGTCTTTTATACGGAAAAACAAATTTGTATTGTTTTTCATAAAACCACAAAAAATAGATCTAATACGTAGAAATAACTCCGTTGTAACAGATTTCAACAATGAATTGAAGTGCATTACATGGAAAAGAGCAATCTCTTGTTGTTTTCTCAAATTCACAAAAATTTAAATCTAACACACGGAAAAACACAATTTGTTTTGTTTCTTACGAAACCGCAAAAAAGGAAGTCTAATGCAAGAAAATAACTCCGTTGTTATAGATTTTCACAAAAACAAAAAATCGAATTTAAGTCTAATACATGGAAAAGAGCAATCACTTGTTGTTTCTCAAAACCAGAAAAATTTAAATCTAATACTTGGAAAAAACACAATTTGTATTGTTTTTTTCAAAACCGCAAAAAAATGAAGTCTGTTACAAGGAAATAACTCCGTTGTTATAGATGTTCACAAAAACAAAAAAAACGAATTGAAGTGTAATACATGGAAAAGTGCAATCTCTTGTTATTTTCTCAAAACCACAAAAATTTAAATCTAATATTTTGAAAAAAAATAATTTGTATTGTTTTTTACAAAACCGCATAAAATGAAGTCTAATACAAGGAAATAACTCTGTTGTTTTAGATTTTCACAAAAACAAAAAAATTGAATTGTAGTGTAATAGATGGAAAAGAGCAATATCTTGGTGTTTTCTCAAAACCACAAAAATTTAAATCTAATACATCGAAAAAATACCATTTGTATTGTTTTTTACAGAACCGCAAAAAAATGAAGTATAATACAAGGAAATAACTCCGTTGTTATAGATTTTTACAACAACAAAAAAATCGAATTGAAGTGTAATACATGGAAAAGAGCATTCTCTTGTTGTTTTCTCAAAACCACAAAAATTTTAATCTAATACATGGAAAAATCACAATTTGTATTGTTTTTTATAAAACCGCAAAAAATGAAGTCTAATACAAGGATATTACTCCGTTGTTATAGATTTTCACAAAAACAAATGTAATACATGGAAAAGAGCAATCTCTTGTTGTTGTCTCAAAACCACAAAAATTTAAATCTAATACATGGAAAAAAAAATAATTTGTATTGTTTCTTATAAAACCGCATAAAATGAAGTCTAATGCAAGGAAATAACTCCGTTGTTTTAGATTTTCACAAAAACAAAAAAATCGAATTGAAGTGTAATAAAGGGAAAAGAGCAAGATCATGTTGTTTTCTCAAAACCACAAAAATTCAAAATCTAATACATGGTAAAAACACAATTATTATTGTTTTTTACAAAACCACAAAAAAATGAACTCTAATACAAGGAAATAACTCCGTTGTCACAGATTTTCACAAAATCAAAAAAATCGAATTGAAGTGTAATACAAGGAAAAGATCAGTCACTTGTTGTTTTCTCAAACCCACAAAAATTTAAACCTAATACATGGAAAAAACAGAATTTGTATTGTTTTTTTAAAACCGCAAAAAAATGAAGTCTATACAAGGAAAAAACACCGTTAACTCTATTGTTATAGATATTCACAAAAACAAAAAAAATGAATTGAAGTGTAATACATGGAAAAGAGCAATGTCTTGTTGTTGTCTCAAAACCACAAAAATTTTAATCTAATACATGGAAAAAAAAAATAATTTGTATTGTTTTTTACAAAACCGCATAAAATGAAGTCTAATGCAAGGAAATAACTCCGTTGTTTTAGATTTTCACAAAAACAAAAAAATCGAATTGAAGTGTAATAGAGGGAAAAGAGCAATATCTTGTTGCTTTCTCAAAACCACAAAAATTCAAAATCTAATACATGCAAAAAACACAATTATTATTGTTTTTTACAAAACCGCAATAAAATGAAGTCTAATACAAGGAAATAACTCCGTTGTCATAGATTTTCACAACATCAAAAAAATCGAATTGAAGTGTAATACAAGGAAAAGATCAATCACTTGTTGTTTTCTCAAAACCACAAAAATTTAAATCTAACACATGGAAAACATACAATTTATACTGTTTTTTACAAAACCGCAAAAAAAAAAGTCTAATACAAGGAAATAACTCCGTTGTTATAGAGTTTCACAAAAACTGAAAAATCGAATTGAAATGTAATACATGGAAAAAGATGACAAGTTTTGTTATTTTAACAAAACCAAAAAAATTGTAGTCTTTTACATAGAAAAACAATTTGTATTGTTTTTCACAAAACCACAAAAAATGAAATCAAATACGTGGAAATAACTCCGGTGTTATTGATTTTCACAAAAACAAAAAAATCGAATTGAAGTGCAATACATGGAAAAGAGTAATCTCTTGTTGTTTTCTCAAAACAAAAAAAATTTAAATCTAATACATGGAAAAAATACAATTTGTACTATTTTTTATAAAACCGCAAAAAAATTAAGTCTAATACAAGGAAATAAATTCGTTGTTGTAGATTTTCACAAAATCAAAAAAATCGAATTTAAATGTAATACAAGGGAAAGATCAATCACTTGTTGTTTTCTCAAAACCACAAAAATTTAAATCTAATACATGGAAAAAATACAATTTGTATTATTTTTTTCAAAACCGCAAAAAAATGAAATCTAATACAAGGAAAAAACTCCGTTGTTATAGATTTTCACAAAAACAAAAAAATCGAATTGAAATGTAATACATGGAAAAACAAGACAAGTTTTGTTTTTTTAACAAAACCACATAAATTGAAGTCTTTTACACGGAAAAAAAATTTGTATTGTTTTTTACAGAACCGCAAAAAATAGAATCTAATACGTAGAAATAACTCCGTTGTAACAGATTTCAACAAAAACAAAAAAAAAGGAATTGAAGTGTATTACATGGAAAAGAGCAATCTCTTGTTGTTTTCTCAAATTCACAAAAATTTAAATCTAACATACGGAAAAACACAATTTGTTTTGTTTTTTACGAAACCTCAAAAAATGAAGTCTAATGCAAGGAAATAACTCCGTTGTTATAGATTTTCACAAAAACAAAAAATCGAATTGAAGTCTAATACATGGAAAAGAGCAATCTCTTTTTGTTTTCCCAAAATCACAAAAATTTAAATCTAATACACGGAAAAAAAAAATAATTTGTATTGTTTTTTACAAAACCGCATAAAATGAAGTCTAATAAATGGAAATAACTCTGTTGTTTTAGATTTTCACAAAAACAAAAAAATCGAATTGAAGTATAGTAGATGGAAAAGAGCAATATCTTGTTGTTTTCTCAAAACCACAAAAATTTAAATCTAATACCTGTAAAAAACACAATTTGTATTGTTTTTCACAAAACCGCAAAAAAATGAAGTCTAATACAAGGAAATAACTCCGTTGTTATAGATTTTCGCAACAACAAAAAAATCGAATTGAAGTGTAATACATGGAAAAGAGCATTCTCTTGTTGTTTTCTAAAAACCACAAATTTAAATCTAATACATGGAAAAAACACAATTTCTATTGTTTTTTATAAAACCACAAAAAATGAAGTCTAATACGAGAAAATAACTCCGTTGTTATAGATTTTCACAAAAACAAAAAAATCAAATTGAAGTGTAATACATGGAAAAGTGCAATCTCTTGTTGTTTTCTCAAAACCATAAAAATTTAAATCTAATACATGGAAAAAAAAAATAATTTGTATTGTTTTTTACAAAACCGCATAAAATGAAGTCTAATACAAGGAAATAACTCCGTTGTTTTAGATTTTCACAAAAACAAAAAAATCGAATTGAAGTGTAATAGATGGAAAAGAGCAATATCTTGTTGTTTTCTCAAAACCACAAAAATTTAAATCTAATACATGGAAAAAAACACAATTTGTATTGTTTTTTACAAAACCGCAAAAAAATAAAGTCTAATACAAGGAAATAACTCCGTTGTTATAGATTTTCACAACAACAAAAAATTCGAATTGAAGTGTAATACATGGAAAAGAGCATTCTCTTGTTGTTTTCTAAAAATCACAAAAATTTAAATCTAATACATGGAAAAAACACAATTTGTATTGTTTTTTATAAAACTGCAAAAAATGAAGTCTTGTACGAGAAAATAACTCCGTTGTTATAGATTTTCACAAAAACAAAAAAATCGAATTGAAGTGTAATATATGGAAAAGTGCAATCTCTTGTTGTTTTCTCAAAACCACAAAAATTTTAATCTAATACATGAAAAAAACACAATTTGTATTGTTTTTTACAAAACCATAAAAAAATGAAGTCTATTACAAGGAAATAACTCCATTGTTATAGATTTTCACAAAAACTGAAAAATGAAATAGAAATGTAATACATGAAAGACGTTTAGGGGCCGAATAAACCAGAGATGTAAATTATCTAGGCCGGAGTTGGACTTGGGTTGTATCTGCGTCGGAGATGTTTAGAATTCTAATAAGTCGGTTGTATATGTATCGGAGATGTTTAGAATCCTAATATAAATACTTACGTGACCCAATGATGTATTGATGTGGTCAGCATATGTCAAAATCAGCAATAACTGGCCCTATTCGTCAGAAAAAAATAGTTTTCCCAATTGCCACATCATTAGAAAGCGGTTTTGATAATATCGAGTAAACATAATTGTTGCTAGGATGTAAAGTACTTCTGAATAGAAAATTTCGCCGAAATTAATCCGAGAATCGGTTAAATCAAAGAAATAAAACTTAAAGAAATCTTTCGGATTACGCTTAATCCATGGCGCTTAAACCATAGGTGCCGCCAAGCACCTTTCAATTGGTTGCCGTCTAAACCGATTATGTCCTCCAAGACCGTCTATGTTTGATCAGGCTAAAGCCTTCTACCGGACCTGCAATCGATCTTTACCAAAACTCTTAACAACCCAATCTTAACTTCTTAGACCGAACATATCACAAGCGCCGAACGTACGAACGCCTCTACCGGTATCCACACGAACAAACTTCTTAGAACAGAAGTGTTTGTCCTCCTCTTGCATGAGAAAAACTCAATTTTCTCTTCTTCTTTTTGTCTCACAAAAGATGTAAACCGACTAGACGTTCCCTAAAATAATATTGTATCCTTTGGTTTTCATCATACAAAAATAAAACACCCTTTCATTCTTTTGTCATACAAAAGAGAAGGATGATTTCTCTAGAATGAATTATTATGAGAGAGAGATAGAGCGAAAGGAATGTTGTGCTGAATTTTGGACCCCTCTATATCCTAATAGATATGTGTCTCTTCACATCAAGAGATGTGTATGAAATCATTCATCCTTATCCATATATAATTATCTAGACTCTTCTAGATCACTTGATCTTTTATTTCCATAGTGTTTACATACATATGTATCATCTTATCACATAAGATGATAATATCTTTTGTGACATCCGTATGCAAATCATCATATAGGTCGCTAGGATTTTCTGCGCCCATTTCAGTTTGTTCTGTGTGTGTGTCCCGGCAGGTTTACTTAATGTTGGCAATAGACCCGACATTTTATAAATAATGAGCGGGGAATAATAATCCATGATTATAGACATATATTTACCTAATTATCATCATGACTGCTAATTCACTAACTGATTGTTACTCAGCCACACTGAAATGAAAAGAAAATAAACTGAACTAAAATAAGACCCAAAATCTTACTAGAATAGCTACATAGTGTCATTGCCATTCGAATCGTTGAGCGCACGGTCTAGCTTAGTTGAATATGGCAAGGATATGTCATACATGACTGATTCAAACAATTTGCTGGTATATCCATATTGAAATCGACATCAACACGACAGTCCACAACATACTTGTTGTCGTACCAGTACTGTATCTCAGTTGGAATATCTGCAAAGTGTTAATGAGAATCTCCAAATAACCCACTTCGTATTCTGCCTTCAGGTGGTTGTACATATACAACTTTCGAATCTATCTACATCCATGTCTGGATTGCCAATCTGTCTTCGCAATAGTGGTACAGTGGCAAGTTCCAGATTGTCAGCCAAGCCTACAACGTAGTAAATAAGATTTAATTGTTAGTTGCAATTATTGTGATATTTCAAATATCTCAACCGACTGTTAAATATGGAACCAATACAATCAAAATATTTTGTTTCTTTATATGCAAATCTATCTACATGCATGTCTGGATGTCATCCAATGAAAGTGATTCTAGTACCATCAACATCAGCAGTCTTGGGGATGTTAACGAATTTGTCACACTGTGTTTTCGAGGCGAAGGTAAATATGTAAGATTGATTTCCAAAATGTCTGTAACTATACTCGTTAGGATCATTACTTATAGTAGTCACAATGTATTCCTTAAGTTTCTTCTTACTGAGATTCTGAACCGTCCCTGAGCATTCTACACGGACGATCGTAGAGCAGATATATTGGGACTCATCCAGTCTTGTTTCCCTCATCGGTGGTGAGTGAACAGTGATAAGTTCCATGTATATAAAGAAGTAGTTAGTGCATATTCTGAGCAAGAGGGAGTTAAGAAAGTAAACAATTTGCATATTTAGTCATCATACTCGTCGGACTTGCCGCCATGGGTATTCTTGTGGTAAGGCTTTGTTGGATCCCCAATATCGCCAAGCCTACGGTCATTATGCAGTGGGAAATATTTTATTTTTGCATACGAAAATATGAGTTATGTATAGAGAGATCACAGATAATGAACAGGTATGATGCATTGCATCCCTCCAGTTTCCAATGAAGTAAATATTTTATTTTTGCATATGAAAATATGAGTTATGTATAGAGAGCTCACAGATAATGAACAGGTACTATGATGCATTGCGTCCCTCCAGTTTCCAATGAAGTAATTGATTTTTGAAGTGGTCGTTGTGCATGGTGCATTGTAGTAGTTCTTTTCTCGAAAGGGATGTCCTGTCATGTCTTGAAGTGATTAACAACTGATTTTTCGAGTTTTTTTTTGTGATTTTGGATGAAACCTGGACTAGACGACAATGAGTAGAAGATATAACTTCAAATCCAGTGATAGAAACTGGTTCATGTTTTTTCATGTTAATTTTTATTTTTTTACTTTATTTATTTCTACTTTTTTATAGTGGTTACTTGTTCTTTCTTACTCGTTTCTTTAATTGATTCATTCTTTGTAGTAATTTACGATTTTGCTTCTATTTTGTGTGCGATTTTTCAAAATTTCTCATTTTTATTTATGATCCATCTTCATATCTTTTTTTGGATTGTCATGTCTTAAATCAAAGAAATTGGATCTGGTCCTATTTTGTTGTGCTTTTATTTACTTTTACTCGCATTGTGGGGGGACAAGTTACATTTGTAGGTATATTTCTTTTTTAATTTTTTTTTCTTCTGGATACTGGCTAAAATCTGTTTTTTCATTTTTTGGCCAAAAAATCTGTTCTTTGGATACATACCATTAGAATGAAATTTTTTAAATTTATTTTTGGAGTTTCCAAATTTTCATGAAAAATAAAGGTTCAACTGCTACGGGTAATTGACAGTGGTTTTCATCACATTCATGCTATAACCATATATTCTCGTTAGTAATTTTCTAAGATATTTGTTGTAAATTAATTCTAATACATGTTATAATTAATTCGCATGATTTCAGGTTAGAAGAAATTAACAGGAAGTTTATTGTGGTAAGTTGCTAAATGAGATCATAATTTCAGCCCTTGATTCATTCCCGTATTACTTCCTTTCTTTTTATTCCCATTAATTAATTTCATTTTTAGTAATATTGCTAATTTCATGACATGTGAATATTGCAGGTAATTAATAAAGATTCCCATTAAAGATTATTGACTGGTGTTTTTTGTAAAATGCAAATTAATTTTAGAGAAAAAAATATGGAAATGAATATTATTTAAATTATTGAATTTTGTGTTTAGATGTGATTACATTTCGGTTTTTAATATGGAAATAAATATTTTGTGTGTATATATTGATTGATATGTCGTCAAGAATTTTGAAACACCCTTTTAAATCCTTGTTTCGTATGATAAATAAATTTCAATTTATTCTTGTAATTTGTTACTCATTCAATTACCAGTAGTAATTCGTTACTCATTCAATTACCACTATAAGTTTGAAAATTAATCATAGAATATGAATACTTAATCATATATGAAATGGTAATTTTAACAACACTCTTATCAGTACATACTTGTTGGACTAAGAATCACTAATTAAGTAAAAATGATCCATGACTAAAAACTTTCAATTCAATATGATTATTAAAATGCCCCTTATATACATAATACAAATTCACACAGCGCACACAACCTAGAAATTTTATTACAAAATAATCATAAACATCTTCATGTAATCACTACTTACCACTATGCCTTTTGGTTCGTAAATGAAAAGTGAATGTAGACAGTACCATAGAAAATGTGCAAAATGAGGAGGAAAAAAAGAACATTTAAATCACTTAACACAATTTTATTACTGTCACTTCCCACCACAATAAATACGAAGGTAATCCGGAATAAAAAAGAAGTTGCGAAAGGTAAGAAATATTTAATATCTTCATCTTCTTTTTGTGAGCTCCATTAACGAGGTTTTCTAAAAAAATGAAGCTGGGATCTTATTTTCTTCTAGTACATTAAGAGTTTTTTTGAATGAATTATGAGCTCCATTGAAATGTGAGCCTTTAGTACATAATTAAATTCGATGTAACATGATAAAACGGCTAACATCCACTAAACAATTACTGTATGTTCAATGAAATTCAATTCTGTTTTTGTTGAAATAACTCAATTCGAGCTGAAACTTCTCAAGTCTATAACTCACTCCACAGACCTCCTTTTCATGCAAAACTAATTCCATTCTCTTCTTCTATCTTTCCTCTTTCCATGGATACCAAGAACACCGAACATGATGAAGGAATGAGATAGATATATGAGTTCGAAGTCGTACGAGTAACTGTTCAAGAAATTCCAGTTTTAACGGTCAAAATTTGTTCAAATCGAATCGGTTCGAATTTCTCAAACAAGGTGATATTTTATTGATTCAGAGTGTTTATATGGGGTAGTATAAAGGTGTTTGAAGTCTCAATTTGATCCGAGAGGGACTTGAGGTTAGAATTTGGCTAATGACTTATCGGTTTTAATCAAGTCAAAAGCTGAATCAGTAACCAAGCGAAATCGGTGAGTTACGAGTAGAATTGGAGACCGAAACACAACATGAACAATCTTATGGAAGTGTAGATGAGTGCTTGAGAGTTTCTTCTTGATATTGCTTGAGGAAAAACGGATTTGAGATGAAAATGACAGAATTGATGCTGCTGGAGTTTAAACTGGGCCGCAGCTCGGTTTTTGAGCTATAACTTGAGATTTACTCAATCATTTTGCACCATTTCAGTTCTTGTAGTTGCGTAAGGAAGTGGAGAAGAGTGTACAATTGATAGTTTTGATGTAGTTGATCAGAAATGGTGTTTTGAGCCCGAAAATTGAGTAATGGCGGAGCTGGAAATAAGCATGGGCTGTATGTGTTAAAAAGAGCATAACTCGATGATTTCTTGACCATTTTCAACGATTCAAAGCTTCACGGATTCATATGAATGAGAAAAACATTTTGCGTTTACAAACGTCTGAAATCTAACACATTATTTGTGCTGTGTTGGTAGATTCTCGTTTCTTATTGTATTTCTTAGCTGCCACATAAAGACCAATTTTGTTTGTATACTTCGCATAAAGACCAATTTCTTTTTGTAAATGTCCTTGGTCTATTTCATTAATCATCAAAATTCTTAGAGGGTACATTCTATGGATTTTCAATTATATTGAATTTTCTCAACATATTAGGATAGTGCTCGTGCTATGTTACGATGTAGTGTTCTTTTCGATAAAAAAGTACATACAATTATAATTTCTTAGTGTGCTGATAAGGCGTTTTTAGTCACAACAGCCCCCTAATCCACTCTTTTGGATTTTAATAAATGAAAAAAAAAATAAATGGGGCCCGTTTGTGAATAGTAAAGGGGTCATTGGGGGTTGTTGGGGGCTATGTTTATACCCTTATAAATATCATTCATAAACTCCTAAACTCTCTCACTCCAATCTTTTTCTCTGTTAAATAAAGAGAACCAAAAAAAAAAAGAGAAAAATACAGGCAAAGAACAAAAAATGACGATGACGGTAGCAGAGGACCGCCTGAGCAACCTCCCAGATCCGATCCTCCACCTTATCCTCTCCCGCCTCTACTACATCGATGGCAGTACTTCCGTTGTCTCCTCCCTCTGTAGCTACCTCTAGCGCTCCAATCCATCCCGCCGTTTGTCCTTCACTCACACACTACTATAGCCCAAGTCCTTGCCTTGTTTCACTAATTTCGTCGACATAATATCCTATTGCCTCCACCTCTGTGCCTCTCTTGAGAAGCTCCACTCTACTACCTTCCCCCTTCTTGGACGCACTACAATGGCAACGACTCTTGTTGACTGGATCCATTTTGCTGACGATAGATTGGTGGAGCACCTCTCAATCTATACCTGCCGTGTTTTTGATAAGAGTATACCAGTTCCTCTTTCTCTTTTTGCGTGTCGATCTCTCGTCTCTCTCAAGATACAAGAATGTGTATTTCGTGGCCCGATTCCTGCTTCTTCTCACTTCGGTCGACTTGCACTCTTGTTATGGACGAAGTGGAGATCTCAAGTGAAACCTTTGCCTCTTTGCTTGATTCTTCATCATTTTTGGAGAATCTCACCTTATTTTCTTGCCGGTATGTAACTCTAAATCTATTTTACATGAAGATGAATATCATATCTATTTTATATGAAGAAAATTGACTCATATAATTGAATGATAACTGCATTACTTGTGCAAGAAAATGAATCATATCTGCATCTCATCAACTTCAATAAAGAGGTTTACGTGTTAGATTATGAGAACGAAAATCTAAAAAAAGTTTTGTGATAATAATTGCTCCTTAATTATGCCATTTCACTTACTTTGAAGAGTTTGATAAGTTTTAAATGCTTTAATTGAGGAGCATTTTTTTTTGAATAAAATGAGGCGGGTTTATCCCGCACTCATTGGATCGCTAAATTATTTAATTAAATAATGTTTTATAAGCACAGAGCGAGGAATACATAACCAGAAAAAAAGAAAACGTTCCCTTGATGTCAGTTGTTGAGTGACAAATGAACATCAAGTGGGATCAAAAGACTAGGAAAAGCTAACCCGAAGTCCCCCTCTCCCTCTCCTTAGTATTAAGTTTTGATCTTCTCCCAGGTGTGAAGTTCGGTGTTTGTCACCCAACAGATCTCATCTGATGTTGTTGATAATTCAGAGAAGATCCTGTTGCAACTTTCCTTCCAAAGCTGAAATAGTATGAAGCAGGAGTCTATCGGGAGTTGCCCACTTTCTTTAAGCATTCTTAGCGCGTCAGCTCTGTGTGTTCTTCCACTTGCCGCCCAACTCGCCCATACCTATTGAGAGTAGTGGCATGATATCAGGATATGTGCTGCATTTTCTATCTCCTGTCGGCATAACATGCAGATAGATGGTAAAATTTCTTTCCAATGCGGAGATGTTCTACCTCCCCTTACTATTGTGTTGTACGCTGATTGGGTCGAGAATATCCCTGAATTCTCCCAATTCCATCGCACCTCATCCCTCTATGCTGGTTGTATACTCTCTAGCGCCGCTTCTAGTAGGCTGATAAGTTCACACTACAATTAAGGTTGCAGCGTGTAGAACAAGCTTTCTGGGTCCGGGTGTACCAGAAATTTGAGAATTGATATGTTCGGCCATCTCGTATGGGAGAAAAGAGCAGCCATTGTTTAAGCCTTTATACCGTTATACCAGTTGGAGAACCATAACGACGCGTGGATTCCGTTTCTGACGGTGACTGTCATCGCTACGGAGAAAATGTGTCTCATTCTGAGGGTTGCAGTACAGAGTCTAGACGCTCTCGGTGAATGTTGCGGAGGTAATAATTCCAAGAAATAGCCATGGAATACCATTGCCACCTACTTGAAAAGTGACGGTCCGCTTCGCGCTCCTTTCCATAGCCATTTCATTATGAGAGTGTCATTTCTTTTGGCTAGGTCTGCTAATCCAAGACCGCGAGTTCTTTTGGTAGACAGACGGTTTTCCAGTTAATCAATGAGAGTCCTTTAGTCGAGGTTCCATTCCCTTTCTACAAGAAATTCCTCCTGATTTTGTCGACCAAGTTAAAGAACCCAGTCGGCAGCTTACAAACCGACATGAGATACACAAGCGTCCCTTCAAAAACGGCCTTAATTAAGACTAACCTACCTGCCATGGATAAGTGATTAGTCTTCCATGCATTTAAATGCGCACTCAATATGTCAATCCAAGGAATCAATGCCTCCATTGATCATCCAGAGGTAGGCCGAGATATGTTATTGATAACTTCGTCTCCTCGCATCCGAATTGACTCGTGATTTCAACCAATACGTCTTGAAGTGTACCGATGGGAGTAAGGAAGGATTTTTGATAGTTTATCGAAAATTCTGTTACCGTTCCAGCCGCAAGGAGAATCTCCTTAATGATGATGGCTTGTTGCTCGGAAGGTTGGAGGAATATCATGACGTCATCCGCAAATAGTATGCAATTCTTAACTCTTTCCACGATTGTGCTGATTAGTTGTTGAGCTTTTACCCACTGTAGCATAATTTCATAGAGATCCATAACTAAGATAAACAACGCTGGAGATGTTGGATCTCCTTATCTGAGCCCCTCGTGCAACCTTACTGTCTTCCCTGGCATCCCAATAAGTAGTACCTTCGAGAATCCCCGTATAATAGCTTGGGTCACACATTTAATATCATTCTCTGAGAATCCCCTTGCCGCCATAATGTCTTTGAGACCCGTCCAGCCGACCGAGTCAAAAGCCTTGAAGATAGAAGCTTTCAGAACTATTCCATCCGTATTCGCTTTCCTGCTTTGAAAGAGAACTTCCTGCACATAGGCGTAGCTATCCGCAATTTGCCTTCCCTTGACAAAGGCGGATTGTGCCAAGTCTACCAACTCATGCATCACCGGCTCAAGTCTCATGGCTACTACCTTTGATAACAATACCGCGTGAATTAGACTTATAGGTCAGAAGTCATTCACCTCTTTGGCGTCATCTTTTTTAGGGATCAAAACAATGAAGCAGTCGGATAGATGTTCAAGCTGAAATCTGCCTTCTTTGGCCCCATTGATTATCATTAACATGTCGTCTCGCAAAAATTCCAGCGACTGCGTAAAAATAGGAGGTAATAGCATCCCCATTGCTGAGCCACACACATTTTGCTCGTTGTTCCCATTGGTCATGCTTAAATGAAGCGATCTCCCGCACACTTTCCTTCAGCATGATCCTGAATTTTCTTTTTATGAGTAGCAGTATTCTACTTTCCTCAGCGATATCTAGCTCTTGGATAATCTCCCCGCAAAGACGGCTTTGTAGATTTAGCTCACCGACCCGGTCCTTTCGCCACTGTTTCACTTCTTTAGCCAGTTTGGTTAGTTTAGCATGAAGTTCTCTGGGTGACTGTACCGGCCCGTCAGATTCCCAAATATGTTTGACAAAGTCCATGAATTGTGGCGTCTTCAGTAACCAATTGTCGAATCTGAAGACTGCCGATTGCGGAAATGTTGTTTCCGCCTTACATAAAATAGGGCAATGATCAGATGTAGTATTTGGAAGGGGTCTCAACTGTGAATTCAGAAAGGTGAATTCCCAATCAAACGATATGATCACTCTATCTAATTTAGCCATATCTTCTCGTCCATTAAACCACGTGAACGCCCTTTCTCTCAGAGCCAAGCCTGATAAGTTCCATCTCACCAAGCTCTGAGCGAACAATTGACCATTTTGCCAATTAAACGTGGATCCGTTTCTCTCCTCTGAAGATAGTGTTACGTTGAAATCTCCGATTATTGCTTCCCTCAAGTTCTCCATTTCTTCACAGAATTCTCCAAATAGATTTGGGGTGGAAGGCCCGTATACTCCGGATACCCAAATGATAGTGCCATCCTTTCTCAATTTGAATTGAACTGAAATGATGAAGTCTCTCTTAGAAGAAGAAATCTTCTCCAGAACGTTCTCATCCCACCCAATCAAGACTCCTCTTTTCGTCCCCGTAGCTTGGAGTTGTACCGAACCTCGGTATCGAGGACCCGTCACCTCCCTCAACTGTCTAGCAGAGAGGTGTTGAATCTTTGTTTCTTGAAGCACAAATAGATTTGGCTTGGCCTCATAAATTGAGTCCTTATCTGTCACTCTCTTGTCAGGTTCATTCAATCCCCTCACGTTCCACGAGAAAAAAGATAGATCTTTATATATCATTAAAAAGATACAAGCTGCGATCTGTGGTACAACACGGTGCTAGTACTAAGACCCTAAACCCAACAGAGATACAGCACCCAAAAGAGATACAAGGAGTGCTCAAAGAGATTGACTGTCAGTATCGAGCCACATACAAGGAGTGCTCCTCTGTGGATATTCATGTATTCAAGATGAGAATCCACATTGATTACTTAGAGAGACTTGGTTCGCATATTCCAAGGGAATTTGCAGTTGATTTAATTCTTGGATAACTTCCTTCGAGCTTCCTAAGGATTGAAATGGAAAATGAGTTGCAAAGACAAGCCGTGGGAGAGCTAGATCAAGAGTGTAGGCAAAGTATTGTCTAAACCTGAGGAATCCCAGGAAGTGATAGTATACTCTATGCATGATCACTGGAGAATGTAAGATATGTCAAGAAGAAGTATCAATGGCTGCCATTTCATGTATTCATCTTTCTAATTCTCTACTTGGATATTGGATATCCATTGTAATTCTCACATTTTGGATGTGCAGGATATTGCTCAGAAGTAGAATATTAGTTAGAGAAGAAGTTGACCTACGAGTGGGGAATGAAGCAAGAGTTGCAACATTAGCTCTAGGATGTTATGACTTCGCCATTATGGACTTGTAATGAAATAAGTGTTATTTCTATATTAGTGTAAAAATGGTTGTAAAATTTATTGTTTGGAATAATGAAATTTTCTACTCAAAGGAGATGATTTTTCTATTTGAAATGTTCATTTAGAAAATAACCATTATATGCTGAATAATAAGTCCAATGACTCCTACGACATATGCTTCTAGCAGTATCATCTATATTTCAAATTAATAATCGCATTTTTAAACTCCACCCGATGTGAAACAGTAGACTCATTGAACCTAGGATCAATTGAGACGTGCGAATCTTATTTGTCGAACAAGATGACAAGAATGGGCAACCATCACAATGTTGATAGATTGGTTTACAACTTGCTGAGGCTCAAGCATATAGATGCACGAGAGACAACAAGCATGCCCGCTAGAAATAGGGATATCAATATTTCGTCCTAAAGTGTTCCAAGTAAATGTTTACTTAGTGAAGCACGTAATATCTTTGAAGTGTTCAAAGCGTTTAAGAATAAAATTCGATATCGCCTTGACAAGAAGAGCACTTCGATCGGATCGACGCGACAAATGTTTGAGTCAATTATTTAACGATCATCATAGAAATTGTGAAAAGGGTTTCACAACTAAACTCTATATGGAACATCTCACGATGTGTTCATAAAGGAGATGATGAAGCTTATTTGATAAGATTCAATTTATGATAGGTCAAGGAGATCCTCCGAAATCCTTGTAGATTTACACTCTGATATTTACTAAACACTGAATATCATAAGGTTCAAAAGGATACCATATGTGATATGGGTTGGGATAGTCACAAGTTGTCTTTAAAGATTGAAGTATGACTCGTGTCAAAAGGTTTGAGAGTGTCAACACAACAATCTTATAAATATTTGTGGAATATCAATTTGATATTGTCTTACAAGCATTGTGAGTTCCAATTGTTTGTTACTCGTAATTCAGATTTATTAAGAGAGATTTCATCTCCTAAAGAAGCAGTGGAAGTGTAATACATCTTGAAAGGTTTGAGGTCTACATACTAGTGATGAACTTTTCATGGGGCTATCAAGTAGTTGATAAGGCTATACTTGAAACATAAGGTCCTCCTCACAGACCTGGTAGACATTAGACTGAGAGATATGATCTCTCGTATCTAATAATATGTGATCATATAGGATGAGTCGACATGTTGGGATTTCTTGAGCGTTCTTGACACAGCGGAAGTGGATTCAAGATTCAAGACATTCAAGAATTCAAAAAATTCAAGAAAACCAAAAGAAACGGATCAGTGAAATACGATTAAGACAAAGAAAAACAAAAACTTAAAGTTCATACCTATTGGATCGAGAATTATTCCGATCTCGAATTTGAAGTGGTAGAGCCTTTCTTCTCCTTTTGCACAAACCGGTAACGATTACCGATTTCCACCACACATACCCGTTCGTTTAAAATCGCCTCTAATCGCTTCTCCAACCGAAACGACTCACAACCAATTCGATTCCCAATCAAATCGATTCTCCAAAACGACTATCACAAATTCAACCGAATCAATAAGACGCCATGAATCGTTTTGTACTCTCTCGGTATCTACACGGAACAACCCCTTTAAACGGATGAAGAAAGGATATGCTAGTCTCTGTTCTTCACGTTTTGAATCACAGAAAATTCTAAAGGGAAATTCGAAATTTTCTCTCTTTTCTCTTTTCTCTTTCTCACTCTTTTGTCTAACAAAATGGAATGAGAATTATGAAATGGCATAGACTGAAATCTGAGAGCCTTTTGGTTATATATAATCCACCTTTTAAAGAGCAGTCTTTGTTCATTTAATCATATATACTTAGTTACTATGTAACCATATGTGTAACGCATCTTATCATATAAGATGTAGGATTATATGTGGCAATAACTATATAACCTTTTATATAACTTATCACATAAGTTATTATTTTACGTGTACATTTCAACGGTTGTTCTTTGTGTGTGACCCTATAGGTTTACTTAATATTGGCAATAATCACAACTGATTATAAATCATGAGCGGACTCTAGCAAGCTATCATGACTACCCAATTTAAGAAAATATCGATGATTCGATCCAAACCTATTTGTTGTCCTTGTATTGTATCTCTCTGTTACAGATATCTATATCGACCACAAGGCATGGATTGTGTCAACCTTATGTAGTACAATAACGTTTCTTGATCCCGAATTTGATCGGACCATGAATGATATTAATAACTCCTTATTAATTCATTCAAGCACGGCCGTGTATTTTCTTCAATCAAACTCAACAAGAGGCCTTAAGATATCTCTCTCATTTATGAGAGGAACAAATCATATCTTGATCTATCTCATTCCTTCGCATGTTTCATTATATATCTAATTATAACCCTTATGGTTATCCGGTTAAAGGTAACGTTAGATTATGTTAAAGTACATAATTCCATATGTAGGAAACCGAAATAATCTCAAGTCTAAGGATAACAATACTATTGATGAGACATACCAATGACACGAACCATGTGGTATTCTCCCGGTGGGTCAATCCAATATATGTTCTCCAACATATATCTATGTTAATGATTTAGTAACACTTACTTAGTAAAATATGACCTCAATCAACTAAACATACTGATGTACATTTATAGCTTGCATACTTAAATATGTATATTGTATATGATTCCGCAAGTTTATTTGTCTCCACAAATATCCTATAAATAATCAGGGATGGTTTAGAATACGTTTTTCATATTACTCTGTAGTTTTACTATCAGAATCACATATACTGATGATACAAAGCTGAATAACATATTCAAGGTTTATTTTAAATCAAAAGAATAAAATAGCCAATATGCACTTTATTAAATATCTCTAAACAAATATAAAGTTTGATTCACACAACAGATACAACTAGGTCTCATATACAAAGGCCTAGGGCATAAAACCAATAATCTCCTACTTGCACTAGGCGGAATCTAATAAGTATCTAATACCCGTCGACATAACATGATCCTCATGTTTTGCTTGAGCAAGGGGCTTCGTCAACGGATCGGCGATATTGTCATCGCTGTCAACTCTGCATATATCAACATCTCCTCTCTTCTTGATCTCTCTGATCAAATGGAAACGGCGAAGTATGTGCTTGGATCGCTGGTGCGATCTCGGTTCCTTTGCCTGAGTAATCGCTCCATCGCAATAGATAACTATGGGATCCACGATGCTAGGAACCACACCAAGCTCGTCAATGAACTTCTTCATCAACACTGCTTCCTTAGCTACTTCTGAAGCTGCTATATACTCCGCTTCTATCGAAGAATCCGCAACCGTGCTTTGTTTGGAACTCTTCCAACTTACAGCACCTCCATTCAAACAAAAAATGTAACCTGATTGCGATCTGAAATCGTCATTGCCGGTTTGAAAGCTTCAGTCCGTGTAACCCTTTACAACTAACTCACTTTGAAGTCCTCCATAGACTAAGAATGAATCTTTAGTTCTTCTTAAGTACTTAAGAATATTCTTAACCGCTATCCAATGACTTTTACCAGAATTAAACTGATATCTGCTTATTGCACTTAATGCATATGATACATCTGGTCTAGTACATATCATGGCATACATGACAGATCCAATAGTGGACGCGAATGGAATCTTACTCATGCGATTTCGTTCCTGCTAACTAGTAGGACATTGAGTCTTACTTAATAATATGCCATGTGACATAGGTATGAATTATCTCTTAGAATCTTCCATGCGAAACCTTTTCAACACCTTGTCAATATAAGTACTTTGACTTAGACCTAAAAGCCTTCTCGATCTATTTCTATAGATCTTGATGCCCAATATATAGGTGGCTTCTCCTAGGTCTTTCATTGCGAAAGATTTTCCCAAAAATGTCTTCACATTTGTTAATGTGATAATATCATTTCCGATGAGTAATATATCATCCACATATAGTATGAGAAAAACAATCGCGCTCCCACTAACCTTCTTGTAAACAGAAGACTCGTCTTCATTTTTGATGAAACCAAACTATTTGACTACTACATCAAAATGAAGATTCCAACTCCGAGAAGCATATTTCAATCCATAAATGGATCGTTGCAATTTGCATACATTTCCCGAATTCTTTGGATCGACAAAACCTTCGGGTTGTGTCATATTCACATCCTCGAGTAAATTCCCGTTTGGAACTTCTTCAAGATTTACTTTACTCCCACTATTTCCTTTGGAAATAAACTCCCTTTCCAAAAAGTGGCCATTTCGAGCAACAAACACTTTGTGCTCTGACGGATTGTAAAAGTAATATTATCTTGTTTCTTTAGGATATCCCACAAATAAGCATCTGTCAGATTTTAGTGTTAACTTGTCAGAAATCTGACGCTTAACATAAGCTTCGCAGTCCCAAATCTTTAGAAAAGACAATGTGGGACTCTTCCCAGTCCATATCTCATATGGAGACTTTTGAATAGCTTTTGATGGTATTCTATTAAGAATGAACGCGGCAGTTTCAATGGCATAACCCCAAAAAGATATAGGAAGATCCGTTTGACTCATCATAGAATGAACCATATCTAATAAAGTTCGGTTTCTCCTTTCTGATACACCATTCCATTGAGGTGTTCCAGAAGCAGTGAGTTGTGAAACTATTCCACATTTTTTCAGATAATCGTCAAACACTAGGCTTAGATATTCGTCGCCTCGATCCGATCGAAGTACTTTAATCTTCTTACCTAGTTGGTTTTCTACTTCATTCTTAAAAATTTTGAACAATTCAAAAAGATCAAACTTATGCTTCATTAAGTAGACATACCCATATCTACTTAAATCATCAGTGAAAGTAATGATGTATTTAAAACCACCTCTAGCCGGTATACTCATTGGACCGCATGCATCCGTATGTATAAGTTCCAATAACTCACCAACTCTCTCACCTTTCTTAGTGAAAGGAGCTTTCATCATCTTACCTAATAAACAAGACTCGCACGTCTCAAATGATTCCAAATCAAAAGAGTCTAATAATCCATGTTGATGGAGTTTCGAAATACGTTTCTCATTTATATGTCTTAGACGACAATGCCAGAAGTATGTGGGATTCAAATAATTCGATTTAAATCTCTTGGTATTAATGCTATAGATAGACTTGTAATGATCATAATCAAGATTTAAAACATAAAGACCATTTTCTAATTGACCACTCACATAGAAAAGACTTTGTTTACTTAAGGAAGTTATTATTCTCAATAATAAAATTAAAACCATCCATAACCAAACTCGATACAGACACAATATTTCTGTTCACAGTAGGTACATAGTAACAATTACTTAAATTTATTACAAGTCCAGAAGGTAAAGATAAAACATAAGTTCATATGGCCAATGCAACAACTCTTGCTCCATTTCCGACACGTAGGTCAACTTCACCCTTCTATAATCTTCTACTCCTTTGCAGCCCCTGCACATTATTACAAATGTGAGTACCGCATCCGGTATCCAATACCCAAGATGAGGAAGTAGAAAGATTAATTTCTATAACATGTATACCTGAAGTGGTAGTCTCACTTCCCTTCTTCTTCCTTAGATCCTCGAGGTAAGCCGGACAGCTCCTCTTGTAATGTCCAGGCTTGTCGCAAAAGTAGCAAGTGACATTCTTGAGTTTCTTACCCTTAGGTGCGAGCAACTCCTTGCCCTTATCTTTGTCTTTAAGCTTGCCCTTGAACTTCCTTTTCTGCCCCTTCCCTTTCTGAATGACGAGGACCTCTCCGGCAACATTTGCCTTCATGGTCGTCTCGAAATTCTTAAGCATGTTGAAATTTTGGACAAATGGCTTGAAGTTGGGAGGTAATGACCTAAGTATCAAATCCGTGGCCATCTCATCCCCATCTTTTGCGCCTAGTTTTTCAAGTCGATCGATGTACCCTTTCATTTTTAGAATATGAGCACTCACCGAGGAGTTGGGTAGCATCTTACAACTAACTAGAGCACAATGTGCATTGTACCTTTCATTTCTAGCTTGCTCTTGGAATATTTCCTTAAGAGCAGCCAATATGTCTAATGCATCTTTATCTTCAAACAACTTTTGAAGCTCGGCATCCATAGTGGCTAACATGAGACATGTCACATCGGTTAAGTCACTAAGATGCCTCACATAAGCATCTTTTACTTGCATGGTAGCCGTGGAAGTGGGTACCTCAGGAATGGCCTCTTCAAGGACATAAGCCTTCTTTTCTTTCTTGAGAACAGTTCTCAAGTTTCGATGCCAATCGAGAAAGTTTTTCCAATTCAATTTGTCCTTCTCAAGGACGGATCGCAGGTTCATGTTTAAATTGTTACTTGTTGCTATTTTCTATAGAAAATATAAATGCAGGTTGACGTTAACAATTTGTATCTTCTGCGAGATATTTAATATTAGCCCGCACTATTTTTATTCAAAACAATAACTCTCAAAGTATTGATTCAGAAATTTCTAACTTGAAATTTCATAGTGGCTCAAGATCCATATTTCATTAAGTCCTAAGTGAGCTTGGTCTCATCGCCTAGAACTTAATTATTTAGGTAGGAACCCTTCCAATTGTATCTTATACAACTCTTGAACAAATCATAGGATCAACATCACATGCTCGGCGTATTTATCCTATTCTATGCCTCGAGCCCAAGTCCGACTTGATAGCTCTTTTAAGTCCAACCATGTCCACTATCGGGAATCACCATTTCCCACCTCTTACCCTCCTAAGATTAAACTAAACTCCGTTGCTTAGGCAAATCCGAGTTAGGATGATCGAATGAATGGTAAGTGTAGACACTTGGGGGGCATTTTATGACTTAATATTAACTTGAGGGATTATAATATTTAGCTTGGCTTTCACTTTTTATTATTTTATTAAGTATTTTGACGATGACATCACATCACATCATTAAAATAAATAAAATAAATATAAACACATATAGCATGGCCTAAATGATCGAAATGAGCCAAACATTAAGATCATTTCCTAAGATATAAATAATCATACAAGGCAATGATGATCTCCATGAAGAATGTGAAGCGGATGGTGGACTCCTTCATATCCATGAGGAACGTATGGTGGATGGTGCCCTTCCTTCATCTCCATGAGGAACGTATGGTTGACTTCTTCATCTCCATGAGGATTGTGATGTCGTGATTACATACAAATAATTATATAAATGAACGGAACCATTCCCTTCATTACATACATACATACATCACACACATACCTCACACACATCATCACAAACACATTCATTCATCACATATCTAATCGGCCATACTATATGCAAAATATAAACTTTTAACCAATTTATGAATTATGTATAAGACGTTACTCATTCTAAATTTGGGATTAATTTAAATTATTTATCCGTATAGATTAGAGTTTGGGGGGAGGGGGTCCCGCAATATTAAATTTCATTAAAATTTTGATGTGTGGAATACATCCTTTTGAAATTTACTTGATGTATCATATACATCATTTCGTACCTTTTGAAGGATCTGATACATCATATGCATCCCTTTATGAAAAACCTTACCCACCCTTTCATGAATACATCATATGCATCCTTTCATTAAATTGCACCCTTTCATGAAATTGCAACTTTCCATGAATATGATGCATCACATGCACCCTTTCATCAAGTCGCACCCTTTCATGAATTCGAACCCTGTTATGAAATTGATACATTTCAAGCAACTCTTCATGAAACCGATGCATCACATGCACTGTTTCGAATCATACCCTTTCGTTAACAACATTCAACACTTTGAAAAATAACGTCTTAACATCAAATCGAAATTGGTTTTAACATCTTAACTTAATCGTAAATAACCTTGCTCAGATACCACTGTTGTGATTTTTTGAGTGTTCTTAACGCAATGGAAGTGGATTCAAGATTCAAGATATTCAAGAATTCAAGAAATTCAAGAAAACCAAAAGAAACGAATCAGTGAAATACGATTAATTCAAAGAAAAATAAGAACTTAAAGTTCATACCTATCGGATCGAGAATTGATCCAATCTCGAACTTGAATTGGTAGAGTCTTTTATCTCCTTTTGCACAAACCGGTAACGATTACCGATTTACATCACACACACCCGTTCGTTTAAAATCGCCTCCAATCGCTTCTCCAACCGAAACGACTCACAACCAATTCGATTCTCAATCAAATCGATTCTCCAAAACGACTTTCACAAATTCAACCGAATCAATAAGACGCCACAAATCGTTTCATCCTCTATCAGTATCCACACGAAACAACCCCTTTAAACGGATGAATAAAAGATATGCTAGTCTCCGTTCTTCACGTTTTGAATCATAGAAAATTCCAAAGTGAAATTCAGAATTTTCTCTCTTTTCTGTTTCTCTCTCTTTTGTCTAACAAAATGAAATGAGAATTATGAAATGGTATAGACTGAAATCTGAGAGTCTTTTGGGTATATATAGTCCACCTTTTCAAAGAGGAGTCTTTGTTCATTTAATCCTATGTACTTAGTTACTATGTAACCATATGTACAACACATCTTATCATATAAGATGTAGGATTATATGTGGCAATAACTATATAACTTATCGCAGAAGTTATTATTTTCTGTGTATATTTCAACGGTTGTTCTTTGTGTGTGACCCTATAGGTTTTTTAATGTTGGCAATAATCACAACTGATTATAAATCATGAGCGGACTCTAGCAAGCCATCATGATATCCAATTTAAGTAAATATCGATGATTCGATCCAAACCTATTTGTTGTTCTTGTATTGTATCACTCTGTTACAGATATCTATATCGACCATAAGGCATGGATTGTGTCAACCTTATGTAGTACGATAGCGTTTCTTTATTTCGAATTTGATCGAACCATGAATGACATTAATAACTCCTTATTAATTCATTCGAGTACGGCCGTGCATTTTCTTCAAACAAACTCATCAAGAGGCCTTAAGATATCTCTCTCATTTACGAGAGGAACAAATCCTATCTTGATCTATCTCCTTCCTCCGCATGTTTCATTATTAGTGGTGGCAAATGGGTGGGTGTCGGGTTCGGGTCGGGTTATTTCGGGTTCGGGTTGTTATGGGTTCGGGTCCTTTTGGGTCACGGGTCATTTGGGTCAGGGTCATACGGGACTCGGGTCGCTCGGGTCTCGGGTCGCTCGGGTCTCGGATTTTTTCGGGTCTCGGGTTATTCGGGTCTCGGGTTTTTGGGGTCTCGGGTCATTCGGGTCTCGGGTCAGGTGGGTTCAGGTTACGGGTCTTACGGATCTGTATTTCGGGTCAGTATTTCAGGCAGTATTTCAGGTGATTGGGAACTTCGTATCTGATAATTCAGGTCAATATTTCGGATATTTCAGGTTT